>JARGCV010000091.1:9775000-10290000 GCA_034064705.1 Bothrops alternatus | reverse complement strand
GCTTATATTTCCAAAATAAATTTGAAGTGCATTTATACATTCTAGACAATTTAACAGTATCTCATTTCATAAAAATTCTCTTTAAGATTATAAGGATTTCAGTCCTTTCCACCACACATTTGTTCATTGTTCCATCTGTATATTATAACCAGAAAATAACTCACTTCATAACACATTATTTCATTTGTTCTTCTTTTGTTTCAAATTTCCATAAAAGTTTATACATTTAGCAATTACATGTTCATCATGTGTACACAATTCTATTTCAAATTCAAGTCCTACAAATTATTTTGTCTATTTTAAATCTTTCTAATAATTCTAAAATAAGAAAACCTCTAACAAATATATCCCTTTACACCAGTTCTTCTCTTGATTTTATTTTATATTCCCTTTACAAAATTCTGATATCTCATGATAAGTTGGCCATTTGGGTTTGCCTATTTCTGATCTATAAAATGCTTCTTGTGCTGAAAGCCACAAAGCGTTTTCAGGCACAACCTGGGCTTGTATCTATTCCATATTCTCAAAATGGGACATCTAACATAATAACTTTTTAAAATCCAAGTTAATCTTGATGTATGCCACCCAAATCTCAGGTCATGTCCTACTAACACCAAAAACTTTCTATTTCTCAGCAACACTCACTTTTTCATCCCAATCAAATAGCAAGCTGTGAAATACAATTTAAAATCAGGTAAACCCAATCCTCTTCTTTCCTTTGGATCTTGTAATACCTTATACCAGGGGTCTTCAAACTTGGCCCTTTTATGACTTGTGGACTTCAACTCCCAGAAATCCTCAGCCAGGCATGCTGGATGAGGTATTCTGGGAGTTGAAGTCCACAAGTCATAAAAGGACCAAGTTTGAAGAACCATGCCTTATACTTAACATTGTTTTTCCCCAGACACACAAATTTAGATATATCCTTTTGCCATTTTAAAATATTGAATTGGTTGTCAAAACAGGTATTGTCCGAATGCAAATATCCAAACTATTGTTCTAGGCAACACATTCATTTTTATCACAGAAATTCTCCCCAGCAATGACAGCTCTAATTTCTTCCTTATGTTTAAGGAAGGTTGTTAAAGATAAAACATACCTTTTTTAACTTCATTCCATGTCTGAATATAGTTATTTTGAAATAACATATAATTCTTATGTGTCATAACCAGATAGTTTACCCTTCTCTATCTTCCTATTTTATAAAGTTCTTTCCAAAATTAATATAATCCAAAATCTTGAACAAGAAAGCTGACTTTAAATTGTCAAAGACTTTCTCTGCATCTAAGAAAATCAACGTGGCTTCTTTTTCATTAATTTGCTCCAAATATTCCAAGATGTCCAACACATTTCTCACATTGTCCTTTAACTGTCTTTAAATATAGGTAAAAATCTACATTACTCCTCATGAATAAATTCTTGCAAAATTATTTTCAGTCTCCAAAGTAGAATCATTGTAGTCTTGTATTCTTTATTTAATAATGATATCAGCCTTGTTAAAGTCAATTCTTGTCCCTGTTTAAGTATTAACACTATACTGGCCTCTTTCCAAATCTGGCATTTTTCTTCCCTATAGATTAGAGTTTATTGGGTTTCGTATATGTTATAATAATTAATCCTCAAAACATTTATAATAAGAACCTGATAATCTATCTGATCCAGGCACCTTTCCTAGTTAAATCCTTTTTATGGCTTTGGAAACTGTCCTTATTGTTATAGATCTAGTCATAATCTATCTCTGTTCCTCTGTAAACCTTGGTAAAATTTGTTTCTTTAGATATTCACCCTAGAGCAGGGGTAAGCAACCTTGGCTCTTTTATGACTTGTGGATTTCAACTCCCAGAATTCCTGATTCCACGAGTCATAAAACAGCCAAGGTTGCCTACCCCTGCCCTAGAGAGATGTTACTTTCTTTATACCAATAAGAATATCAATGAAATGCTTTTTGTATGGCTGCATTGTCCATTAATACAGTATCCCCAACACATAATTCAAATGAAAGTTATTTCAAGAGTGAGTAAAATCAGTTTGGAAGTACAGGTAGTGTTGTCTTTCACTGTCCATGGTCCTGACTGAAGGAGAGAAATACTGTACAGTACCAAAGGTTTGTTTGTTTGGAAGACTGAGGAAAATGTGAGAGCTAATTTGGTGTACTGCTTAAGGCATCAGGCAGGAAATTGTGAGCTTTAATTCTGCCTTAGGCACAAATCTAGCTGAGTGGCCTTGGGTGAGTCCCTTTCTCTCAGCCCTAGGAAGGCAAACCATTTCTGAAAATCTTTGCCATTAAAACTGCAGGGATTGTCCAGGCATTCTCAGAAATAGACACAAGTGAACTTTTTAAAAAAAAAAGGATTAGTGAGTTTAGAACTTTAGAATTAAGGTTAGTTTAGTCCAACAACTTTGGATACCTGCCAATGATGCAAGTCAGCAATGAGTACAAGACAGGAACAAAAAAAAAATCAAAGCGAAAGACCAAAGGGAAAAATAAGTCTGGGAAACTGCTTACTCCAAGCACTTTGAGCGCTCCAAGGTTGTGGCAACCTCCAAATTCTTAAAACTGAAGATTTTGTTCCAGCCTAAGGACACATCGTGTAAGTCTTCTTCCTCTTCTCCCATCACTGCTGATAAATCGTCTGCTCTATTTTATTGGGAAGTAGATTATCTCCCTTCCTCTGATGAGAAAGTTTCTGTCAGTATTAAGGGGGAGGACACTTTTAAAACTATAAGTAATTGAAATGGATGTGGACCTGGTTGCTAAGAATTGCTTTTTAATTGCAAAAATGGCTGCTGCAATTTTTGATCAGCTTCTAGAAAACAGCAAACTTAAGGCATTAATGGAAAAGTATATAACTAAACCTGTTATGAAGTCAGCCACCAACTCAGTTGTTTCACACCCTTACTCAAAATCTATATGTTGCCCCTACCCCAGAGGTATGGAAATTGCGAAGGATGAGCTAGTTTGACAATGACATAGGATTCTCCTCCAAATTGCAATTAATCCTCTTAATAAGGACAGGTGGCCCAATAGACAAGCAGTACTACACTCCCTCTTACAACTTCTTCATCACAGAATACATTCAAGAAAGCTTGTAGAAATCTCCCAGCATGGACTCAAAAGAATAATATTGACTTTCTGGGATTTTGCACTATTTTCAATTATTTTTAAACTTGAACATTTTCAAATCACACCTATACATGTTTTTCACAATAGCAGTGTATGGCCACTGCTAAATTCTGGGAGGAGAGCCAGGCCTGCGAGGGAGGATGGCATAAGCCCCAGAGTTCATAATCTCAGCCAGCAACTACCTACATAGCACAGTTTTCTACCCACTCCAGAGTCAGGATTAGATAAGCACAGGAGGCATTACACCCTCCAATTAATTAAAGAGAAAATATAGACGTCAGTTGACCCTATGGAGGATGAGGAAGAGCTAGCTCATTCATCTGGCACTCTTTCCATAGAAGAACAACAAACAATTATTTGCAAATCTATTCAATCAATGCTTCAGTTAGTGACTGCTGCAACTGAGTCCCTTAACACATCATTGCCCTCCAGCTGTCCTCCTGTTGAAATGTTGACACATTCATTCTTTTTTGTTTTGCAGGAGACATGAATGTAGGAGGCATGTATATTGTGGAAATTTTCAGTCCCAGCTATTTCTCTCTGCTAGCCCCTACACAGCCTAGCTTCACAATTAGCAGACCCAAGGGAGAGAGCTTGGACTAGTTATAGCTTCCAACTTATGTGTTGAAATTGTAAAACAACTATCTCAGATTGAGAATTCTGTTTTAGCTTTGTTAGTCTTTGACCAATTTTCATTGCTGGGTATTAATTTCTATTTTCCTACTCAGCAGCTTCCGGAAAAAGTCACCCAAACCTAGAACCTAGAACTTTCCTCACTCTTTGCTTAAATAAGTTCCCCAGTGCATATATATTCTAACAGGTAGGGATTTCAATGAAGAGCTAGTTGTAATGATCAAGCGCTCTATGAACTTCAGCTTTCTGTGCTTGCCCTCCTGAAGAAGTAACTGAATCATGATTTATGCCCAGATCCTTCAAAGATAGAAAATATAACCTAGCTGGTTTTAAGTTGCTACATCTCTTGAATAGGCCTAACTAGAAAAGTTAAATGGCTTTGTCCAAAATTATGTCCCTAGGTGATAATACATTTTACTCAGCTCAAAATTTATCCCCTGTAGATTATTTAATAATTTCTACAGATTTGGTATTTTGTCTTCCCCTAACTTTCGCTTGCAAATCTAGACAAGGCTTAATTAGAAACCTACCTACAAGCCTTTTAAAATACCTAATGGGAGGCAGCTCTTATATGGTCAGATAGAAAGGTTCCCTTGAAAATAGGATATCCAAATGGTTTCACTAAAGGGAAGGAACTACATACATTTTATCCTCTCTAACTTTGGGGCCAATTCAGACTCAACCATCCCACAAGATAGAAAATATTTGATGTATATCACAATCTTATAGTTAAGCTCCAAATTTTGTAATGCAGGCAAATCAGGAGGGGATAGCATTCTAATCATTGGTTTGACAAATCTTGCATCTCTGCCAAACAACATTATTGGAATCCTATACCGTATTACTAACTGAAGGCCAATTTACCAGATTCCACCCAAATTTAAAGGAGCAGAAATATAAGACTTGCCCAGAAAGCTAAAAACCCAAGAGAAGAGAAAAGAGAAAAATCTGACAGCCAGTTGAAGCTGCAAAGTCCAAAAATCCTTCCCAATTCTGGCATACTATAATAGATTGTTCTCATAACTGTGTTATGCAATTGTAATATAGCATCCCCTCAAGTATTTGGATACATCACTTCCAAATCCTTTACTGTAATCTGCACAATAACATCTATGTGATGGAGTACCTTTATCCTACTGCATTGGTCCCTAGTCACATGCAAGGAAGTTAAAAATCTCATTAACCAGCTTAAAGTGTGGTAACTAAATAAATCCAATTCAGATTGGTAGGCCTCTGCATTAGCTCTTCCTTTTCATACATAGCCACACAGCTAGGTTTCCAGAATACTGGCTGGAAGCTATATTTATTCTTTTATATAAAAAAAGATGATAGGAATGACCTGGCCAGTTAGTTTATTGAACATCATTAACAAACAATAGCAACCTAAGGTACCTCTTCATCAAACTCCAAACTTGGGTAATAGATAAAAAAATAATCAACCCTGAGCAAACAATGTTTCAACTGGGTCAATCCATTATAGACCATTGCCTCATGCTTCAATGTCTGGCAGATAAATATACAAACTACTTTGACTTGAATCTATATGCAGCCTTCATTTATTTCAAAGCGCATTTGGTAATATCTCAAGGGTCAGACTCTGGAATATTCTGAGCAGATCCTTACAGGCCAAAGACTCTTCCTCCTAATTCATAAGTTATATAATAAAACTGGTCTTAGAATAAAATGTAACCAGGGATAGGACCTTTTAGGTTTGCAAGGTGGTGAACAAGGTTAATTTTAGCATCATTGCTTTTTTACACTAATTCCTACTCTTTGATTAATATCCTGCAGAGAGTTGATATCCAAGCCTCTAAATTAACTGATAGATACCTCACAATTTTATTCTATACTGATGATAAAATTCTTTTCTCCTTGTCTTTGGTAGGCATGATGCGGATACCAAGAATCCTGGCATGCTACTGCAATGAGGAACAATTAGTTATTAATTGTGATGAATCTAAAATGTTAGGGTTTTTTTTCATCAAAAGCAAAAGCGCACATGAACAATTGGTTCCCATGAATTAGAATAAGTCAGATGTTTTAAATTCTTGAGCATAGTATTTCAGGCCTCTAGGGAATTAACAGCCCAGGTAAATTATGCACTTCTACTAAAACACTTGATCAAATTTCCTTAGGACTTTGCTGAGTAACCCAAAATGCAGTCTTGAGGCTTGAATATAACATGCTAAGTATTAAGACCTAGACCTCAACCAAGATTCTAATCACAGCACTCAGCATCTTGTTTGACCTTACTGGCCTGATGCCTTTGCTATTGTCAGACAGCTGCCCATTTCATTGGCACGCTACCTGCACAGAACAATTTTGCAGCCTTAGCCTCTCTCCTGAATATTTAGGTCAAATCAATAGTAAAAGAAAGAACTGGAGACATTGGTCACTAAAACGATATCGCCAGTGCTCCTGAAATCTCTTGTGAAATGTTAGATAGCCTCAAGTACTGTATTGCAGGGTATCTATCCAATCTAACCCTAAGCAAATATATAGATGGGCCTTTTTCATAGACTACTTTGATGCCCTCCTTCATCACTTCTGGTGGGAGGATTTCAGGAGACTTCTTATTTACCGAGACTTTGCCCTTGTGGATTTGGAGAGTTAGAAACTCTTGTCCATGTCCTCATGTCTTTTATGATGCCCCAAGATGAGGTTTGATCTTCCTAATCATTTTTAAATTTGAGAGTCATACTGATAAATTTTACATTACTTTTTAAGGATGTTAACTCCACGCTCACATACCTGGTGGCCAAATATCTACATCGTCATGCAGTTGTACAAAACTTTTAATTAGATATGTTGTTTTATTGTTATATTATTTTCTTTATCCCTGATAATTATTCCTGTAGCACACACTATTTCCCTTTTCCTACCATAAAGGCTGGTCAATGATATTTGATTGGATGCAGAACTTTCTTTCACATGTTCATCTTACTGCCTCCTCTCTCCTCAAATATTCCTTTTCTCAGCTGGGTTCCAGTACCACAGTTCAATGACAGAAATATAGTAGGAGAAAGAGTTGATAGGATTATCTGCGGGACAGAGAAGGAATCTTCAACCCTCTTCTATAATAGCTTCTTTTCTGTTAAATCCAGAAATATCTACCACATCTGTGCTGGTTTTCCTTCCAGATGGTAAGCCTGATAACAGGACGGTGACTTTTGTTATTTATTTTACATAAACATCAAATTGGTTCTTCTTCTGAAGGACACTTTTGGGATGGTAGAAATGAGAGCACCTTCCAACTATTCTTGACATTCAGTATAAATTAAACATTTATCCAAAACTCCATCCTCTAAAATATTTAAAGTAAAATTGTATCTTGCTCCAAACTACATAAAATCTTCATTTCTTAGAACAGGGGTTCTCAACCTTGGCAACTTTAAGACTTGTGGACTTCAACTCCCAGAATTCTGGGAGTTGAAGTCCACAAGTCTTAAAGTTGCCAAGGTTGAGAATCCCTGTCTTAGAATGAGGGCAGTCAGTTTTGATGTGGAAAACCCTGACCGCTCATTGGCATCGATCTGCATTCATGAAGTTTTAGCTGTAACAAAGAGATCTCTTTCTGTCTTTGAACCTCAGCACAGCTAAATGGTGTGCCATACGAAATGTATCTCCAGAGTAAATCAATATATTTTTCTTCTAGTCAGTGTAACTGCCCTGGTATTTCCTAACACAGGATGTAAACACATTTGTGATATAAAACCCAAAGGTTAAATTGATTTCTGTCTGTATTATGTTCCACTGATATGAGTAAATCTCTTCCTAGGCTTTCTTTCTTTTTAAGGTTGACCATGAATAATTAAAGCTTTTGTCAGCCCATGATTTAACCTTACAGACCGAGCATCATAAATATTTATTGACTGAGCCCATTCCCTCGCTCTCTCCGACTGCTCCTTTCTGTGAAATAAAACCCCACTGTATGGCGGCCTCTCAGGAGCATAGGACAACAGACTGCCAAATAGTTTTGTATGGAGAGCAGGCAAGATGTTGAGATTCGTAAAGGGAGGGGCTGCTGGAAGAGACCCTTTTGCCAATGAGATAGATCAGTCAAGTCTCCTTTCTTTGCAGAATCAGATTATTGCACCAACATGAGTTTGCAATTGCCCTTCCCCTGTCTCTTGTACAAAGACCAAGTTGCATTGTACCAGGACAAGCAACTGCTTGTGACCGGAAATCATTTTTGCCAGGTTACATTAGTGGATAAATGGAATTACCTGTCAGCAAGTCTTACATACAGCCCCTCTCTCTGAACTTGCCGGGAAATTTATTTCAAGAGCACTCTCAGTTCATTTCAGAAATTGAAGAGGTTTTTTTTCTTCTTCTAGAAAACTAGGACACAAGAAAAAGAGTATATCAGGTCAAGGCTGTTTTCAAAATTCTTGTACAGCAAGGAATGATTAGTCTGGTTTCTTTGAGTCATTCAAAGGCTTTAGAGTACTAAACAACTGTTTCATTTTTTAAAAAAAAGGCAAGATTCAGACAGAAAGTTTATTTTAATTTATAACATCTGGGAATAATGTTAACAGATGTGCCTCACTTCTGCGATAATTCATTTTACCTACTTTGCTAAATAGCTTAATGTTATAGTACTAGGAAAATGGGAAAAAAAATTGAAGCAAATGTGACATGCACAAGATAGATTTCAGTGTTTATATGAAAATAATGATTTGTGTCCACATCAAAAGCAAAAAAAAGTATTGGGCTAGTTAATTGCATAGGCAATAGATTTCCTTTCTGAAAATAAAATTAACCCAGTTATAGTAAACAACGGCCCTCATATATGTAAAACATTATTTACCATCAACAGAAAGCATGCTTTAAAAAAGATCCATAGGAAGACATTTTTCTAAGCAACTGCAAAGTGGCCTGAAATTTTGATTTCTCTTAAAAGCATTTTAAAAAAAAAGGAATGCCACTATTATTATTTTTTTAAAAAAAATTGAACATACATTTTTCTTAGGTGGAAAAGACCAGCACCTTTGAAGACCATGAAAGTTTGTGGTTCTCATTTTGCCATATTTCACTTAGAAACTATCTTGAAGTTCCAAAACACAGAAAAACAAACGATAATGTCATGAATTATATTATAACAGTGAGAGAAGCATGTGTCAAATAAAATCAGCTTGTGGTACATGGAGAACTTCCACTGAAAAATGAATCATCTAAGAAGATAAGGGCCAAATTCATCAAAAAGAATGCATTTTGTCAGTGTATAAAAAAATAAAGCAGGATGATCAAATACATCTAGATGAAATTAATCTTTGATTTGTTAGAGCTGTATATAATGAAACAAAAAAACAAGAAGCATCAGCAATATTTAAAAATCCTGCATTTATTAAATATTATGTTCTTATTTCTGAAGATTTTATTATCAAAAATTCATTTATGCTTGTATACATGTTTCCCAAAAGCACTCTTTTAAAAAATAACAGTAAGTAAATTTGATAATTTATATAATTAATTTTTAATTTAACAATTAATTAATAGCTAAATAATTTAAAATAATTTATCGTTAATAATAATATTCTTTTCATTGAAAGCTAAATAAAAACATATTTCTTGGCAACTATAATGGTATGCATTGTCTGATATGCATTGTACTACTCAAAACATCTTTGCAACAAACCTTCCTAAAATATTATCAAGAAATATTAAGGATAAATAGAGAAAGAGAAATTTGAAGTTTTTATATGTGAAAGTTAAAGATTATATTTCCTGCTGTTCATTCATGCAGTGAACATTATTTTAATCTCCATTACTAGTAATACCTTTCATTTGCCAAATGTATTGTATGATTTATGCTGTTGTATTATATGGTTTGAAGATTGATAATACAAAGATATGAAAGTTTAATAATATATTTTTATACAATGAATTTGTTGAGATGGCTGAAAATATTATGAATTATTTGGAGTTATATAATAATCCAGACACAAATTCACTCATTTGAAACTATTTTTATTCAAAGATTTTAGAGCTGTTCAAAAAATCTAAACCAAAGGAAGCATCCCTAATTGCTCAGACTGCAACTCTGAAAACTGAACATAATCAAGATCAGAAAGTGTACAAAAAGTACACAGTTGGAAAGCCAACTGAAACTAGAGCAGACTTATAAATGGGAAAAAATGAAATTATTTGAAAATGATCATAGTGGGAGACTTCTGGTTAGGCATCGCGTTGTAACGGACACAGGAAGACGGGGCTCCATCTTCCACATTTGATTTTGCCCCACTGGGGATCCTAAAAAGGGTTGAAAGTCACCCCTGAGAGGCAATAAAGAAGGAGGGGACCCTAATCAATCACAGAGGCCCTTCTGTTGGATCCAAGGAAGCCCTCCAAACTGGCAGGGAAAAGACTGGCTACATTTGTGTGGCCAGTCAGAAGCTGCTGACAACCGAAGATAAACACTAACTAGCAATTTTTGAGCAACGTGGATGGAACTGGGTGAGATTTTATCCTCTTTTTATAATCATAATATTACTTTTCTGGAAAAAAGAATGCCCAAAACAAGAATCCTCCCCAATGACAGAGGGAAGGGAAGTTTTTGCCCTGCTCCCATAGGAAAAGAAAAGTGGCAAATTAATTGCTTTTGGGGGAAATAGAGAAAACTACAAGATCAATTTGGAATTAATACAGATATATAGCTTTGAAATTTGGGGACTAAAAGTACCTTTGAGACTTTTTTTTTAGAAAAGATAATTGAAAGTCTGTAAAATAGGCTTGGATTTGGAAAGCTGGAAGACGGTGTCAATGACATTTAGTGGTGAATCATGGCACTACAATTTATTATGCTTAAAGCAAACTTGGCTTGAAGCCCAGACTTAGATAAGACTCTTTGTTGTTCCTGAAAACTTTCACTTTTACAGAATGCAGCTGGGAAAAGGGAAAAAACTCTTGGGATGCATCCCAGCTTAATATACCAGCAAGAAAATGTTAATGAATCTCAGAAAGAAATTCTTTCTATGTTGAAATCAGTCCAAGAGACAATTATTTTATTTCATGATGAGACTAAAAACAATGCAAATGAGATAAAAGAACAATTTTCTAACCTAAACTTACAAATCCAAGTCTGTACTATCCCATCTTGAGCAAAGAACTAAGTATTATACAAGTTACCATGCTGATTCCCTGATGCTGCTGTCAAAGTCAGATCAATCTGTGATAAAATATTTTATATGCGTAGTCTTAATGTTTGACAGGTGGGCTAATCCAATTTATAATACAAGACTTAGGTAGGAAAGTCTTAGACTTAGACCTAGATTTAGCCCAGGTAAGCTCACCTGGACATGTTGTACAGTATCAACATAAATGGGCAGGATGAGAGAAAAAGGGAATATAGTTGTCCATATAGATTCAATTCCCCAACAAGGAAACCAAGAATTTTGCATCCTGGAGGTGAATGAATCTGTTCATTTGTGGCAAAATGAAGGCATTTTCAGCATATCTTCTGAGTGTGAATTAGTGTTCATGGATGTGCTCTGCTAGTCTTCTGCCTAACTGTCCTACATAGTGGCTGTTACAGTTCTTTCACTGCATGTTGTAGATGACTCCTGTTTTTTCATCTTGGGTTACTGGATCTTTGGTTTACTTAAGATGTTTTAGAAATCTTTAGTTGATCTGTTTGCTACAGTAATGCCATTTGATTGTAATAGTCTATTGGTTGTTTCTGATATATTTTTGATATATGGCAGCATTGTTCTTTTCATAATTTCTTCTAGTGCTGTAGGGTTTGAGGAGATAAAGTTGCATAGCTAACCATTTTGTTGGAAATGTATAAGTGATCTACTTCCTTTTTCTAGTGTTCTGGGATGCTGCAGTAAATTTAAGCTTGTCTGGATAATTTTTTTATACAGCTTGTAGGAGGAGTTTGGGTTGTTACTTTGGTAGTAAACACTTGGTTAGTCTGAGTGGTTTTTCAGTAGACTTATGTTTCTGATTTGCTGTCATTTCCTCTGCTGATATCGATATCCCAGTTAGGGTAGTAAGTTGTTGTTTTCTTCTTCTCTTGTGAATTTTATTCCTTTGAAGATACTGTTCATTGTTTCATGTATTTTCTCCAGTTGTTAGTCTTTTATTATGACAAATATGTCATTTACATAGCAGATCCATACTTTTGGTTGCATGCTATAGTTGCTATACTTTCTAGATGTTGCATTATTGTCTCTGCTATGAGACCTGAGAGTAGTGACCCCCTTGGATATTCCTCTGATTTGTTGGCATATCTGTCCATCATACTGAAAGCAGTTAGTGAAGCAGAGGTTGATCAGGTCCATGATTCTGGGTATTCTGATGTTAGTGTATGTGGCAAGGTCAGGTGGATTGTGCAGCACACCTGCAATGGATTCTTTTTGGTCTATGGATGTAAAGAGTGCTGTGACATCAAATGAAGCCATAATTCATCTTCTGTTATTAGGTCTTTTCGTTTCTAGAAGCACTGTAGTGGGGAGTTGATAGATCTAGATTGGGAAAATTTAGATCAGAGGTCCTCAACCTTGGCAATTTTAAGACCTGTGAATTTCAATTCCCAATTCTGGGAGTTGAAGTCCACAAGTCTTAAAGTTGCCAAGTTTGAGGACCCCTGATCTAGATGAATACTCAATAACATCAAAAATTTAGAATTTTCTGTTATTGCTTTGCTATCTCCATATTATGATAGTGCTACACAAACTGGGTACCTTTTTTCTTTGCTCTAATAACTTTCACACTTTCTTCAAGCTACTTTACTACCTTGATGTTAATGGAAGGCATATATGATGCTTCTTTTTATGTACAGGAAATGACTACTATAGAGACATTTTTTTTACACAAGCTTGTTTCACCATTTTTAAAAAAAGTTTATTTAACTGTTATAAGTTTCTTATAGGATTTCTAAATTAATGATGAAAAATATACTAAGATTGTACTATTATATGCCAGCTTCTTTATTTTCTATTTCTTAATAACCCAGTTTTGGTTCAAATCTAATACTACCTATACCCTAAATTTGTTATCCGACGCCTTGATATTTGATGGAAATGTGTCGTGTTGAAGAACGGTGAGTTTTTGGAGGTTATTCTGCCACTACATCCCTCCAGATGCATTTATTTGCACAGATGGCTAGCATCCAAGAGGACATCAGCAATGTCACTGTATTGTTGGAAAGAGAAACAGAACAGACTCTCTTTCTCCAAGGTCATTTGTCATATGAAGCTAATAACAAATTAATGGTAAAGGCCATAATCTGACTTACATTCATAAATTGAGTTATTCTGCACATCAGATGTATTTGTAAGTAAAGAATGAATCATAGTCCTGGGTCATAATTAGTAAATTGATTTTGTATAGTTCTGAAATTAGTACAATAGCCACTAGATTTTTTTTTAGAATAGAATCTTATCATCCCTTTCTTCTCTGACACACACTGAAATAAATGCAGCAATGTGTCTACATCAACACAAACATTTCAAGGACAATGACTGTATGAATGCAGGTGTCTGCAATATGACTATGGGTGTTCCTTGACTTATAACCATAACTAGGACTGGAATTTCTATCATAATCCATTGGATAGGGGGGGGTTGCTGTTTTCTACTGGAAAATTGCAAACAACCTCACAAGTCATGGTCACATAACCATGGGATGCTGCAACCAGTTGCAAATGCAAGCCAGTTGCCTAGTGCCCAAGATGCAATCACATGACCATGAGTGGCCAGCAATGGTAGCTTCGAGGACAAGTCATAAATAGTTTTTTTTTAAAGTTAATCATAACTTAAAGTGTTATTAGGCAACTGATTGTAAATCAAGGACTACCTGTTCCTGTACTTTCTACCTGCAAATGAGCGACATCATACTGAAACTCACAATGCTCATACTATGGAGTATTATGGATGAATGAAATGCTAATGCATAATGCTAATACAAGTACCTAATACTAATACTATGGATGAAATATAACTGTCATATGTTAAGACATCTAAACCCATCTCCCCAAAATACGCAGATTCCCCAGTCTGCTTTCTGATCATTTCCCTGAATAACTAGGTTGTTCAATGTAAGAAGGATTTATTGGGTGCCCTTCCTCTTGACCTGAAATCTTATATGACAAAGTCCTATATATGAAGGAATAGGAGACACATATAATCAAGGACAGGACTAAATGCAAGATTCCACAGATTCTTTCAGATGACCTACATAAAAAGTTCATTATAGTGCTAGACCATTTATATTAATCAAATTGATGAAATCTCACTAGGAACCAGGCTGGTGGACCTACCTTACAGAATAGATAAGCTTAAGTTTCTACTTACTACAGCATATGTGATTCTTACATGTTTATGGATAAACCGATACTCTATTTCCATGGTTCTTATGGGAGCAACCTTGTGGGGAACATCCACATCTTCGGAGGCTTTACTCCTACCTAAATAAATCATAATGTTCTCTGGATACTTGTGTGAAATGAAATGAACCATCCACGCACCATATTAAAAGAACTGGCTCTTGGAATGCTAAACAATCAGGGTTTGATTTTTCTCTGTCGTTTGTTTTCAGATATTATCATTTGTTTTGAACTGCCTGCTTTTAGCAACTGCATATAAACTATTCTGGAAGCTCATTTGCTGAAGATAAATAAAAATGATTCAGCTAAACAAATCATTTGAAAAAGCATCTGATTATCAAAGCATACAGCCTCTATTTTTACAGAGCTTCGCTATACATGAGAGAGAGGGAGAACTCCCAGATAGAACATTCACCAATAGGATTAAGATTTATAATGCTTTTAAAAGTTATTACTATGTGTCACATTATTTTGAATTCATGCTATATTTATTGTACTTCCGCAGTTGTTCTCAGGTTCATTTGATTAATACTGCTTCTTCAAGAATTCTTTACTTCAATATAAATAATGAATATAATCCTCTTTACTATGTAAAGTTTATAATAAGCATGATGATCTAAATATCTTAAAATCCACCCAAAATGGAGAACAGTCATGATTCTCTGTATATATGCAGCATGCACACTGTATGACTCAATCTGTTTCTTAAGCTTATTTTACACATTACCAGCAGAGAAATGGAGTGTATGAGATGTGTTAGCTTCTACACAAGTGCAAGAAAAGTTTAAGAAAAGCCAACAATAAGGCCAAATAAGGCCACCATAGGATCACTGCTGTTTCAGAAATCTCCCAATCCAGCATCAGACCTTACATAATCTAAAGAAGCATTTCTGAAAGAAAGGCAGGAGACAAGGAAAAATCCAGTAAGAACCAAGGTACAACCTGGTCTGATCAACAGTTGAATCCACAGAAATCAAGATTTCAGTTTATTGTGAATGATACCAATAAGCACAAGGGACATTTCTGTTTTCCTGACATTATTCCCCATAGTGATTAGCATTATCAGTCCTATGTTTTAGATGAATTAGCTCAATATCATTTTATGTTGTTGAATTGCTATTTTAAGTTCCAGAAATGTTTCTTTCATATACTGCTATGTCCATGTCTTTTAAAAAGCAACACCAGAATAGAAGCAGATAGAGGCCAAAAGACATGTTTGTGCAATGGTTGGATGTAACTGGGAAAAGCCTCAAGGAAAAGGAAGTATATTTGGATTCCTTTTTTCTGTGGTGAGATGGGAACAAACAGAAGAGGGTCTTCTTTAGTATGTGAAAATCAGCAGTATCTTCAAGGGGTATTAAACTGGCAAATAAGTGGACAGAGTTTCAGATTTCAAGCTCTATACATTTTGAATATGCATGCAATATCATTGCACATACAAAAATGATGGGGCATGATTCACAACAGCTGGTTTATTTTAACATCCCTACTCTTCCTTGACACACACACACAGAAACATACAGATACACACAGAGTAGTTGCCACAGAAGAAAAACATTTCAGTATGGAAACTAACTTTCAAGAAAATAAAGGTGTGGGTTGAGTATAACATGAAGCCATAAGGTATATTGACTTTGGCAGAGGCTGATAAACATGAAAAATATATTCACATTCATATATGATAAGGCTGAACTTTCAAATGACAGATGTTTCACTTTCTGAAGCAAGATTTAGAGTAGGCATTCAGGAATCACTGAATCACAGTGTTGGAAGGAACCACAAGATTGTCTGATTCAACTTTCAGCAATTAAACCATCTATTTTTACTTATTTTATTTGTTCAATTTATATAGCTGCCCATCTCACATACATAAATCATCCTTGAGAAATAGCTACGAAGTGACGAAAATAGATGTAACAAACAAAATAGAAGCTGCACCCTTTTCCTCCCTGTTTTTTAGATATGACCAGGGTCAAACTCAGTTCATCTCATTCCTAATCCTATGAGACCCAACTGACCCTCTTTGCCTCATCCAAACAGAAGAGTAGAAGCTTTTCTCACCTGTTCACAGTTCAGCCTGGAGGCACTCCTAATGAAAGAATTGAGTCATAATAACAAGATGAGAAACCACAACATTCCATCCTTAATCAGGAACTTTCCTCTCCTTAATACATGACTTCCTCAACTCTGCCTAACAACACAAATAATCCTAAGTAAATGGAGAAGGAACTGCCAGCTTACGGGACGGGACGGGACGGGACGGGACGGAACGGAACGGAACGGAACGGAACGGAACGGAACGGAACAGAACAGAACAGAACAGAACAGAACAGAACAGAACAGAACAGAACAGAACAGAACAGAACAGAATAGAATAGAATAGAATAGAATAGAATAGATGGAAGGGACCTTGGAGGCGTTCTAGTCCAACCCCGCTGCCCAAGGCAGGAGATTTTATACCATCCCGGACAAATGGCTGTCCAGTCTCTCCTTGAAAACCTCCAATGATGGGGCACCCATAATTTCTGGAGGCATACCATTCCACTGATTACTATAATTGTTTTCATTGTCAGGAAATTTCTCCTTAGTTCCAAGTTGAATCTCTCTTTAATAATCTTATACCAGTTACTTCTTGTCTGCCCTCAAGTGCTTTGGAGAATAGGTCAGACCCCTCTTCTCTGTTACATCCCCTCAAATCCTGGAAGACAGTTATCTTGTTACCCCTAGTTCTTCCCTTCCTTAGCCAAATCAACACAATATAGGGAACACCCACCCTTACCATTTAAGCTGTGCTCATGCCAGCTTGACTTGGAGCCAGTATAAGAAAACCATGTTTGGACTGAGATACTTGGTAAGAATTTGCCAAGTATTCATTCTGAATAGCAAGTAGCAGGTTCTCCCATCAGATGTTTCTCTGGATGCTGTGTACTTTCTATTCCAGGGAAACCATTGCCAATCACTTTCCTTCCTCTGGGCAGGTCTTCCTAAATACATATATTTTGTGTATGTGTGTGTGTGTGTGTGTGTGTGTATCCATATATGACTTTGTGTACATATTTATGTATGTGTATTTAATTTTGTGTATTATGTAACTTTTATATACAAAGTTAAAACATCAAAATGTACATAGATGCAGGCACAGCAGCTTTTCTTTAAAAAAGTTCTTATCACTCTAGTGCTTTTCTAAAATCTTAGAACTATTCTTACCACACATGCTGTAATAGTACAGTGATTTTAATTCTCACCTTGTAAAACCAATGTTGCTGGCTTAAAACCCAGCAGAAACATTTTTATTACAATTTTTCTTTCCCTCAGCTTTCTACTATTCCCTGTGGTTTTAAAAATAAATCCAGCACTCTATTGTTCTATTGTTTTTCCAGTATTTTCAGATTAAAAGGTATTGATTGGAAAAATAATGAAACAGTGCATCAACGAACATCTGTTTTCTTAAAATACCATGAAAAGTAGGAAGCACAAGGAAAGAAAATTTGTAATTAAAAAATCTAGCAGGTTTTTAATTAGCACGCTTCTATTTATAATTTTTACAGTGAAATTAATAGGAATAGTTTAAAGACTGATTCAGTTGAATGTTGCCATTGATCTGCTGTGTGTAACTTGCAATGACCTAAAGCTCAGTATTGAAATAGACAGGAGGTTTGAGGCAATATTACCTGCCTCAGAAAACTATTTCAGATGGGGAGCAGAAAAATACATACTGAGATCATCTTAAAGGTGAATGGGGCAAATAAAAAAGAGCAGCAGCATCCATTCTGTTCTTCAAGAGCAGGAGTAGGCAACTTTGGCTCTTTTATGACTTGTGGACTTCAACTCCCAGAATTCCTGAGCCAGCTATGCTGAGGGGAAAGGGAGAGTTTTCCAAGCTGAGCCATGCTGGCTCATGGATTCTGGGAGTTGAAGTCCACGAGTCATAAAAGAGCCAAGGTTGCCTACCCCTGTTCAAGAGGGATGCAGTGGCACAGAGGCTTGATGACTGGCCAGAAATCATCCACACTTCAGTAGTTGGAGCCCAGCTCTGAATCCGAATGAGCTCCCGTTGCTTGGTCCCTAGCTCCTGCCCACCCAGCAGTGCAAAAATATTGTAACTAGATAAATGCATACCACTTTAGTGGGGAAAACCTAGCTGCATTTGTTGTCTGGAGGACAGAAGCCAGCACTAGACCTGGCTGGATGCGAGACATCACGACACAAGGCAAGGAGAGGAAAGATTAGCAGAGGAGCTTGAAAAAGCCAGCAACCTAAGCTCCACTAGTTAGCTGGTGTAAAGCTACTTTCCACCCCCCACACACAATGCACCAAAGATAGATGCAAAAGTGCTGAACAGGACTGCATTGTGTTTTTAGGCAGAGACTTGTCCTCTGAACAAGACACTTCACCCCAAAAACCCCTCTGAAGACATTACCTAGTTGGATAACAAAACATCCAGGAGCCATGCAGCAAGCTTGGAGGACAAACCTCTGCCTAAATCTATAATCCAAGCTACGCATATTCTCTACAATTTCTAAACTGCATTGTGTGTTTAGCATGTATAGATTTCCCTGACACTGTATGCCATATAAATAAATAAATAAATCTCTTCTCCAGACATGGTTGCCAGCCTGTTCTAGCTACTCGGTAGCCTGGAAGTATGAATAAATTCAAAATACCTCCCAGGCATTTTTCAATGTTTTTTTTTTAATTAAAGTGGAAACAGGGGAAGTGAGGTGCCAGCCCGCAGTACAGAGGTCTACAACCTTTGCGGAAGGCTTGCCAATTTGCAGAATGGCTCCCAAGACTATAATCAGTTACAAAGCCCCTATTTTAGCAAATTGCTTCTGCTGCCCATTCGAGGGAGCCCCTCCCTGGAGAACATTATGTAATCACTCTGCTTTTTTAAAAAATTCTTTTCTTCTATACCTCATGATTCCAAGTACGGTACTTACCAAGAACATTACAGCAATTTATCATGTAAGCTTTTCAAAAAATCTTACATCATTTTCATAATAAATAAGCTTGATTATTTTGTCTATTAATCAAATAATGCAACTGTATTAGAATTTAACATTAACCATGTCACAGAAACTGGAATATGAGAATCACTATAGTTGTTCTTAACAAAATCAATAATAATAATAGTAGTAGTAGTAGTAGTAGTAGTAGTAGTAGTAGTAGTAGTAGTAGTAGTAAAATTGGAAGGGACCTTGGAGGTCATCAAGTCCAACCCCCTGCTTAGGCAGGTAACCCTATACCATTTCAGACAAATGGCTGTCCAGTTTCTTCTTAAAAACTTCCAGTGTTGGAGCATTCACCGCTTCTCGAGGCAGGTTGTTCCACTGGTTAATTGTTCTAACTGTCAGGAAGTTTCTCCTTAGTTCTAGGTTGCTTCTCTTCTTGATTAGTTTCCATCCGTTGCTTCTTGTCCTGCCTTCAGGTGCTTTGGAAAATAGCTTGACTCCCTCTTCTTTGTGGCAGCCCCTGAGAAATTGGAACACTGCTATCATGCCCCCCCTCATCCTTCTCTTCATTAAACTAGGTTTAATGAAGAGTACAGGTACACTTATTCTGACAATGCTAAGACTATAAGGGAATATCAGTTTTTTTTCTGGCTAATAAGAATTTGAGCAGTTTAAGGGCCAAAATACCATTGTTTGAGGGACATGTTCAAGACAAAGAAAACTGCTGACATTATGATGACCTGATGATCCTAGCACTCCTTACAAGCATTGATGATGTTACCTAGTTTGGGTAATGAAATGTCTGCAAGAAAACAAGTCAGCTCAGAGAGCACCAAGGATTCCTCATGATGACCTAATCAACAGCGTTGAAAGAAAAATCTTCATCAAGGTCCAGTCCAAGCCAGGAATAAACAAAATGGAGACTGCTTTAGAAAGAAGGTTGTAGTTTATTGAAGAGCAGAGCCAGAGAGAAATGTGGGTCTGGGAAAGCTGACCACATGTAACTGGGAGTGGTGGGTTTTTATACCTTCTTGGGCTTTTGTATTTGGAGTTGTTCCTGTGGCATGAACTTTGACCTGAGGTTCAGTGTGCCTTTCTGGTATTCTAATGGTAGTGGGTTAATCCTATTATGTTCCAAAGGTCATATCCTGCTTCCCTGGGTCTGGGGCTGGTGACTATGTCATGTGTTGGATTTTTTTGGGTGAGGGTTGTTGATTCTAGGGATCTTTGTCTTTCTAATCCCATCCTGGCTCCAGTCTTTCTGAAAGGATTATCACATCTGCATTTCTACAGACCTGGCCTCTTCTTGAGGCAGAGAGACTTGTGGGGTGGTGGTTTCTGCCTAAGATTTTCCATTATTCCTTTGGGGAACATAATATTCTGCCTTTTTAATATTCCCCAAAATATTTCTTTCTCTGGTGGGGTTGACTTCCCACACCAGCTTGCCATATTGGGAAATGCAATGTGTTAGAGGGATACTATGTTTACAGATATATATCAAGGCAAATACTAACTTCATTAGTATTTAAATTTCATTAAATTTCACTAGAAGTCTAGACACAATTGAGGACAGTGCTTTGGTCTACAGTAGTATCTCAGCATGGTCTCTGAAACAAGCTTGCCATGACATCCCCATAATTTGCCTTTTTAAAAGATGCTTTGACTATCATTGAAGTTTGTGTTAAATATATGATAGATTTTTATCAAAACAAGAAGAACATGACCTCAGCTATTCTTTCTCATTCTTGGATGCAGTTAAGAGAACAAGACTCCCTCTGTAAGTATGTCATGATCTATTTATAGATCATAAATAGCAGGAACATTGAGAAGTTTAAAAGGCACTTCGAGGTATGTCTTAGCAGATGTGTCTGAAATTAAACCAGGACAGTGCTTAACTTCACTTGAAGTTTCAAATAGTTGGAATAAATCCTTTTGATCAAGGGTTGGTTTCCAGACTATGGACTCAAGCTCTCTGGGGATTCAGACATTTTTTTTAAAAAAAATTAATCAGATTTGCATGAGTGGGAGTACTGTCAAAACTAGCTTCAGCTTTTGCTCCAAATTTTGTCTGGGCAGGTGTCAATGGGCAGTTATTCAGGTAATCCTCAACTTACAACAGTTCATTTAGAGACCATTCAAAGTTAGAATGGCAGTGAAAAAAATGATCATTTTCCACACTTATGACTATTGCAGCATCCCCATGATTGCATGATTTACATTCAGAGGCTTGATAACTGACTCACATTTATGACGGTTGCAGTGTCCCAGGGTTATGTGATCCCTTTTTGCGACCTTCGGACAAGCAAAGTCAATGGGGAAGCTAGATTCACTTAACAACTGTGTTACTAACTTAAGAACTGCACTGATTCACTTAACAAATATGGCAAGAAAAGTTGTAAAATGGGGCAAAACTTACTGAACAAATTCCTCACTTAGCAACAAACATTTTGGGCTCAGTTGTGGTCATAAGTTGAGAACCACCTGTAGTAAAGTTTAAGAAACTTCAGGGTAAACAGGTTTCAAAATCTGTTCATTTGTGAAAATACAATGTAATATTCAGCAACAACCCATGATCTAAAATATTTAAAAAGAATGTAACTAATATCTTCTAATAAGGGAAAATGCAGTATTTTCTCACCTTATTTGAGTTTTGAGACAGAATCAGACTACACAGCTAGCAGAAGCTACATCTCATGTCAATTGATCTTTGGGACTAGTGTACTCTTCTGGTAATGCCAATCTTGCTTTTTAAACCTTTGGCTCTAAACCAAGTAATACCTGACAAAGAGCTGGAAAGCACCAGTCGGGCATTATGTGGTCAGATGCCTTTGCAGAAATCAGGTGTTCTGCCTTTCCTGCAGCCCAAGCTAAAAAGGATAGTGCTCAACAACCAGAGAGGAGAGTGTGTAGAGGACATCTGGAAATCAACTCTAAAAGAAAATTATAACTACTTTTATTAAGATTGGCTATGGTGACAGAACCTTGCAAGTATAACTACCCTACACCTTCTCCTCCTTCTTATAGTTCAGTGAATCAGGGAGGTGTCTGTGTTCTGGATGTTCTGGGGTTTTAAAATATTGTAGCTCCTTTGGCCTAGGTAATAATTTCTGATTTATTTCCATCAAAGTCATCTTCTGTATGCTCTAGACTGCCTTTAGCAATTTCAAATAGCCCTTAAGAGGTGGGCAAATCCACTTCCTGACCACATCATCACCAGGCCCAGATTAAGGCCAACAGATGCTCTAAGCAGAGCCCAACAATGTGCCCTTCAATGGAAGCAAAACTCATGCCATGAGGCAGAAGCAAATGTGATATCTAACAACACCTTCAAACCAACCTTTTAAACTTTAGTCATTCACCTTTTAAAAATATTAACAATGAACATTAAAGACAAACATGGCAGATAAGGACATTTACAAAACAGTCAAGTAAAGTTGAGTGTGGCAGTGAAAGAGTTAAGGGAATGATGGGGGGGGGAACTCGATGGTTTTTCCACCCACTCACCCGATGCCCATCCTGCTTGATATCCTCAACACATGATTAATTTATTTAATGGTTAATCCAGGACTGATCATCATCAACATTGTCAATGAGACCTTATTGGTTGTTCATTTGACAAAATTTATGTCAGGAGAAGTGAAACAGTTAACATGAAACCTAGCTGTCTCTAAAGTGAATTGAGACAGTGATGGCCTCATATGGATGTGGCATTTAAAACAGTTGAGAGTTAATAAGACATAATTAATAGGATGTGAAGATAAGCCCTAAGATCTCTAGTCTTCTCATCAGGTAGAAATAGAGCAGAAGAAAAGAGAGCAACAAAGAGGGAGTCCCTTGCTCACTACCTATACTGCTGAAGTTTTAAAATACTAATATGACCAAACAATACAAAGAATCAAGGTTTCCAAAGATTCATTTGCAAGGGACTAAGTTATCATATTCATGTTGTAGGCTAAGCCAATAGTTTTCACCAAAATTATAACAGCCCTGTGAATTCCAGGTAGTTTCTGACTTGGGATCAGACTTTCTAAGCAAAGTGGTTTGTTAAATGAGTCACATCCAATTTAATAAGCAAGCGAATGCATTTTATTGCCTCTTACACAACAAAACTGTACATGGAAAGATCTGCCTGGCATCTTTCACACTTTGGAGATTGCATTTCAGATTATTGTAGTTGACACAGGATTTTTTTTTTTTTTTAACATTGTTGATCTGAAGAAGGAAGCTTTTTTTGACTCAGGGCTGCATTATGGTTTTCTGGCTGGAAGATCACCAAAAGGGTTTTAACCACTTTTTTTCCAGTTCTAGTTTTATGAACTGTGGTGTTTTAAGGGTTAACAAGCTTGCTGAAATCATTCATTTTTCTCTTTTTTTTCCCCTGGGGAAAAATAATGGGAGAGTGTTAATTTTTTATGGGAGGCAATGTATGTTTCCTTTTTTAAAAAAGAAATGGGAAAAAAAAAGGTTTCATCCTATCCAGCCTGAGGAGACCATATTGTCAATTTGGTATGGTCACGATCTGAGGCTGCCTTATTTGCACACTCCTTAGATGAGGTTTAACATCTGTGGTCTAAAAATAAACTCAGAACAGCTGACTCAATCCTACTAGAACTCTGAGCAATAGGACAATCAGATTTTTTTTGTGTGTGTTTAGAAACTGAGTGACTAAATAAACATATCTTGTTTCAAGTGGTTTTGGGGGTAATTAAAAATCCTACATTTTAAAAATAATTGCTCAGTAAAGTTTGGTGGAGTCTGTGCACAAATGATTTAGAACATTATGATTGGCAAAGAAGCACCCTTTTAGGGGCTGATTAAAAAAAGCCATTCTAAATCATGATTTATTCATTAATCAGCCCATCGATTATGCTAATTAAGGTTGTCTGAACGACTCACAAAACAACTAATTATATTTGGTTCTGCAAAGCAGTAGTATGCTTTTTAAAATACTGCCTAGGCAGTAGTGATTAATGAAGCTTCTGAGTGCCGTGTTAACTCCAGTAATCTCTAAAATAGCGAATCTGCACAAAAAAACAAAAAAGCGCATTTTCTTCCATCTTTCCAAGGTCATGGCAAGACATATTTATCAAATAGATTACATTACTCTCCTGAAAAAGGATCAATCTAGACTTTTTACATTAACTCTATTACAACTGACAGTAGAATCCATAGTACAATGTGCTGGTTCAGGGCATCTCCTAATTCACCCACCTCTTTTAGATTGTCCTCTTTTAGGAATCACTGTCCCAGAATGACAGATGGGGAAGAGACTGATGGGGAAGAAAAAGAGGTTGGTTTAACCTGTTCCCTTAGTTCACTGGTACAATCTCTGCACCCTGCGGTTCAGATACAGAAAACCGAAGGGTTCTGAGCCAAGGGACTCACTTGGGAAGCTACAAATTCTGTAGCCCATGGTCTCTACTGATTTATAATTTCACAGGATTAAAAACTACAGTAAAAGAATGGGGTGGGAGATAAGGACAGGTTAAAAAAATTAAAATCAATAAAAGAAAAAGGGAAGAAAAAGAAAAAAGGAACATTTTTAAAGAAGCTACATGATCTTCTCTACAATAGTTACAAACATTAAAAAGCAACCTTTTTAATCAGTAAATTTTAAGATCATCCATTCATAAAGGGTTTCCATTATTACCGTATAATGGAATTGTTCCTTCCCTAATCAAACAAGTCAATTTGGTCATTTCTGCAAACTCTGCCATCTTCACAATTCACTCCTTCCTTGTGGGTATTCCTATATTTCCTCCATCCTTGTGCATATAATAGCTTTGCTGCAATCACCAGTAAAATTATAGATGATTTCCAGTAAGAGTTATCACATACAAAGCCAATTCTGTATACCTTGTGGGCATGTAAGGTTTGATTATTTTTAACAAAAAGAAAAATAAGCTGGCTGGAAAGAAAATTCAAATTCTAAAATGTATTTCATTCTAAAATAAATCATGTTCCAGAATTATTGAGCTTTATAACTGTCAGCAAATATGGAAGAATGATCCAGCCTGTTTACTGCATTTCCAATAGTCAACCAGTCACACAGTCTTTATTGTAATCTCAGACTAGTAAAAAAATTATATCCATAAGTAGTTTATAATCACCTATAACCATCTAATTTAAGAAAGGGGTAAATAAAAATCCATTATCAGAGTTGAAACATCATCCTGAACCTGGGATGCACTAGAGAATCCAAACCATTCTTTTTTGTTTTTCCCATGCTTGCAGGTTTTATTATTTCTTCCTAAAAAAAAAAAAGACCAAAAAATGAGCACTTACTGTATCTGAGATGGACCTTATAGGCTCTCAACAATTCCATATAAGTAATAGAACCCTTGAACTGATGTCATGTAAGAACAATCTTGGGGTGGGGGATCTGTTACACAGTTTGTAGTGTTTTCACAACTGTTAATATAGAATCTGTTATTTGATTTCAAGAAATAATTCTTTTACCCATTTTATAGCAGTGGTCAATTGTTAATTTAAAATTAAGCTTTTAAAAGCTCTTAAAATTGTATGAACTAAAGAAGAACTGCATGCATGACTTGTCCAAGAATCTATTATCTCTTTTTAAAGTCAAGAAAGAGAGAGAGGGAAATGCAGCAACTTAAAATAATAAAAATATCTCTTCCTTCCAGGTCTGATGAGTATTAATGCAATCTGGACTCCAGAGAGCAATTAAACCTGACAACCCAGCATGAAATATGCCTGTGTGTTGCCAGAGTAATAGACAACTCAGCAGTTTGTTTTATGGCAAAGATCTTGTCAACCTAGATCTCTTCCTTATTAAACACAGGGAATGGCAACATCCCAAAAATGCCGAAGTGAAGTAATTGCCTTAATTACATGAGAGTCTTCCATGCTATTTTGCATAAGAGCTCTGCTGCTTAATAAAGCTTTAACTTCAATGATTAGAACATTAAGCTTGGATGTTTTGAAAATATTTTGTTGACTCTTGCTTTAACAGTCACATTCAAATTAAAGCAGATTTTATAAGTGCTTTTTAGAAATGAACATTCCTCCAAACATGGTAGTTGTTGTTTCTACAGTTGTTGTACATTCCCAGTCTGTCTGAGAATGACTGAGATGCCTTCAAGGTTATTGCCTCTCTTTCTAGCAGAACTACCATACAAAGTTGCTGTGTGTCTTGAATATCATTTCTCCCCCCCCCCCGCCGCCATAGACAGGAAGAGTGGTTCCAAACTGTTGGCTAGACATGTTGGACAAGAGATAAAAGCACAAGCTCTAAACTGGAATATTCCTTGGTTCAACATATGCAGAACGGTTGCAGGAATTGGATATGGCCAGTCTAGAGAAAAGAAGGACTAGGAGTGACATGATAGCAGTATTTCAGTATCTGAGGGGCTGCCATGAAGAAGAATGAAGTCAACTTCTTTTCCAAAGCACCAGAAGGCAAGATAAGAAGCAATGGATGGGAACTAATCAAGGAGAGAAGCAACCTGGAATTAAGGAACAATTTCCTAACTGGGAGGACAGTTAACCAATGGGACAGCTTGCCTTCAGACATTGTGGGTGCTTCATCACTGGAGGCTTTTAAGAAAGACTGGATCTTCTGCTTGAGCAGGGGATTGGACTAGAAGACCTCCAAGGTCTCTTCCAGCTCTGTTCTGTTTCGTATGTGAAGATAATTCTTCTTTAAGAAGGACAGTTGGCTCAAGAAGGGAGGAAGCCCATGCTGTATATTTATTTGTGGATAGAAAGGAATCACATTTTTTTAAATCTTAACTCTAGTGGAAGCAGCTGGGAGAAATAAACAGGAGAGTCCTTACAATCATGGATTGGAAGGGAAGGGGTGATATAACCTCTGCATTTGCAGTATCCGCTCTATATCTTATCCTCCTTTTATTGTAGCTCTTCAATCGATAGTGTGTCTGTGAGAAACAGAGTATTGATACAAAACGAAGGCATAAACATGATAAAAACTGCTACAGTGGACTTTCAGGTGTAATCTCAGATTCACTTTTCTCTATATAATTGACTCCATGTGCTACTTTACTGATTTTATGCCTTGCTGCACTGTGTTTCATTACTCATGCACATTTGAAACATGTTAATGGTGAAACTGATGTGGTTTTATTGCACTTTCTTTTTTTATAAGCAATCATTAATTCTACCCATGAAGAATTCAAAACCTTGAACTACAAACAACACTGTTTCTGTATTGAATATATACATACACCTTCTTTATAAGCTTTGAGGGTTTTTTCACATTATTCTATTATTTTAGAACCAGTGAGAGAACAAATAGAGCCAGCACAAAGTGATAAGGAAAATGACCCTCTCCTGTCTTTCCATTACCAAGAGCTCTCCTGAGATGCAGTCACTACGATTGCTACCTAAGATGGTTATTCACACAGATGCTTAAGTGTATGTATTTGGAATATTTTATCCTATATACTGCATAAATTCCTTGCGATGAAGAAATTAATAAGGCGGGTTGTTACATCCTAAGCATAGCCTCTCAGATTTTGCAATACACAGAAACTTCCTTAAATAATAAGTGATTGTGTGACCTTGCAGCAATAAAAGTTCGTGTGAGTTTGGGTTGAGCAAAAAATAATTATAATTACATATGTATACATAAAGCCAGTTTGGTGTAGTGGTGAAGGCATCAGCTTAGAAAGTGGGAGACTGGGAGTTCTAGTCCCACCTTAGGCATGAAATCAGATAGATGACCTTGGGCCAGTCACTTTCTCTCTGCCCTTTAGAAGAGGTAATGGCAAACTACCTCTGACAATCTTGCAATAAAAAAATTAGTCCAGGCTGTTGTCAGGAGTCAGTACTAACCAGAAGATACCATAATAGATAAATAAAGTATTTGTGCATATCACTTGAAAAAAAATCTATGTAATTCTCATCATTCTTGACTTTGGAGCATTTACTCTTTAAGTAGAGATTCTCAGTCATCCAGATCATAGTTGTCCCAAAGATGCTTTTTTACGAGGCAACTGAACTTTCTAGTTTTCCTTTGAAGACGCTTCTTTAGCTCTCGATGAGATCTTTGTGATGTTTAAGCTGCTCCTGTGCTATGCTCATGCCAGCTTTAGTCTGAGCCAGTTTAAGAAAATCCTGTCCAGACGGAGACTCTTTGGCAGGAACTTGCAAGGTATTCAGTCCAGATGGGAATCTCCATCTCCTATTGGGTAATTCCCTGTTTTTCAGTTTTCCCACCTGCCTATTCAAGGGAAGTAATTGCCAATCATTTTCCTTCCTATCAGCAAACGTATATAAGTGTATATGTATGTACGTGTGTGTGTGTAATTAAATTGCATTTATATATCCACAGTTAAAGAATAAGAGTGCACATATATACAAGCAGGGTTATTTTTTTAAAAAAAAAATCCTTTCCTATTGCCTTATAGTTTTCAAATGGTCTTTAAAGAGCTGTTTTTAATCTGGTACAAGAGGACCTTAAATAGGGACTCATGTCCTGACTAACCAGATGCATTAATCCAAGGTGGGCCAAAATTCCTCTGACCACGGTCTCCACCTACTACTTTAGTAATAATCCTGAGTTCAAAAGAACCCGCAAGATATGAACCTGCTCCTTTTGGGTGAGGCCTCCCCACAAAGAGGAAACCCTAACATTCAGAGAGAGCCTTGAGGACAAGAGCTCCTCTACCTCATTGGAGTTCAACTTCAACCCTTTTTTGCCCCATCCAGATATTGACAAATTCCAGGCACTAGAATAACACATCAACAGCATTTTCAGCATGATCTGGGGTCACAATGGAAAACAGAACAGAGACAACTGATCTCACTTTAGAGCAGACATGTCAAACACAAGGCCCAGGGGCTGGATGCGGCCCGCAAAGTGATTTCATGTGGCCTGTGAAGCCATCCTGGAAACAGTGAGGGAATGGCCCCTGCTGCCTTGGCCCTGGCCCAGGGTGGCCGGGAGCCAATGTACAATTTTGTGGTGGCCATCTATGCTGAAACGCATTCAGTCTTAGCTCCACAAGGCCATCCAGAAACAGCAAGGAACCAGCCCCTGCCGCGTCGGCCCCACCCCCTGGGTGCATGCTGGGGAGGTGTCACCCTTTGTGAGGAATGAAGAAATGGACCATGCCTTGGCACTTGCCCCAGTCCCACCCCCTTCTGCCAGAGACCCTCAGATCTGTCCCACTCCTGCCCAGGTCCCCACAGGCACCCTTGACGTGAACAATGTAGAGCTTTCTATGCCCTCCCAGTAGGCCACACCCACTCCATCCATGCCCACCCAGTAGGCCACACCCACCTTGGCCACACCCACCCAGCCCCCCAAGGGCAACCGCAATGCTGATACAGCCCTCAATGAAATTGAGTTTGACACCCCTGCTTTAGACTCATGTTCATCAGTACCTGATAAACGGTACACTTGTCAACTTCAGCATTTATTTTAACATCTGCAAAACCTGTCCATTTTAAAGACTTGAAATTCAAAATAATGCATTAAGATAATGAACCTCAGTAACACATATAGTTCAATAGATATTCCAGAGGGTACAGATCCCCTATTACACATTGTGCCAGGAACCATCTATCAATCATGGTGCTGCTATGATTGATTGGTGGATGGTCACTCCAGGCTTTTCTCCCTGTTTGCTTGCTTGCCCAGAGAAAGCAGGTGTGTATTTTTCTGGTACTGCCATTTTGTCTCTGGCAGTTAATTTTAATAAATAAGTAGTTCAATTAATATTTATAACGTACACATATACAATAACACAACAAACTTTTATAGGGGGAATAGAATCTCTGGGGTCATCTTAAATTTAGAATTGTCTTCCTTTCAGGTAAATATAGTCAAGATGAACATTCTTCAAATTTATGGTACTTCCCAATGGAAAATCTCTAACTCTATTAATTGCACACATAAAATGTATTGCATGTTTGAAGCAGTAAAATAACACAAACACACAGAGAGACACACTGAGAGAGGGAGGGAGGGAGGGAGGGAGGGAGGGAGAGAGAGAGAGAGAGAGAGAGAGAGAGAGAGAGAGAGAGAGAGAGAGAGAGAGAGAGAGAGAGAGAGAGCGCCAGCCACTGGAGGACTACAAATGAAACTTTATGACTGGACCTTCTATGACTGATAGCAGAATAAATGCATTTTCTATACTTTTCATAGCACCATCTCAGGGGCTGAAAGAAAAGAAGCCAGAACACATGCACCAGCCTACATTAATCAAATAACTATGTTGAGGGAAAGTTGCAAATATGCCTCTGGCTGTTGTTTCTGTGACCTTCTTTGTTCCACAGGGCAAACTAAGGCTAGCAGCAGCTTTTATAAATACATCTAAGAGAGAACACAGCTTAGCATTTTGCCTACCTGTATTAGCAATCATGCTGTATAGCTGCCATCCCTTTTGGAGAATATTAAATTGGAGAGATAACTTATGAAATAATGGACACCAAAGTCCATTTTCTTGAGAAGTTATTTGCCCTAGATTATGGTTACATTTCCTCCTATGTCTCTGTTAGCCTCCTTTTCTCCATGTTTCTTTACTTGAAGTACATCTATAGTTTTAAGCAATGGTTTCATTGATGTGCTTCCTCTTCTTCAGAAAAAAGAAATATTTAGGTCGGAGACTTTCAGGCAGTCGCTGGAATCACTATTTGCAACAACAATAAAACAATCATATTTTGGGGGGAAGCATTTGCCTTAAGTCTGCTGGACAATCTCTTTGTTACATGTGATTTTTCACACAGCAGACATTTGTAATTTGTAATACTGAATATATAATTGCTATGACATAAATAATCGTATCTATGCCTATACCAGGGGTGTCAAGCTGGCGGCCCATAGGCCGGATGCATCATGCGTGGGACATGCCCACCCGGGCTCTGCAAATGCAAAAAATGTCATGAATGTCATGATATGTCACATGATGTGATCGAGTTTGGCACCTGTGGCCTGTACTTATATGATTATGCTTTTGGCAAAATCTGTCTTTATTGGAAAAGATTGCTCACATCTTATTATATCAACACTACTGCAACCTGAAATACTGTATATCAAGCATATCTTAGCTAATGGAGAAAGTCCCCCCAAACCCCTAATAAGAATTCTTTCTCTGTTTCAGACTTTTGCAGACTTTAGAGGGAATCTAAAATTCTCAACTTCCAACTTCAAAAGAAAAATGACCCACAAGGACTCTTTTTCAAATGAATTTGGCCTGCAGCTGAAAAGTTGGGATCCATCACCACATAGTAGTGCCATTGCCATTCAAATACAGTATGCAGAAGAAAAAGCAGAGCAATATCTTAAAAATACAGTGAAAACACTGTATGTGCTGGTACAGGCAGATCTTGACTTACGATCACAACTGAGCTCAAAATTTTTCTTGATAAGAGAAACATTTGTTAAATGAATTTTGCCCCATTTTACAACTTTTCTTGCCGCATTGTTAAATGAATGGCTGCAGTTGTTAAGTTAGTAACACAGTAAGTGAATCTGGATTCCCCATTGACTTTGTTATCAGAAAGTCACAAAAAGCGATCACATGACCCTGAGACACTGCAACCATCATAAACATGAATCACTTGCCAAGCATACAAATTCTGATCATGTGACCAATGGTCATAAGTCACTTTTTCAGTGCTGTTGTAGCTTTGAATGGTCATTAAATGAACCATTGTTAAGTCAAGGATTACCTGTAGTAGGGAAGGGTTATATAGTTTAAAAAGGAGTTCCAGAAAACTGAGGATTAAAAATGAGTGGCAGTAACATATTTGGTATAAAAGAGGATCTCAGGCCTGCATACAGTAGATGGATGACTGAGTTTGATTAGAATATACAAGATCCAGAGGCAGAGTTTGGCTGACTCTCCTCCCCCTAAAAGTCTATCTTTTATTATTATTATCTACAATTATGGCAGGATATTACACTTCAAAGATATTTCAAGCAAAGTTGCAAGGTTATTCCCTTTGTTTATGGATGGCTGTTAGATTTTGAAATGAGTAACTCAGCCTAGAAATTTCTTGGCACAAAACAGCAAAGATGAGAAATAAATGGCTCCTTGGAGAGTCTTTCATGGGATAGAAAGCAGCTCAAGTGAGATGAATGAGCTTCCAGCCTCCAGCTACAAACAGCCAATATACAGGTGATGTCAGTCTGTACGGTTGAGAGTCATGGATTTGATTAAAGCAGAGTATTAAGGCTGAGAGAAAAATCTAATTTGCTGATGCATCAGTAACTCCATGGTATAATCAAATGAAGAGGGGAGGGGAAAACAAAAACTTTAGCTAGGGAGGATATATTAAAATAAAAGCAAAAGATGAAAAACCGATGGTGGTGGTGGTGGTGGTGGTTTTACGGAGCGCTTTCTTCTGAGCTTAAGACTGTAAAAAGGACTTATTTATCTTTGTTGCTCTTGTCATCTCATCAGTTTTCTAGCATTTTGCTGTCAGCTCATTTGAAATGTTAGATATTCAAGCAATTCTGATAGAGCAGTCTATATTTGCTGTCAGATAATTATTTGTAATACATTTCAGGGGCTCATAAAGTCTAATGAATGTGGCTCAGCTGGGGTGGATGATGAATAAGGGATCGTTAGTGAAAGTGTAAGCCTTGGGACTGCTCGGATTTATTTAGTAGATTTTTCCATTGTGGAACCTACAGAAGCTGTGGCAAGAACCTGAGACTTCTCTCCTCCAAACATTGAACAGATCCACCTCTACTTACCTTCAGTGAGATAGTCGATGGACAGATATTCACTGTCATACTTAAGAGCCATCTTGGAACTGCTTCTGTGTTAACTGATACGTGAACATGGGATTGTTGTATACTTCATTTGCATGTAAATGATGAAGACACATGGCGATGCTGAACAAACACTTTATTCTCCTACTACAACAACCAAGTGAAAGCAAAAGGCTCACAGGCCTTTTTATATGGCCAGAAGCCCGGACAGTGACAACCAATAGGAACAGAGCGTTTTCGCGCCTTGCGCATGCGCACAAGGCCGGCGCCGCTCTGTCTGGTCCCGGGCAGCTTTTGGAATGCCCAGGACCAATGCAACTCCCGAGCCTGCTTTTGCAGGCTCAGGACACAACAGGATGATTTGCCATTGCAAATGTAAACAAGTTCAAGTTGAGCATGTGAAAGGTTCTGTTGAGAGACACTGGATCTGAAATGACAGGATTGGAAATGTGTACGACTTCTGGTGACTCATTCCTACATTCAAAAGCAGTGATGTCTCACTTCTGCCAGAGGCAGTTTTGTTCAGGGAAAGTCCTTTTTTTCTGCTAGAACAGTACAATTTACTCAACACTCAAAAATGGTTATATTCTGGAATTGGGAAATTATAATGTTTCTTTCTCTCCAGCCCAACCAGGTGACCCATCAATATCCATTGCAAGCAGCACATGGTATTGTGCAAAGGCCAAAGCTTCTGAAATTGTTGACAATAAATTATCTTCACCCAATTTGTTTTTTGAACTTTATTTTAACAAGGACAGTGTCGAGGCATTTACCAGGTTCTACCAATTGGTTCTACCAATCTTGGCATCTGAAAAAAAAACAATACTAGATTTTTCAGAAAAGGTCCACCTTATATTTCAACCCTCACTTTTTCACCATTTTCAACCTGTCAGGTTGATTAACTCATCAATTTACAAATCAATTGATTGCTATTTAGTGGTTAGCAATATGGGAAGCAGTGTTTTTGATCTCAAGAAATATATCCCCCCAAGAACTGACTTTCTTTTGGAATGAAGAATACTAGAAACATGCACTATTTTAGCAATGTATGTGTGTGTGTGTGTGTGTGTGTGTATATATATATATATTTCTCTTGATAAAAAAGGAGATGCCTATGAATCTAATGTAGTCTTAGTTTTTCTGTGGAACTCAGTGACACTGTCCTTGTAAGTAGAGATCAGAGGAAAACTCAGTCTACATTCAACTCACAGAGGACTCTCTTTCCACATACAAAGATTACATTTCAATGATGTCAGACATCAATGGAAGACATTTTCTAGGATTGGAAGCAAAGATGGATGTGGTAGAGACCAAGGAATTCCAAGGCTATAGGCTAGGCAAGGGTGTTCAACCTTGGCAACTTTAAAACTTGTGGACTTCAACTTCCAAAATTCCCCAGCTGCCATGTGGGGAATTCTTGGAGTTGAAGTCCACAAGTCTTAAAGTTGCCAAGATCGGACACTCTTGGGCTAGGCTGAAAAGTATATTTTAAAAAAAAAACCTTGGAAGAAAGCAGTGGCAAATCACATCACTACTGCTGTCAAGAAATTGCACAAACTATCCATAAAGTCACCAGGAGATTTTATTGTGCCCTTTTAGAAAGATTAAGGTTTTACTCTCAAACAGCAAAGTTGTCATTTTTCAAACACAATCTATATATGCCATTGGCTTCAGACTTCATCCATAGAAACAGATTGCCCATTTAGTAAACAATGCATCAGCATTAACATTGTCAGCTCCCAGATCATCCATTTTCAATCATTAAACTGGTCAAAGGCACAACATATATAATCCCAAACTTAGTATGTAATTAATTCAGCCAAGTCCAGTTCTTGTATGGTTGCATAAGGACTAATAGCTAAATTATCACAGCATCCCTTGTTACTCCTCATGAGTCAAAGATAATGTAGGTGTAACTCTAAAATGGAGCCACATGGTCATTTCTCCTTACCTTTTAAACCCAATAACTCGAAATGCTCGAATTAAATTTTGACTAGTTTAACAAAATTGTGCAGTAACTATCAAACCAACACAATATTCTCATGACATTGCCTTCCATGCTGTTGGAAACGTGATTAAAATACCAACAAAATTGGATTGGTAAGAAAAAGAGTTTATTCTGCAGAAAATAGAAAAGCGGTTTGCAAAGCGCGGTGGATCCTGGTGAGAGACTTCAACAGGAAGTTCTAAACCCAGAGACCACACCAAAAATATTCAAATACATAACATTATATACACTCCTATCACGACGCCCCCGTCCCCTCCCCTTAGGTCCCATTTGAGAGGACTTCCGGAGGCACAATCTGTCTGATCCGCCTAGCCAGAATACATCATCCCTCCCCCTCAGTTACATTGTTTAGAACTTCCCTCTGTCATCCTTTTGTCTTGTTAAGTGTGTCTTCTAGCCAAGCCTCCTGGAATCTAGTGCCTATGTGCAGGGCTTGGCTATTGTCTAATCTTTCTATTGTTAATCAATTGTGACCGTTTTATTTTTAAACTTCTCCGTTTCTCACAAATTCACCCTTTCCATTTTTTATACTAATTTAAAAATAAAATTTTTCCTCAAATGGTTTTAAACTTTCCAAGATCTCCTCTGCATTCTGGAAGTGAAGTAGTGCAGCATGTCCAGTCACCTTGTTTAACATCAGCATTTGTTCGTCACTCTTATTGGTTGCATTTACCATTCCCTCCATTGTTTTTTGTACAATATTTCTTATTATAGGGATCAAATAGGATAAGCACATTAACATGAAAAATACAACTGCTAACATGAATAAAGCTTGTTTCCAGTTTCTAAAAATTCCTCCCAAAAACCCCTCATCATCAAGTATTCCAGTCCAGATTTGGACCAATACATGGACTATTTTCCTCATCCTGGTTTTTTTTTTCTTTCTCAATGGCTTTCCCTTCATCGTCTATTTGCAGACAACAGTTGGTTAAATTAAATTTTCCACAGACCCCTCCATCTTCTGCCAATAAATAATCCAAGGCTAACCTACTTTGATAAATTGCAGTCCTCATTTGGGTATTTTGTTTAGCCAACTTATTTAACGCTAGCGCTGTCTCACTAGTGATAATCTCCAGAACCACTTGTAACCTAATAATGCGATTCAGCATATAAATTGGAGTTGTAAGTCCCCATGATCCATCTTCAGCCCAAGTGGCAAGTCCATACACCTATATTATATGATCAGGTGGTCATTCATTATCCTTCTCAATCCATACCCTAGGTCGGCCCCTACCATTGGAGTACCAATATGTAAGGTAACTTCGCTTCCAACTCAGGCCCCCATAGGTGGTCCAGGGACTAAACTTCATGGCACAGCAGGCACCAAAGCAGATACTACTCTTGTGATTAGCAGAGGTACTAGTGTTCTGTCCTAATAATAATGAAGTAAATATCTGAATGATTTTGTTGATATTTCATACTAGAGGGGTCAATGCATGTAACCCTTCCTGTTTCATTACACAGGGAAAATTGAGTGGTATTATGAACACATGTTCCCACCACCTTCTTGCAGTCCATCTGAGTATGATATGTCACAGTTTTGGTTATCTTATTACTCATTTTGGTGGTTCTAATGCAATCATTACAGTTATCAGAGGTATTTATACTTTGACCTTTACATATGTTCCCGGACCCTACTACTCCCACTATAATCCATATCTTAATTACTCCTGTAACCAAGGTCATATTGAGGTCTAACATTGTCCCAATTCTGTCCACCCCTGGGAGCCAAGATGGTGGACAGGCAGCAAAGGCTGTAAAGAGCTCCTCCAAAAGCAAAAGTTTTATTATTATTATTTTCTCTTATTTTTATTTTATTTTATTTTAACTTTTAATCTCTTTTAACATTACATTTTTAACCTACCTATTTTTATCCTATTTTAACCCTTTTTAACCTATTTTAAACCCTTTTTAAACCTGGTTTGACCTTTTTATAATAGTCAAAGACTTTTTATAAAGTATATATACCAGAGAGGCCAGTATATATTGGAATCAGAAGCCACCGGAAGAGGACGGAGTCATGGGTAAAAGAAGGAAACATCATGGCACCAGCCCGGGATCTCTCCTACCAGCAAAGAATGCAAAACAACCAAAAATTGAGGAGCACTATGTTGGCAAGAGACTTGTAAGTAAAACTATTTCCCCCCCCCCCATTTCCAACAAGCCAGAGAGCCTAGAACGGGACCTGCAAAGAGATCTGACTAAACAGCAGTTACTGGACTTTCCCAATCTGGGGGGAGGGGAGCAAAATGACAGCCAGCTATTTTCACAAATAATGAGTCTAGATACAACCGGCATGGAGCCTAAGATAAAGACTAAGAAGGCTGACAACAACAATCTAACTCAAAGTGAGGAGTGCTTACTGTGGGAGAATACAACAGAGTTTATGGCAAAGCAATGTCTTCTCACAGCACAAACTGTAGTTTCAATATTTGAACAGCTAATAACCATTCAATATGATATAGAGACACTGAAAAAAGATATAGCTGTTTTGATCCAGGCGCAGTATTGGACTACAGGCACTTCCACTGAAGTCTTTGCAGCAGACATGGGTAGATTGAGTAATCAGGAGAAGGAAGAAAGAGGGGAGGAAAATGAGCACAGATCCTGGGAGACAGATAAAGAGCCTGCTAGAAGGTGGCAGCCCACTCGGAAAAACAGTCCTTCTCCAGCTAAGGCAACAAGAGGAGGAAGCATCAATAGAGAAATTTCATGGGAAGACAATAAAGCAGTGTTTCTCAACCTTGACAATTTTAAGGCATGTGGACTTCAACTCCCAGAATTCCACAGCCAGCGTTGCTGACTGTGGAATTCTGGGAGTTGAAGTCCACATGCCTTAAAATTGTCAAGGTTGAGAAACACTGCAATAAAGCATCCCATTTACAATTACATCAATCACATCAACCACATCGTTCATTACAAACACATCAAGTGGTGCTGAGAATCCACATGAACAGGATTAATCATGGTCGCTGGAACTCCAAGAATGCTATACTGATTTCCCTAAGCCAGCTTCTGCACTGTCATTGGGGGCAGATTGATTTACATACTGCGGAGTGGCTCCCTGAGCCCCCTAACTGGAAGCGGATATTTCTCTCCTTCAAACAGCCCACCATACCACTTATGCTATTTAAGATGAAGGCTTATTTAGCCTCCTTTCAAATCTCTCCCATCAGAGTTTTCCAGGAGGAAAGAGTTAAACCCTTAATTGTTAACAAGGTTGCTGTCTCTTCCACATCCTCAACCCAGAGAAAGGGAGAGGGAGAAAGTGGGAGTAAGCCAGCACTTACAGAAGATGTACTTAATAGCACAGAAACTGGGTTCATTAATGCCTTTGGTGCTCTCCCAAGGAGTGAACAAGATAATATACTATTCAAGTTAGAAAATCTAAAGAAATCCTTATTGGTCACAACTGATACAGCTGAACCGCTTATTGATTTGGTTTCCCCTATAATTGAGCCTCTTACTTCCCCCCCCCACAGGGCATCAGTTTGCAAGAATATGAGTGCATGGAAAGCAGAAGCCAAGATACACAGGGGCCAGTAGAGACCCCAAAAGAGAAGGAGATGCTAGCATCCTTACGTGACTTTCCGATGATACCTTCTGCAACATATCAATTTCTTGAGAGTGGGCCCCTGTCAGTGCCATCATTGCAAAGCCGAATGGAGCATGACCTAATAACCCCCTGCTCTACACCTAGTAAAGAGGTTCCAGAATGGCAAGCCTTGTTAGCCGGTGCTAAATCTTCATACCTCAATCAAATTTCCCAGGAGTCTACACAGAATTTTGATGGGGCTCCCCTCCATCTAGAGAAGGCCAATTTCATTCAGGATCAAACCTCAAGCCATTGCAACAACCCTACAACTTCCCTTTGTATAAAGCAAATCTCCTGACGAACTGCAAAAGATGACCCCCCTCTCCATTATAACCTGGAATATAGCAGGTTGGTCTGTGCCATCAAAAGACCAACATTTTTTAGACTATATATCACAATTTGACATTCTCTTTTTACAGGAAACCTGGGCCCCTACAGAAATACAGCTAGATGGTTACTGGGGTAACTATATCCCAGCAGTTCCAAGTAAGGTGGGTGGGGGAGCTAAAGGGGGCATTGTGACATTAGTGAATACATCTTTGCATTTTAAATGTATACCATTGCCACCTCTTCAGCCATGGGTTGTGACTACCCTACTTTTATTTAAACAGATGGAGATCTTGCTTTTCAATATCTATATTCCCCTATTCAACAAAAATAATCTGATCAATAAGATCTGAGAGGATATAGAAGATTTTATCCTGGGCTGCTTGGATAAATACCCCACAGCAGCAATAATTATTGGGGGGGACTTAAACGCTAGGATGGGCCCAAACGATCAAGCATTATTTAATCAATTTAAGCTCCATTATGATGAGAATGTACCAGGAGAACCCCTGCTTGCCAGACAATTTAAAGACACCAAGGCAAATCGGGCAGGTCTGTGTGTAAGACAGATGACTGTACGCTTGGACCTTTGTATCCTTAATGGCTCCACATGGGATGACTACCCAGCAGATTATACCTATCGGGGAGCAGGAAGAACATCCACAGTTGATTATTGGATAACATCATACGGCCTCCTGAAGTTCCTGCAGAAGATGGAGGTAGACTCGCAACTGGAAAGCGATCACGATCCACTAATCCTTACTTTTACATTACACCAGAAACTGCTAAGGGCTGGCTCAACCTATCTACCTAGGTTAGAGAACCAAAATACCCAGATAAAAATTAAATGGTCAGAGAAAAATGCAAAGGAAGTTACTGAATGGATGTTAGCCCCAGAAACCATAGAATTACATGCATGTCTATTAAGGAATAAGTTTGAAGGATCATACTTAGAGGGGTTTGAAACTTTAATTTTAAATTTGAAATCGGTTCTCATTAATAGAATATTAGTTCACCCCAAAAAGCCGGTTTTAAAGAATAAAAGATGGTTTAATAGGGATTGTGTGCAACTAAAAATATATATATAACAAGGAATACAGAAAAAGTAAAAATACCCCTTCTGAGGATCACACTCACTGCTTAAAACAGTTGAAGGCACAATATAAGACCCTTCTAAAAGAAAAGAAAAGGGCAGCTCTGAAGGAGTCTTGGCATCAGTCAGGACAAAAAATACATCCCTTTTTTGGCACATTACCAAAGGATTGGGGAAATCCCCCCTACCGCCAACTAATCAGGTACTGATTTATGCCTGGGAAGAATATTTTAGAGAGCTATATGCAGACCCTGACTATGTAACTAATGAGAGCCAAGTTAATTTGGACCAAACCCCTTCTTGGCCCCCTGTTACACCAGGTGAGATATCCCGATTGATTGGAGCCCTCAAGGCTAATAAGGCACCCGGTGCTGACAATGTCCTGCCAGAAATAATAAAAAATAATTCCAGTTGGTGGGCCCCAATTTTAGCATCTCTGTTTACTTTTATAGATAGAACAGGTCATATGCCAAGAGATTGGGGATTAGCAATTATCATACCAATCTATTAAAAAGGTAGTAGAAATGACCCAGGAAATTATAGACCCATTAGTCTTCTGAGTGTTATTAGTAAAATGTATGCCAAACATCTAAATTATAAACTTCAGGATTGGCTAATTTCAGGGGGGATAATTAAAGATGAACAAGCCGGTTTTAGAGAAGGAAGATCAACAATGGATCATATCTTGGTACTTCACCATCTAGTACAAAAATACACACATAAAAAAAAATCCTCTCCGTTTGTGGCCTTCCTAGATTTTAAACAGGCCTTTGATTCAATATCTAAGAACACCCTATGGGAGAAATTAGAAGACACTGCTATTGATAAACGCCTCCTTTTCCTCATACAAAAATTGTATGCGAATTCCACCTTGAAAGTGAGGTGTAATCCCCAAGGGACTTTAACCAGCTTAATAAGGGTACAAAAAGGGGTACGACAGGGTTGCATCCTGTCTCCCGCCCTTTTTAACTTCTATATCAACCCCCTGATCGATCTCTTACAGAACCCCGATCTGCATCTGCCCAACCTAGCACATCGCAAAATCCCGATTCTTCTATATGCCGACGATGCGGTCATTATTTTGCAAACTCCTATAGGACTGAAGAGAGTCATTAGGGCAACACTTGGCTACTGCAGACAGAACAAATTGGTCCTTAACTTTGATAAATCAAAAATTTTAGTTTTTGCTAAGAGACCCAGCCAATACGCCTGGAAAATAGAAGGACATAGTTTGGAACAGGTTAGAACATTTAGATATCTTGGGGTGGTCTTCCACTCGCAAGGGACATGGAAGGCACACCTGGATCACACATTGCAAGCAGCGAATAGGTCCTTGCAATCAAACATTACTTTTACACAGGCGGAGGTCAATTAATACCTGCTACCTTAAAACTTTTTGAGGCCAAAACATTGGCGCAAATTCTATATGGGGCACAAACAGGAACTCTTGCAAAGAAAAACTTGCTGGAAACCATACAAACCAAATTCCTGCGAGCCATCTTAGCTGCACCCAAAGGAACCCCAAATGCCCAATTAAGAATTGAGACAGGCATGCCCCAAATCCAGGTAAGAGCCTGGAAGATGATGATCATTCACTGGCTTAAAATGCATTTCTTTCCAGAGGGATTGTCCCCGTTAGTGCTGACTGACAACTTTCCTTCCCCCTGGAAGCAGGCGATAGATCATAAACTGGGCTCTTATGGGCTTTCTTCAATATTCTTAATGTCCCTAGGCTTTGACCAAGCAAAGCAAGTAATATCCAATAGAATAAAGGACATGGAGTTCCAAGAAGAACTAAATAGGTTGCCTAGTCACAGTAGGATAGAATCAAACAGGGTGTGTGGGAAGCGGCAAGATATTTGAATAATCTGACCTTCCCAAAACAAAGAATAGCTTTTTTCAGAGCCAGATTTAACATTCTTCCCTCAGCACTCCTACAGGGCAGGTATAAAAGAACACCAATAGCAGAACGGGTATGTATATATGGTAAAGGAGAAGTCGAAGATATCTCACGTTTTATTGTACTGTGAGTTATACCAAGTTTATAGGACAGTGTATATTCTCCCTTTATTAGAGAGATTGCCAGGGAGGGCAGACAATTTTTATGTAGGCTTTCTCCTCCAAGACTCAAACTCTTGTATCATGCATGCAGTGGCAAAATACTGTGTTGCGGCAATGTCCACAAGAAAAAAATTGGTTACAGATTTATAGTCATCAACTTGTGCCAATTTTTGGGAGATATCTCTAATTATGTTTGGAACATTATATTTACTCAGATATTAATCGGTTATCCATTCATGTAAATTAGGGAGTGACCCTAACATTTTGAGAACATGTATTTTCTTAACAGGGATGTTATTATTTACTATTAATGTTTGTACTATTTTTATTATTATTATTATTATTATTATTATTATTATTATTATTTAATGTAGTGTAAAAAGTTATGGCTATTGCTGGTCTATGACCGTAATAAAGTTTATTATTATTATTATTATTACTATTATTATTATTATTATTATTATTATTACTATTATTATTATTATCTGTCCACCCCTGGAAAAGTACTTCTTCCCTTTCACTTTTGACACCACCGCCTGTAACAGGCTGAGATTGGTACACCAGTCTTCGATGATCACTATATCACACTCTTCTCCACAGTCTCTGTGTATCGATGTGCAGTCTGGGCAATGAGTACAACAACAACAATTACACCATCATTTACAGTCACAAAACCAACACATTTAACCCCCCCCCCCGCTTTTTTTCTAATGTCTCTATATTTTGCTTTTTCTTATTATCAACTTCAAAGGGTCAGGTTGAGGCACACTTTCCCACTTAGTTGGAGCGTCCACTGGTCCTTTCACACAGGTGTAGTGGGTCCAGCCTTTCCCTACTGTTCATACTGCTGTTTCAGATTTCAGCAGCACCTGGAAAGGGCCTTCCCACTTCGGAACCAGCTTCTCCCCCTTCCAACTCCGGATTAGCACCCAATCTCCGATCTGGAATCTGTGGACTGGAAACTCCAAGGGAGGTGTTTGTGCCAGCAATCCTTATTTCCTGAGAAAATCAAAATATCTGGACAGTTTATGCACATATTACTTCCAATAGTATTTTAGAAACCATATTAGTTGTTGCATTACTACATGGGTACTACATGGGTAGTAAAATTTACCTGAATGCACTGCAATGGCCTAAGGGCTGGAGGCTTCCCTCCCCCTTCTTGTTTCCTGATTGCTTGCCTATTTACCTTTTTACATATCAAGCATTTATCCACCATTTGTCTTGCTGGTATATAAATTCCGATACATCCATAATGCTTCAGGAGCTCATCCACCAATGCCTGAACTCCCCCAGTGGCTTCCTTCATGTAACTTCTCCAATAATCCTCACACTATGGGTTTATTGATTACCTGACTCCCATCCGGGAAAAACTATTTACCCTTCTCTCCTTGTTGCCCACCTATCTGCATTATTTCTTTTCTTCTGTTTCTAAACACAGGGATCTCTTCTAGTGTTTCTACAATGGGTATTAAGACATTTATGCTTTCTTCATTTGCTGCCCTCTTGGCTTCCTCATCCACAATCCTATTTCCCACACTTTCAAAAGAATTGCTCCTCTGATGTGCAATCACATAGGTTATGGCAATTCTTTTGGTCAATTCCTTTCCTTTGCTGTTAATCATTCCCCTTTCCACCCAAATTTTCCAAAGGTATGGCCCATCCACCCCAAAGGCATACTTTGAATCCATATAATCAGTTCCAGCCTTGTTTTCTAACCATTTTAGGGCCTGATTTAATGCATAGTTCATAAGTTTGGGCTGACCAGTTCTTTGGCAGGCTACCGGATTCTACCAACTCTTTGGTGTGTCCATTTATGATTGCATACCCATTTTTCTTTAACCCATTCTCTACCCGGGAAGAGCCATCTATAAATAATGCCTCCCTGCCTTCTACTTCCCATTTCATCCATTCATCTCTCTTTTCCCCCACTTCTGGGTAAACCCCCCTTCTCTTAGCAATTGCTTTGTCTGTATTTACAAACAAATTGGTTAATAAAGAACAAACAAAGGAGCGCTTTACCAAAAACTCTGCTTGAGTTTGTTTGCACACTAATCTTTATTCAAAACAACATAATCGCAAAAAAATTCTCAACTCCTTTGTTTTGAACAAGTGTTGAATTCCAATTCCTTCTTAGGTATTTTTTTTTAATCAATGTGTCCTGCACACAGACATAAAAACATTAAAAAAAATAAAATAACAACAAAAACCAACTCCACACACACAAAAAATCTGAGTTACTGAAATAGTTTTGTATCAAACTCTAGTATCAGCTCTTTGATTTTAATATACATTTAGTCAAATTCTAATTTAATCAGATTCCATTCAGATGGAAACAAATTTCCATTAAGTAGGTTAAAACATTCCCATCCACCCCTCCTTCCTCAAACCAGAATTCTAAACAAAAAAAAATAGTTAAAAAGATCAAAACCCCCCCTTTTCTTTCTGCCTCTCTTTCTCTCGCTCTTAAAGCAACACAGCCAGAAAAAGCAGGGGTTTTTGTGCCTGCAGACAGAAGTTGAAAAGGCCTCCTGCCTGAGCAGGGGGTTGTATTAGATGACCTCCAAGGTTCCGTCCAACTTTATTATTCCTGCTAACTTTGGGCTGTTCTTAAGAGTATGTATATAGAGAGGGGGGGAGAAAAACAAACAAACAAACAATCTTTCTTCACTCTTTTTGTTGGCCAGACAAACAAAGTGAAAATATTTCCTTTTGGTAGCTTGTCACATTTACCTCACACACAAAAACTTTGACACACATATACGTACCAAGACAAGGAAAAAAGAACAGAACTTTTAGTTCTACACATCCTGGTCATTCCCACCATAAATTTCAGCTAACTCGAATGAGAAAAGGCAAGAATCTTAAACATACCATGTGATTGCACAGAAAGATAGAGAGAAAAAGAGAATCACTACTTCTTATTTTTCTTTTAGGTACCTTTATTTAGCCAATTCCATTTTCCTAACTTTGCTTTGCTTTGCTTACAGGACCTAACCAGCTGGTTACTCAAATCCAATTCTTTCATTCACCCATTCCATTCCATTTGCACACAGCCTTTCCCTTTTCCCTAACAAAAGGTTCTGCGCTCTGGCCAAACCCCCATGCTTTCCAGGTTCTGCCAATTAAACAGATCCTTTCTGCGGCTAGGAAAGACCAGAAGGAGCAAAATCCAATTGTGATTGGGGGAAAAAAAAGTCTTCTCACTCACACAGAGACATACACACATTTCTCTCATTCCCCTTCTTTCCAAAGCAGTCCTTGAGCTTAAACCCAAAACTCCCTTTTCTACCCTGGCTACAGACACAAAGGGTCTGTGCCAGCAAGATGGGTTTATGTTTCCTTTTCCTGTTTGGGGCTACTCAATTTTCTCATCCCCCGCCCCACCATATGAAGCAGCACAAATTTACCATATCTTCTTTTGTTAAATTTAACTTACCGTAGTAATCAGCTTGTTGTATGGTGGTTTCCCCAGTTTTCTAACAATTTTCCCTAATGGGCTGTGAGGATCTATTTTTAGTTTTGGATTTTTCCTAACCTTTTTCACACATTCCTTCTCCTGGGACCCTCCTGAATTACCCATGGTTGGTTTACCACACAATTTTGTTGTCCTTACCAATCTAATGAGACCATGGTTCGCTTCACCAAGCCTCTTTCTCCTTTTACTCAGGAGTTCCCTCACTCCGCCTTGCCAGTCCAAACCCTTGGGACATCCACAGCTTGTGTATGTCTTGCCAGTCCTGTGGATCCTCGGGGTGTCTTACACACACCTCTAATAGATCTCAGACTCAAACTGTGCTACCCAACAACCCCCGACCACCTAGGTTTTATTCCTTGGTTTACCCCAAGTTTTACTCACCTAGGTTCGTGCACGAAGTTGCCCAGTCCTTGTCCTGGTAATTCTCTGGTCCCCTCTACTCAGTTCTTACCAATCACTATTTGGTCCCTGGGCCTGGCTCTGTTTTGCTTCCTCAGCCTGCGACTGCAACTTTGGATCATTGAAATCAATGGGGCATGCCTTCCTCAGTTGACCTTGCCTCCCGAAGATGCAAGAACAGATGCCCAAGGCCCCACGTTTGGGCAGCCAATTTGTTGTAAATGTGATTAAAATACCAACAAAATTGGATTGGTAAGAAAAAGAGTTTATTCTGCAGAAAATAGAAAAGCAGTTTGCAAAGCACGGTGAATCCCAGTGAGAGACTTCAACAGGAAGTTCTAAACCCAGAGACCACACCAAAAATATTCAAACACATAACATTATATACACTCCTATCGCGACGCCCCCGTCCCCTCCCCTTAGGTCCCATTTGAGAGGACTTCCGGAGGCACAATCTGTCCAATCCACCTAGCCAGAATACATCATCCCTTCCCCTCAGTTACATTGTTTAGAACTTCCCTCTGTCATCCTTTTGTCTTGTTAAGTGTGTCTTCTAGCCAAGCCTCCTGGAATCTAGTGCCTACGTGCAGGGTTTGGCTATTGTCTAATCTTAAACTTCTCCGTTTCTCACACATGCCCAGCCGGTTCATGTGTACTTCTGGGTATAATTTAAAGCACTAATTGTCACTTATAAAACTTTCCATTTTCAGTATTGTCTCTGTCTCATTGTTTCTCATTTAAGTCAAGCTGGAGAGGCATACTGTGATCCCTGCCTATTAAAGAATGTCATATAGCACGACCCAAAAAATGGGTTTTCTTGGTTGCAGTGCCCGGCCTTTGGATGCCACACCCTGAGATTAGACTGGCTCCACCTCAGTCACTTTTCAGAAAGTTTTAAAGATTTGGATGTGTTCCTTGGCATAGGAATCGGAAAATTAGTTAGAACCTGTGATGTTATTTCTCTGTGGATTGGGTTTTGTCTCAGTTGTGATCATAATTGTTTTTCTGATGTTCATTTTGTATTGTGTTTTTGTATGATATTATAGCTGTCCAGAGTTGCTATGACAAGGTGGGCAGCCATAGAAATCAAATCAATAGATTAACCAGTGGTTATTTAAACCTCCCATGTTTCTCCTTTCCTGAGTAACTACAGCATGCCCTACCTATCCTAACCAATCTTTGGCAGGCTCTCTTTTGGGGGAGAGGCTGCTCCAGGTGATGTGTCACCTGTCCACCATTGCCCATCCTCTTCTATGGTATCAGCTACACAGGCAATTACACAAAATCCATTGATAGTAGAGGATGTCTTAATAGCTTGTGCTCCTTGAGGACCAAACCTCCACTCAATGCCTTTCATATAAAGTCCTCTGTAATCTATTATTAAATACGTACCCAATATAATTTGCTCCCAACTAATGAGGTTCTGCCGTTACTCAGAAATATCCCACTGATTTCAATAGCATCCTCCCACTAACACTGCCACAAGTAAATATACATTTTATTTGAAATCTCAGCATCCCATGTGTAAAAATAATATATCTGAGCACAAGAGAGCTGTCATTTTCAGTTCCCTGAGACACTTTGCTGAGTTGAAGTCACATGAGCAGCCATCCAGAAACACCAGTTAGTACAGCCTGTACTGTTTCAGTGTGATCAGGAAGACTTTGCAGGCATCTCTCTCTTCAGATTTAGAAATGCCAAAGATCTTAGTCAGAGGTTTTGATCTCCTTCTCGTAACTTTTGTCCAATGATCTGGTGGCCCTATCTTGACCAGAGCAATATCTGATAAAAAGCTTTACCAAGACTATTGCAAATGTTGAGGCAAAAACTCCTTTCTGGATTTCTCCTGAAAAAAATGCAACTCCTGTGAGGGGATGAATAAACTGGGCTTTCATTGGTCTAGATCAGGGGTTTTAAACTGACCACGTCATGTGACGTGTTGCGAAGTATCGTGACTTTTTTCCCCTTACTGGAGCTGGGGTAGGCATAGCTTCCACATGACACATCCAACCCGCAGGCCCGCAGTTGATACCCCTGGTCTAATCTCTCTCCCTTTCTATCTCTTCCCATAAATTACACATACACACTTCTTTTGTATCTAGCTATTTAAATTAGCATTATATAAAGTGGTCTATCTCCAAACACACATTTTAAAATTTCAAATAAATATTTTAAACATATATTGATATTTTTAAGCTGCCAGGATAATGTCATTCAGGAATCTGGAAACCACAGATAGTTACATTCCAATTCATGTATTAGTCTGATTAAGTCAAATCGTACTGGAATTTGTAAAGCTTTTTCAACCATGCCTTGCTGTACTTGAAGGTACAGGGGAAACACACAGCAAGTGTTCAGTACAGTTGTTTAGTAAATATTAAAACCTATTTTCATCTTTCTACATTCTAGCCAAGCAAGAAATTCTTTATCCATTGTATAAGGAAATTCTCCAGAAGGAATTGCTATATAAAAATCAGCTAATGACTTTGGTTGTGTCCTTTAAGATTAAAAGATTGCTTGAAAGTCAAATCAAATTCCAACATTGAGAGAGGGAAATAACCGATTTCAGTATAAATACCAGCAAATTGCTAACGTCTCAGGCACAAAGAATAGTTATCACAGAATCTGCAAATTATGTCTATTATGTACCGTAAATACTGTAGTGATTATCGATTATCATACTGATAAGGAAAAAGCATGTTTTTTGGTAATGTACATTTCATATGATCAATCTATAAAACACTACCAATCCTTGCTTGACATAAAGCTGCACTGCGCTCCCCAAATTTATTGCCTTTCGTATCTTTTCCATGAGTTTTCGATCACTTTTCCAGGCATCCAAAAAACTGATCTTGCTGGAGATTTTGCCTTTGCTCTTGAAGAATCAGTAATGGTATTCTTCCAATCATCAGATATGGATGAAGCCCTCATCCATACATTAAGCAAATCATATAGCCACTCACAAGCAAGCTACATTCACTTTTTAACATTCCTTTGGTTAAAGCATCTATACCTACAGCACCAATCTTTTTCTCTATATATGCCCTGTACAATAGTCACCATTCTCTTTCATTCTTGGATCTCCCAAAGGCTCAATCCCTTTTTCTGCACATTCCTACCGTTTCAAACCCCCACTACGTTTTACTTTCGGGGTACGGCTTATATTGGAAAAAAATTGTCGAATTTTTTGTTTTAGCCACAAAATTAACATTTATTACCTAACAACCTGAACAGTATTGTATTCACCACAAAACAGTTTTATAAAAGGGAGTCCCAAGAATGTCTTGTAACAACATTGCATAACATGTAAAACAATGAAAAATGGTAAGAACGAACAGTGGAATACTGGAAGATAAAACAGATTTATTCCATGACAACCATGTCATCACCCTCAGGAATATCATCATAAACATCCACACTCTTAGGTTCCTGTGGATTTTCTTGGGACTCTTGGGAAGACATTTCTTGCCGAATCATTGGCCCATATTTCTCATGGGTAGCAACGGCACTGTCCTGAAATGAGCAGGCTTTGTCCAGGTAGCCAGCTCGCAGTGCATTTGCAATGCAGGTGTTAGTGATCTTATTCCAAGAATTTTTCACCCAGTTAACAATCTCTGGCAGTCTGGGCTTCACAAAGTTCCCACGTACATTTCTCTCCATTCGGTTTTCAATGTAGTCATTGATTTCCACACGCAGATAGTCCTTGAACGGCTTGTTAATGGCGATATCGAGAGTCTGAAGATAAGCCGTCATCCCTGCAGGAATCATGATTTGGTCGATTCTCCGCTCATGAAGGAAGTTCTCAAACATTAGCCTGAGAAGGATTTGTTTGCTTATGTATAAGCCAGCAATTGCCTTGCCTGAAGGCTTGTAAATCAGCCGGCAATTACCGTAGCACAGCCAAAAGGTTCCTGCGTTAGGTACCGTAGAAGCCTTTCGATTTCAATACACAAAATGCTTACGGCCAGTTCAAGTGGGGTGCATTACAACATCCCCTCAACTCCACAAACCAAGGCACCTCCTTCTCATTTGGTCAGAAATGTGCCAAGGAATAACTGAACTTCACAAGTTAGGGTTAACAAAATCAGATGTACTTTTGTTTTATCGTAAGGAGAGTGGTGGGGAGGAAGAGGGAGAATTTGTAAGCCCACAGCACCAGCTCCCAACTTTTCAATTACCGTAAAGGCGAACCAGCTGGAGATACACTGCCTTATGATTAATTATTCGTTTATCCAGCGAACAATGTGGGTCTATTTTGGCCACTTTCCTCTTTTTAAAAAGTAATTTTTCAGGACTGATTAATATTTTGGTGGTTTGGGCTTGTCGTTGACTTTTGCTGTGCAAGACCTTTCCCCCTCCCGTCAATTTCTGCCCGCTTTTCACTCAGCCCTTTGCCTAAAGAATTTTTCAAAAGCCGAGAAGGAAATGAAACATCGCTTACCTTTCATAGCCATCCATGTCAACACAGTGGGAACTTTTAAAAAAGCCTCCAAACAAGAAAGGGAGGGGGGAATGACAGACATCAAGTTCCAAATCTGTGCCTGTGTGCGGGTGAGCTTTGGGGTGGGGGAGTGGGACGAGGCGAGAATAACAAGGACAATAATAATCCGAGGTTGCTTTTTTCAGCCAAAGCTTTTACTTTCCCTGAGAACATTATAGCAAAAATACCCCTGGCTTCTGACTGAATTTAGCAGTTTTAAAACTTTTGAAGGTTATTTATGTGGATTGCCCAAAGCAAAAGCCCTGAATGGCTCTCACGGAGCACGTGGTGTCATTAAACTAAGTTTTATGGTTTGGGGGAGCTGACATACCCACAATATATTTACATCATATATGATCTTAACTGTCTACCAACGCAGCTGCTAGAGCTGTTTTAACACCGGGACAGAGGGACCAAGGCAGTTAGTGCGATTACGGCGTCTTGGGCTGCGGTTTGGGTAGGTAGATCTTCCCAAATGGATCCCTGGCGAGACGCGTAAGTGCGTTGTTTTCTCTCTCCCCCCCCTCCTTGCGCCTCTGCTTCCCCTCCAGTTCTTCCCTGCTTCTCACATGGGGGCGTCGAGCTGTGGTGACGGTGGCGGCAGTGGCTTCCCCCCCGGGAATGGAAAGATTTCACCCGCACCTTTTCTACGTATGCTTCGAAGGCGGGGGCGGCGGGTGCCACAAAGCTTTGTCTGTGTGGCAGGGGCGGCCGGCGCTCCCCTCCCCTCCCTTCCCCGCCCCGCCCCACCGCCGCCGCCGCCAGCCCAGAGCAGGCCTGCGCGCCGCCCCAGACCTGCGCCGGTCCCGCGCGCTCTGCTGCCCGGACTGGTCCGCAGGGACGGCGGCGAGATGCGGATGGCCCAGGGGACGAGGGGAGGCGCACCGGGAACCTCTCCTTGGCGCAGGGAGCTTCCTTCTGGCTGGGAGAGGTTCCCGGTGCGCCTCCCCTCGTCCCCCTGCGGCGGGGTGAGTGAGCGGCGGCGGCGGCGGCGGGGAAGGGAGGGGAGGGGAGCGGCGCAAAGCTCTGGATTCCGCTCCCCCCGCCACACCAGCCCCATCGCCTCACTCACCCGCCGCTTCGCTCGCGCTCCCTTTTCCTGCGACCAACCTCCCTTTCTTGGGAGCGCGAGCGAAGCGGCAAGTGAGTGAGGCGATGGGGCTGGCATGGCGGGGGGAGCGGAATACAGAGCTTTGCACCGCTCCCCTCCCTTCCCCGCCGCCGCCGCCGCCGCTCACTCACTCACCCCGCCGCAGGGGGACGAGGGGAGGCACACCGGGAACCTCTCCCAGCCAGAAGGAAGCTCCCTGCGCCAAGGAGAGGTTCCCGGTGCGCCTCCCCTCGTCCCCCTGCGGCGGGGTGAGTGAGTGAGTGAGCGGCGGCGGCGGCGGCGGCGGCAGGGCGGGGAAGGGCGGGGAGGTGAGCGGCGCAAAGCTCTGTATTCCGCTCCCCCCCGCCACGCCAGCCCCATCGCCTCACTCACCCGCCGCTTCGCTCGTGCTCCCTTTTCCGGCGACCAACCTCCCTTTCTTTTAACTTTGTAATTGGAAAAGAAAGAAAAAAAAGGGAGGTTGGTCGCCGGAAAAGGGAGCGCAAGCGAAGCGGCGGGTGAGTGAGTGAGCGGCGGCGGCAGGGCGGGGAAGGGCGGGGAGGTGAGCGGCGCAAAGCTCTGGATTCCACTCCCCCCCGCCACGCAAGCCCCATCGCCTCACTCACCCGCCGCTTCGCTCGTGCTCCCTTTTCCGGCGACCAACCTCCCTTTCTTTTAACTTTGCAATTGGAAAAGAAAAAAAAAGGGAGGTTGGTCGCCGGAAAAGGGAGCGCAAGCGAAGCGGCGGGTGAGTGAGTGAGCGAGCTAGAGGAGCGGGTTTTCTTCCCTGTCTCTTGCTGCCCCAGCCAGAAGGAAGCTCCCTGCGCCAAGGAGAGGTTCCCGGTGCGCCTCCCCTCGTCCCCCTGCGGCGGGGTGAGTGAGCGGCGGCGGTGGCGGGGCGGGGAAGGGAGGGGAGGGGAGCGGCGCAAAGCTCTGGATTCTGCTCCCCCCCACGCCAGCCCCATCGCCTCCACCAGCTCCTTCCCCCGCGGCAGCAACGCCCGCTACTTCGCCCCGCCGCTTCCCATCGCGCTGGGCCGAGAGGGCGGCGGGGCTGTGCGGAGCAAGCGAGGGAGCCTCCTTCCCTCCGAGCTTGGCGAGCCAGCCTCGCCCGCGGTGGCTGGGGCGGCGGCGGCTCTCCCTGCGCAGCCTGCTGGCCCGGCGCGCTGCTGGAGAGGCTCGGGGCTCGGCTTGCGCGGGGAGGTCCGGCTGCCCCCCTCGGCGTCTCTTCCCCAGCCCCACCGTTTCCACCGGGTGTGCGCGTCCATCTTCCCTCCCCTCCGCCCCCGTGTTTCCCCGAAAGTAAGATATACGTCTTACGTTCGGGGTAGGGCTTACATTAGCCGACCCCCCTGACACCCCCGATACGTCATACAATCGGGGGTGTCTTACTATCGGGGAAACACAGTATTAGCATCAATAAACAGAATGACTTTTCCCCCATGGGTCACATTTGAAATCAGGCTTTCTCTAAACTACTGTATTTATTGGAATGTAAGAAGTAACTGGTAGAATCTACTGATTCTTAGTTTGTGGTTTGCCATGAATGCCACTGGTTGCAGTCTTCTATACTTTATTGGTTAGCAAAGATAGATAGTCCGCAGATTATGACTTGTTCAATAACTCTTCAGTTATGATGGTACCGAACAAAGGGGACTTACAACCTGTCCTCCAAGTTGCAGCCACTTGCAATATCCCCATAGACATGTTCTGAGACAACCCAAGAAAGGGATCTTGGGGTTTTGGTGGACAGCTCGATGAAGATGTCAACCCAATGCGCAGCAGCAGTTAAAAAAAAAAAAGCAAATTCCATGCTTGGCATGATTAGGAAGGGAATTGAAAATAAGTCAGCAAGTGTTGTATTGCCTGTACAAATCGATGGTGAGACCACACTTGTACAGTTCTGGTCACCGTACCTCAAGAAGGATATAATGGAACTGGAAAAGGTGCAAAAAAGGGCAACAAGAATGATCAAGGAAATGGAGCGCCTCCCTTATGAAACCAGATTGCAACGCCTTGGTCTCTTCAGCCTTGAAAGACGGCGTTTAAGGGGTGACTTGATCGAAGTGTATAAAATCATGCATGGGATAGAAAAGGTGGATAGAGAAAAATTCTTTTCTCTATCACACAATACCAGGACAAGGGGGCACTCCCTAAAGCTCATAGCTAAGAAAGTGAGGACAAATAAAGGGAAATATTTCTTCACCCAGAGGGTCGTTGATTTATGGAATTCACTTCCAGAAGGGGTCGTGACAGCTGTCAGCCTTGACAGCTTCAAGGCAGGGCTAGATAGATTCATGGATGCCAAGTGTATCGGGGGTTATTAAAACGGATGTCCATGTGCCGCCTCTATGTTGGTTGAGGCAGGCAGGATTCCCTTGAGTACCATTTGTTGGGGGTAAAGGGAAAGGGAGGGTTTTGCCTTCTCTTTCTGCTCAAGATCCCCATGTACAATTGGTGGGCCATTGTGTGACACAGAATGCTGGACTCGATGGGCTTTGGCCTGATTCAGCATGGCTCTTCTTATGTTCTTATGTGAGCATGATTTGGGTGATTGGCAAAAGTCTTGCAATTACAATGCTTACAGTGTATCACAATCCTGTGATGACCATTTGCAATCTTCTTTGCTGGCTTCCCACAAGCAAAGTCAATGGGAAAGCCAGCAGGGAAGGTTGAAAGTCACTTCTCTAAGTCATTCCTTCTGTAGAAAGTCATGGGTTTTCTCTTTCTTTGGATATTGTTGGGAGAACACCTTAGGCTTGTTGGATACAGTAGATACTGACTGCCATTATCCAGCAGGGTTTTCATCAAAATTTTTACATAATTCTTTTTAATAAAATAAAAGGAGACTTTGGTTCCAGGATTGTTGACAAATAACAGAGAGAAGGCTGAATTGCAGCACCTATTTCATCTTGCTTGAAACCTCCAAAAGACAAAAAGCTATGATAAGGTAGCTGTAACAATATTGACAGGCGAGATAGAGAAAGAGATAAGGGTCAAACTCACAAAGGAGAATGTGAAAGAAGACTCAAGACAATTTCAACATGTTCAAGTTACAGAATGCAAGTCTTTCAATGCTTTAAACTCGTACATTCCACACATTTCAGACTGTACTTTGAAAAATAGTGTTCCTTTTTTTTTAACTAAAACCTACTTTAGAATATTATATACAGGTTCTCTCATCCACATGAATTTGTCACTGTAATTTTTTTAATATTACTAAGATAACAAAGTACACACATCTCTGATATGAGTTCCATTCAGGGCACTCTGATTAGCAGGAACTACTGGAGGAGGGACGGGAGAAACAATTTTCATACATTTCTTATCTTTACCAAGGCTTAGTCTTATCTGTGCAGTCCCTGAAAATATTAACAATTTTTTTCAGAAGACATTAGGGTCTGCAAAATTAAGAGTGAAAAAATGTCTCATTCCCACTAGTAAAAAGATTTCATTTGAATCACAGGAAGCCATCTTTTCTCTGCAAAAAAGCAAATACTAGATCAAACTATATGTTTTGAATTATTAGGGGTTTTTTTTTCTAAAACTGTTGGGTTTTTTTCTTTTGTTGTCAACACATTTCATACATTTGGTATATAACTGCAGATTTTGATTACATGATTTTATACAACTGCTGTAATAAAATATACAAATTAGATTCACAGTAACAGTAAAGAAAAATAAAATCATAGGAAGAATAGCCCTTCCATTACTAAAACTTAGAAAATATACCTTCCTGAGGATGATTGTATGTCAGCTTCTGTAAGCATCTGAGGCAATGTGTGTTTCAGTGTGTTATCCCATTAAATATTTAAATCCATTTTAATTAGATTATATCCTTTTTTTCTAGAGATGAATATAATGCACACAGATGCACCTTCAGTTTTTTCTTACTGCATTATGATGTCAAATTGGAATTGGAGACGAAGACCAAATCTTATGACACTGTAATATGCTATTACAGGTTTCAACCTCATCACATCCTTGATAATAAATCTGATCAGTTCAATAACTGATCCTTTGTTTAGGATAATTGAAATATTCCCTTCCTTGCATAACCTACGCAGGTAGAGCTCATCATGCTATCCTCTCCAATCTCAAATTCCCAGGACTCTGAAAGGCAATTCTCTTTTCCCTCTGCGTTCCAGGGATGTAGCTATCTTGCCTGCCATTCAGAGCTTACCAGCAAGATCCTTTTTTATTATTCAGCATCCTAATTCCTATTTGCATTTTTCTTCCAGAGTGGGGGTGTTATGTGCAAGAATACTGTTCCATTTACCACAATACATGCAATAGATTGCAACTGCAATCAAAACCCATGCACCTGTCAGTTCTTTAAATGTCTGAACTCACATTACTATTTCTATTGTAATTTGCAGGCTTCACTGAACCAGTTTTCAAACTGATCTGATTGTCTGCAAACAGAAAAATGAGGAATGAGGTAACAAGCAAGATCCTAGCCTGCGAGTGTGAAGGCTGCAGTGGATCATTTTAGAAGTCATTTCCACTTTTTTTTTTAAGTCATGCCTAAGCCTACTTTCTATCTTTAACCTTAGGTATACAGCTTGTTTTTTTTAATTTGTATATGTGTGTGTGTGTGTGTACGTGTACACATATATAAATAAGCTTACATTGTAATTATAGTTAAATATCAATTACAGTTAAATATCACTTTCCTTTTCATTATACATATTGGATATGATTCAGAAGATGTTTTTTCATTAAATAGTTAAAACATTTATTCCAATGAAAAATACTCAAGATAAGATATGCAAGTTTTCTCTGTTTATTCATAACTCATTTCCATGCAAATCAGAACTGCCTGCCAGAACTTATTAACATGCCTGTATGAATAAGCTTATACCTTTAGAAGGTACAAAATGCAAATCCTTTGTTTACAATTTATGTAATCAATTCTCATGGTTGCCAGACTATCAGAAGAGATATAAACAAAAAAGCAGAACACATAAAAGATGTAAAACAATTTAACATATTAAAGCTATAATATATTTAGAAGTTCAATTTTTCATTAACCATAAAAAACTGAAGAAATTAAAAGTTGCTTTGACAGTACCTCCAAGTATATTTCCATGTATAATATTAGAAACTTTCCTGTTTTTTTATGACAACACAAAATGAAGAAATATCATTCTTGTAGATCAAAATATAGCAAAAAGACTTCACCCTATAAACTGAATAATTTAGAATTCAGAAGACACATTTATACTATTACCCCACTTCATATAAGCTACAATACACAACCACAGTCCTAAGCCCTCTATACTTTGTGTAGTATTTACAAGGAGAGAGCTTTCAGTTCAAAAACAGGCTTTATGTCACTTTAAATAGATGTTTTGAATTTCTGAATTCTTTTTGAACCTTCCTTAATGACTGCAGATGTAGCACAAAAGAATTCCAACCAGGCCAAGAGATACAATGTTTAATTAGTATTTCAGTTGAACACACCTTCACTTCTCAGGCTGTCAATTATTATCATATAAATATATCATCAGAGTCTGGAAGGGAGTACAGGACAATAGAAAATGTAATTATGGAGAAGGATCTTCACTCCGAATAGCTTTGTACTTAGCCATGTCCTCTGGGAACACTTTAGTCAGTTCCTGAATCAATAGGCTTTTGAATTTCTAAGAGAAAAAGAAAAGTCACGTCAAGAAATTGGAATTTCATTTTTTAACATGACAACAACCCAAAACATACTTCCAATCAACAAAGAATGGCTTCGCCAGAAGATCAAAGTTTTGGAATGGGCCAGCCAGAGCCCACATGTGAATCCAATTAAAAATATGTGGGTGACCTGAAGAGGGCTGTGCGTAGGATATACTCTCACAATCTGAGATTTGGAAGAGTGTGCTATGATTTCCAAGGCAAAATGTGCTATGCTGATAGGCTCGTAACCCAAAAGACTGAATGCTAAATCATAATATATACAGAGCACAACCTCATCTCCTTGTACATTCTTGTATGTTCAGCTCTAATGTACTGATTATACAAAATACTCATGGAGATGACTCAGCTAAATCAGTCCCTTTCCTGCAGACAAGAATGAAGCCATATACAGCAGATTTGCTCACTGTGGTATATTTTGCTTACATAAAATAAAATCGTAAAATCAAAAGGTGCTTCAACAAAGTATTAAGAGTGTGCACACTTATACTGCCACATTATTCTAGTTTTTTTATTCCCCCTTCCCCCAAAAAAGATTTCAGTTTGTTTTTCAATTGAATTGTACAACTTATATGTTAATATAAAAGGTGGAAAAAATTCTGAAGTGATTTATCTTGGGGTTTGTTTGTTTTTTACATCTCGAAAACCTGGCATGTTAACAGGAATGAGCAGACTTTTGATATCCACTGTATAGGTTTTAAGGGTTCTTAAAAAAAATAAAAAATAAATGTAAAAAACCCCATGGTCCCAAGCAATTTTTAAAATACATGAACATTAAAAAAAAATGGAAGCAATGATTAAGCATGTTTGCTTGCAGCTTTTGCCTGCAACCACCAGTCAGATTCCACAAAGAAACAAAAGCAACACATTTCACTTCGAGGGAGCCCTAAAGTCAGATTGACTCTGATATTGCTGGCTTTCTGGAAAGGCCTGGAGGTAAGATTTCGCCATTTCACCTGAGGATCCCGTAACACGGGTATGGAGCTTGCAAAGTGCTTCTATTCACCCGGAGATTATGGGATTTTTTATGTAGTATGTTGATTAGTCATTAGGCCATACCAGAAATACAAAATATTATTATTATTATTAAATTTCTATGCCGCCCTATTCCGGAGAACTAAAATACAAAGTAAGAATATTGTTAAAAATAGAATAAAAGTGTAAATTTAGGGGTGCCAGAGAAATATGATTTGTATTTTCTTTTAATCATGTTATTTTACTGTTTCAATATATGCTTATTATTGTTCTGTATTTTACATTCTGTATTTCTGGTATGGCCTAATGGCTAATCAATAAAGGATTACTAAATTATTAAAGGAGAGGGAGTTAATTATTATTCAAGTTTTGTTATGCTTTGGATTATTTTGCTATCTTTTGTGTTTTTAACTTTGTACATCATTCACTGACATATGCAAGATAAGAGACTGCATAAATTTTACAAAATAAACTACATAAATTAACAGCATAAACTAATTCTGTAGTTATTGACCTGAAACTTTTGAATGCATATGCAGACAATGTACACTTAAGGAACACAGTTTGTTTTTTTTTAAGTATAAGTGACAACTTACCTTCATGGTATCAATTTTACCTTTCACTTGTTCATTTTTAGCTAGAGCTCTTTCCAAGCATTCTTTAGTATATAATTGGGGATTACGACCTTGATCTATGTACCTGAGAAAATCAATGTTATAAAATGTTAATGTGGCTCGTGTATATCAACCATGCACATGTTATGCATTCTACCAATATTATTTTCTGAAATTCACACTGGATTATCATTTAACCCATTTAACGTCACAATCACAATAGCACAGAATTTAAGTAGCATTTACAGATAGTCCTCGATATATGAACAAAATTTAAGCCCCAAATTTGGGTCATAAGTCATTGTGGTTGTTAAGCAAGGCACCCATATGACTGCCATACTCAACAACTGCAATACCAGCTCCCCCTCAGGAAGTGGAGGACACCCGGCATTAACTGCCATGCAGAAACTTGCCACAGGCTAGGAGGCATTGGCTGGCTAGCCCACTGGCCTGTGGGCCTTCTCCCCACCCCACCCCGCTCCCAAAAGTCTTGGGTCTTCCCCCCCACTCAACCACATGATTCCATGGGCAAAAGGGAATTTCAGCACTGGGCTGCAGAAAAACTTGCATCTTCATGATCCCAGCTTCCTTTCCTCAGCCCAGTGTTGCAGTTCCCTTCCCCTCTGTTTACAGAATATCTGCATGGCCAGAATGATTTTGCACTATGGGGCACAAAATCAATCTGATAGGCATCCCTTCTGCCCTCAAAGAGGGTGGCTGAAAGCTTAATGGAATTTTAAGTACAGGACACTTGCAGAATGGGGTGTTTGGGCCTGGCTCCAAACATCCTATGGTGCAAGAACCCCAAGCTAAAATCCCATTTGACTTTTGCTGTGGACTCTTTAAGCCAGCATCTTTGAGAGTGAAGGGCTGCTTGGCAGAGGAACTTTGCCCTACACTGAATAAAATCAATTTGATTTCTGTTCTCAGAGAGGCTGGCTGAAAAAGGTCCACCTCAAAATGGATCCCAATGGACCTTTGTCAGGCAGCCCCCAGGAATGAGAGGCAGCTCTATCCTTGCGACCTTCCCTGTTGGCTTCCCCATTGATTTTCTGGAGAAGTCAGCAGGGAAGATCAAAAATGAGGATCACAGGATCATGGGTACTGTTGTAAGTGCGAACAGTCCAGACTGCAATCATGTGATTGCAGGGGCACTAAAATGGCATAACTTTGTTCAGCAGCAGCATCGTATTTTTGAACAGTTGCTGGGCGAATGGTTGTTAAGCAAGGACTACCTTTAATGATACTGAGTTCCCAGCAATATATTGGGTCTATACAGAAAAGATCTGGAGAAAGATATGAACACCATTCAATAGGATTGCATATGAGAACTGAGCAACCCATTGCTCTCATGGCCCATTTTGTAAGCAAAACAGATCGTACCAGTGAAATTCAGTGCTAAGCCACATGCAATTTCCCACTGATTTTTGAAAAAAGAAATACTACTGTATTAAACATGAGATAAACTTAATACATCTATAAATTTAACTACCTCACCATACTTCCAGAAAAATGGAATAACTGTCCTCCAAGTCTGAATCTGTAGGGAGATTTCATTACCTTCACATTGCAGATACAACTACAGCCTCTGCAAATGTATTTCCCAAGAGCAAAAGGATATAAGATGCTTCTCAAAAATCAAACACTATTTAGCATTGTGCACTCCAGAGGATATTTAAAAATGAATTTCTAATGTTTACACATATACTCTATGCTCTGCAGTCCAATTTATTAGACTTACTGTGAAAATATGTGACGGCTCTTGTGTAAATAGTATCAATATCTCTAGGGCCACACACTGACAGCTGGGGTAAGAAGTTAAGCACTTACTCAAAGACTTCCAAAGGCACAGTGATATCATGAAGCTGTTGTCGGCACTTGTCAATATCTTGCAAGCCTGTAACCATAAAATTCCTAGACAGAAACCATTTTTATTAATGTATAGCACAGTGAAGTCAAATTATCAATTTATACATCCTCTGGGCCAACCAAGGGTTATAAAAGACATTATGAGGCTTGTCAATAACCAATTTAACTCCACAATACAAACTGTTTGCAATAAAAATAAAGGAAACAGAAGCTCTCAGAACAAAAGGGAAAGAAAGCAAATTGGCAAGTCTCCTTTAAAATCCCTGCCCTGAAGCTGTCTACACCAAACAACAGTTGTCCACAAAATTAGAATGACCATTTCAATTCTACCATATGTTATGGTAGAATTCTACCATATGTTATTGTGGAAGAAAGGGTGAAAACAATTCCCAATGTATGTTATATTCCAGTATATGTTCCAGTTAATATTGAATATTAAGAAGAAAATAACAGCCCAATATTCAAGCTCTTAAGCTGCAAGCAACTGTCTTTAAAACTAACCTTCAGCCCATTATCAGAAAAATAATGTATACATTTGTTTTTGTTTTCCAAAATTAGTTTCTTAAAAAAGCAACTGTTTCAGACCATATATATGTAATAGTTACACAAGCATAACAATTCATTAGCTTTATGGGAGAGCGGCTGTATTTTTTTTTTTTTTACAAAACTTACTTTTTATAAACTTCATCTAAGTTAATGAGACTTAAAATATACCTAGGGACATCAATCTTGTAGGACAGTACATCAATCTTGTAGGACATCAATCTTGTAGGACAGTACCCTACAGCCATAGAGCCCAACGTTCAAATACCACCAAATGAACTCTTCAAGATTTGTAAATGGCTTTTTTCAGCCTCACTCCCCCAAAACACACACACACACACACAAACTACTAGGAGTAGGGCGGCTAAATATATTTAAAATAATATTTGCTATTCAATGACTAGTCACTATTCAATGACTAGTGAAACTCCGGGATTTATTTTAAATAAAACGCCATCTTCCAGGTGACCATTTCCTACAATCCCCCCCCCCCGGCTTTGGGGGAAGGATTTGGGAATCCCGAGTGAGAAGGAGACGCGAGGGAGGAAGCTCACAGTTTCTGGCTGAGTCCCGCTTGGCTGCTAGGCTGGAAGTCGCTGACAATGATGCCCAGCTGCCGGATGTTTTCCACGAACTTTTCCAAGTGCTCCTCCAGGGAGTCGAACTTCTCCGCCATCCCTCGGAACCAGAGAGAGCAAGTTTAAGCCCCTCGCTACACCGGACTCTGCGTTGCTAAGAGCGCGGCCATCAACGCTTATCTACCATTTCCTCTTCCGGCTCAAGGAAGGCCTGCCTTTTTTTTTTTTTTTCTTTGAATGGAATATAATAGGATTCGAGAGCAGATGTTGTAGACTCCGCCCATACAAGTAAGACAACCTTCGCCAGCCCTCATGCGCATGCGTAGTTCCAGTTCGCCGTTCTGTGGTCCTAGAGTTTTTCTTCTCATTTCGGTCGAGTGGCCTGATTTTTTTTCTAAAGGGATAAACGAACGCTTTTGCTTTTCACTCATTTAATCATTAGTCTCATGGCATCAAATTGCTCTTCTTATAATGGTATAAAGTTTATACTATAAACTGAACCAGGAGTTCGTTTACCAGCTGCACGCAGTTTAATCCTAAGTCGACGATTGCCCGACCGATATAAGTCAACCATTAGAGCAGTGTTTCTCAACCTTGACCATTTTAAGGCATGTGGACTTCAACTCCCAGAATTCCACAGCCAGCATTGCTGGCTGTGGAATTCTGGGAGTTGAAGTCCACATGCCTTAAAATGGTCAAGGTTGAGAAACACTGCATTAGAGGATAGGGTGATTTTGTTTTATTAGGTTATTGTTGGTTAAATTCCACATGGCCACATACCAGACATGGTTGGGCGGCTACCAGGATTCAAAAGACGGGGAAGTTGTTTTTAAAAAATGATGAGCCTGGGTGGTGGAGATAGACCCACGATTGATACAATTACAGATATACCCGCAGGAGAGGGAAGGGCCCCCTTAAAACACCATAGGGTTGGGGCCAACCAAATTTCGAAGAAAGGGGGAGTTGATTTTGTATCTGCTTTCCCTTTAAACTGCTTTCTCTTCATTTTACACACATTTCATACCAGGATTGTTGCCTATCACGTTAGGATTCCCTTCATGCATTTCAGGATGCAGAGTCTGATGTATAGACATGACTTTTTTTTAAAAAAAAATGGCTACAAGACTATTTCTCAAGGTAAATCCCATTGCCTCTTTTGGTAAGCCAGTACAAAATTACATTACTGTATTCGCCTATGATATAAGATACCTTGGAGTTGACCACTAATTTTTTTTTATATAATAAACAAACTACTTTGTTTTACCTGTTTTAAAATAAATTACAAATGCAATTAATTCCATGTATTGTTTATTCTGTAGTCCTACAGATGGAAATTACATATAGCAGGGCTTTTCAACCAGTGGTACGGGTACCACCTGTTGTACATTGGCACCTGGCAGGTGGTGCACGGCCATCCTAGAAAAGTGGTAGCAGGAGAGGGGAATGAGCTGAACTGGTGGCAGCACCACATAAGCCTGAGTGAGAGATGGCTGGAGCTGCAGGGCTGTCAAGGCTCAGCGGAAGCACCAGGATCAGTGCCGCTTTCCAGCTAATCGGCGCTTCTTTGGGGCTGTCAAGGCTCAGTGGAAGCACCAGGATCAGCACCAGGCTCCAGCTAGAGCTCAGCGTTGATCCTGGCTGCTGAGTCCAGAAGAAGCACCGATCAGCTGGAATGTTGCAGTATCTCCAGGGTCTTGTGATTTACATTCAGATGCTTGGCAAATGATTCATAATTATGACGGTCACAGTGTCCCAGGTCATGTGAAGTAACCAAAACCTGCTGCAACCATCCAGCAGACAGGTGGAATAAAAACCAACCCCACCCCAGCTCCGCTGCTGCTCAACAGAAATGCTCACAACAATGAAAACCTCAGACAGGAGGAAGAGCGTCGCTGAGTGGGCAGGCAGGTGTCTTGCTCGGCTGTGGCTTGGGGGGCACTTTTTTCAGTGCCATTGTAACTTTGAACAGTCATTAAGCAAGCTGTTGTAAGTTGAGGACTACCTGTACTTTATCACTTTTTTTATCATCAAGTTTTTGACACCTTGCTAGGCGACTGGTGGTACTCGGATATTGCCATATCCTAAAAGTTGTACAATGGGTGAAAAGGTTGAAAAGCCTTGACATATAGTGCTGCCATATCAGAATTTCATAAAATCTCTAGAAATTGGCCACTAGTTGGTAGCAAAGAGTTCAAATTTTATACCTCTGCTGCCATTTACTGCTCAAAAGAAATTTCCCAATCTACACATTTTATTGACATCCAACTAAATAATAACTTATTTACTTTCTGATATAAGCTGCTACAAATGTGAAGCTCTGTAATTGAAAGCCCTCATTGCACTAAGTCATAATGTGATTTCTTTCATTTTAGCTTAGCATGCCATGTAAACTTAAACCAACATGTAATTCAGCAAGGACAAAGATTTTAATTCAGTAGCCAGTTGTTACATATTATGTTTATCCAGATATAAAGCTCTTTGTTTACAGGACCATGAAGAATTTGAACAAAGGAGATTTGCACTGCAAATAGTTACACCTTTGATGTAACAGTAATGGCAGAGAACAATGGAAATATATTTATCTGTATTCCTCCTTGCTATGCTATACCACCCATTTGCCAATTAGGACTAAAACCTAGTTTTGGCAAGTTTGAAGCTGGTATTCCTTAAATTCATGTAACTATACACATGTAAGGCAATAAAACTGTAATCCTAAATACACTTGCTTGGAATGTAAGCCTCACTGACTTAGAAACAGCAACTAACAGACCAACTCCATACTTCAGAACTGCCAGATGAACAGATCTGGCAGGAGGCCTATTATGCAAGGGAGCATAAAGTAGCTACAAGAATCAAACCAAATGAAAGGTTTATGTGTTTCAGCTGTTGATTTTCATTGTTCTCAATCCACTGGTGTTACCAGTGAACTAATATAACTATTATCTAGTAGTAGTAGTAGTAGTAGTAGTAGTAGTAGTAGTAGTAGTAGTAGTAGTAGTGATGTTTTTATTTGATACATACTTAAATGCAATACAAAAAACAACAATTCTGTAAGAATCCTGTAAACCATGAAGCCAGTAGTCAATATTATCTTTTAGTAAAATATAGATAACAACAATTTATATTTTACCTTCTATCAAATCTTGAGTTCTTCCTGTTCCCCATGCTTGCTTTTCTTATTCTACATGTTTCATCACCAGGTTAGGATACCTATTAAGGCAATAAAACCTCTAGAAGAAAACCAAGTTCAGGGAACATCAAGAACCTACATATATTCTCAACTAGTGTTTCCAATGACTTAGTGCAGTATAATGTAGTTCTGCATCTCATGGCAGCTAAATTCATGAATGTGATTTTATTATTCATTTATTATCTTTATAACACACTTTTTTCCAGTTGCAAAAAGCAGCATATATTCCATCTTCCAAAACCTGAAGAATATCAGATCTAGTAAATCCCACTCACAATAGTCAAAGGTATCCATAGAGTCTGATGCCAAATTTACCAAAATAACAACAAAGTCAGGATAAAAATCAAATAAATAACACTATTGCAATGCAAACTGCCCCTTTTGTACTACACACAAATAATTGTACAGGTATTAAAAATTGTGGTGCTCTCTGAGTTTGGTTGTTTTCTTGATGACATCTCATTACCCAGCTAGGTAACCATCAGTGCTAGAATGGAGTGGGTTTGCAAACTCCCCCTGCAAATGTCTTTGCCAACGTTTGAGGAAAATATCAACAAAAGCAAACATAGAAGCAGGAACCTCTTAAAGACAATTTCCTTCCTACCGGTAGAATAGTTCAATTGTAACACTGAGATTCCCTTTTCCAAACCCCTCAATGCATACCAAAGACTGTTTTAAAAGTTGAAGCTGGACTATTGAAAACAGATGAGGAATTAGGATGCCATGTTTGGTAGTTGGCTAAAGTTAAATCTAGCCCCTTCTAGACTTGTTCTTTTAATACAGTGGTTCTCAACCTTGGGGTCGCGACCCCATTTGGGGTCGCGAGACCATTTCGCGGGGGTCGCCGGGCACTGCCGGCCGCCATTTTGTTTTTTTATTTTTATTTTTTTTAATTTTTTTTTAATTTTTTTAAAACTTTTTAAAAAATTTTTTATTTTTTTTGACGCGCCGGGCGGATGCGCGCATGCATGGCGCGTGCGACGGGCCGATCCGCGCATGTGCAGATCCGCCCGTCGCGCCGGAAAAAAATTTAAAAAAAATTAAAAAAAATTTAAAAAAAACAAAACAAAAAAACAAAATGGCGGCCGCGACGGGCGGATCTGCGCATGCGCGGATCGGCCCGTCGCACGTGCCACGCATGTGCGCATCCGCCCGTCGCGGGGCGCCATTTTTTTTATTTTTAAAAAAATTAAAAAAAAAACCAAAAAAAACCCAAAATGGCGGCCCGCGATGGGCGGATCTGCGCATGCGCGGATCGGCCCATCGCACGCGCCATGCATGCGCGCATCCGCCCGTCGTGGCCGCCATTTTGTTTTTTTTTTAAATTTTTTTAAAAAATTTTTAAATTAAAAAAAAACAAAATGGCGGCCCGCGACGGGCGGATGTGCACATGCGTGGCGCGTGCGATGGGCCGATCCGCGCATGCGCAGATCCGCCCATCGCGGGCCGCCATTTTGGGGTTTTTTGGGTTTTTTTTTAATTTTTTTAAAAATAAAAAAAATGGCGGCCCGCGACGGGCGGATGCGCGCATGCGTGGCACGTGCGACGGGCCGATCCGCGCATGCGCAGATCCGCCCGTCGCGGCCGCCATTTTGTTTTTTTTGGGGTTTTTTGTTTTTTTAAAAAAAATTTTAAATTTTTTTTTGCGCGCACGCGCACACGCGCGCGCCCCCGGGTCTGGGTCGCGGCGCGCATGGGCGGGGCAAGTGGGGTCTCAACCTCAGAAAGGTTGAGAACCACTGTTTTAATACATTCATGAGAGTGTTAATTAGAAGCAAAATTCCATTTATATGGCTTTTCACAAGAATTATTCTTGGTTTTAAGGCTTAAAACAAACATTAAAGAGTTAATTATATGGAACATCAAACTGACTAACAAGCAGTTATGATTTGTATAAAATAAATTGCTTGCTCAAGCCAGCTAAATATCATACAGATAGAACAACATACTCATTAGCAAGATGCAGTGCCTTACCATCTGCAATACCATATGGAAAATATAGGAAAATTCCATATGGCATGATTAGACTACATACTTTTAAGAGGTGATCTTTTTCAAAATATTTGTTGCTCTATAATTGTCTCATTCTTCTCATCTTTCTGGGGTGACTCTAAACATTTCTGGCTTCTTTTTCACTTTGGAGAGAGACAAAAAAAGCTCACTTTTATATGGTAGCTGGTAGGATCCAAGAAGAAAGTCATAATTCTCATCCTAAGATTTAAATTCTGGGCATTTTAATATTGAGATGGGGCTTTCTTTTAGAGTAATCTTATAGTACCATGAGTTTGTATTAAATAGATAGCTATGCTTTCACTTTTATGTAAGTTTTGGGCTTTGAATAAAAATAGTGACGGGATGCTGATTTATCATGAACAAAAAAATTGAGGATTGATTTCTGACATATAATAACTTACTAATCCAGCTAAAAGGGTTATATGATCTTGGAAGTTTGATAAACCGACAAGCCTGCTGTGAGATGCAGCTCCATAACTAGGGAACGGTTATCATAATATTTTCTTAGAACTTAAATCTAACATACAGAAACTATCAATAAATTCCTTCAATGGACAAAATGTTACGATGCCATGCAGTAGAGACCACTTAAAACGATGTTATTCTCAATGGTGTATGTTTAACACAATTTGTTCTCTCAATTGAGTTGCAGCAAATACCATTTTTTAAATTAGTGTACATGTATGATACTTCAAATATAATTTTTGTCATATATGTACTTTGTCTTTTGAAAGTGAACATTATAAATCTCTAACATATGTTAATTGTAATTGCATCTTTTTCAGAGCTTAGCCATCTGTTATTTTTTTATGTTTTACTTATTCATCAAAATTATATGGCCACCCATCTCATGAAAAAGTTACTCTGGGCAGCATATAATAAAAAGTAATATGTAAAAAACAAGTACTATTCAGAAAAAAATTAAACATCACAATTAAGGCAATAGAGAAGGCAATAGATGTGAACAATAATGGAGCAATCTTGCTAATCCATGGCATAATCAGATTTTGTGGGCCTTCTGGAAAATTAACAGGGATGGAGCTAGCCTCGGAGGGGAGGATAGTCCATAAGACAGGTACAAAGGGAGAGAAGTCCCACCTCCTGAGTCCCACCAAGTAAAGCTCTCCAACGGACAAGATGGTGGGGTAGGCAGATATAATCAGGGAGAGGCAGTCCTACAAACAACCCAGCTCTATGTAGATGCTGAATAGGAGTAAGAGAGCATCAAATCCTGCAGCACCTCACACAGTAGGAGCCAAGGGCGGGAACTGTCCCCTCCATCACCTTTGACTGGCATTGACCCCAGAGAAATGAGGCAAATCAGCACAATACAGTGTCTCCCACCCTCATCCTCTGAGTTGATCCAGAAGGATATCATTATCAATGACACTGGAAGCCGCCAAGAGGTCAAGTAGAGTGAGGATGGATGCACATTAGTTTAATCAAGATGATATATCTGCAAGATGCATGTTTTTAAATTTCCAGTGTGTATAGAGCTTAGTTTAAATTTTGTTGTGCACCTTACAAGAACAAACCAGCATGTGTGATTTATTATCAGCCTTGTACCTTCTGAAACCCAAGAAATGCTAAGCTTGCAACAACAGATGCAAAAATAGCTCTGGACAAAAGCACAAGATATAAATCTTACACACTACCATTTGCACTCTGCTGTATCTATCAAGCAAATAACATCAATATCCAAAAGTGCTTTTTTTTCCTGAAGGTAAATCAATACCTTAATAATTGACATCATTTACAAATGCCAGTTTTGCAATACCTCCTGATTTACTCCTTTTTTTATGAATAACCAGAACCTCTATCTTTGCTATACCTTTTACTTCCAATGGGTTTTAATATTTCATGATATGTAAAAATGTAGGTGTTTTGCCATTTTTAGATACATGCAGTTTAGAAGGAGCCATGGTGGCACAGTGGTTAGATTGCAGTACTGCAGGCTAATTCTACCCATAGCCTAGAGCAGGGATAGGCAACCTTTGCTCTTTTATGACTCGTGGACTTCAACTCCCAAAATTCCTGAGTTAGCATAGCTGACTCGGGAATTCTGGGAGTTGAAGTCCACGAGTCATAAAAGATAAGGTGACCAACTTTTTTACAATGAAAAGGAGGACACAAATAAATTGAAGAAAAAAATGTACATAAAAGAAACATTTTATTCGTTGCAACAATAATACAGAATACACTATAATATGATAAATGCAGAGTGGGCCCCGCAGCTCCCAAAGCACCAGCTGCACTGGCTCCAGCCCCAGGGGCAGCCCGCCATCAACATACACCGCCTGCAGCCGCCCCGCCAGCACCACCGCCCACCCTGTGCAGCCCTGTGTAGAGCAGGCACCGCAGCTCCCACAGCACAGGGCAGCCAGCCGCCACCACCCCTCACACCCCCACCCGCAGCAGCCCCGCCACCTCTGCTTCTTGCGCCCACAGCCATTATTGCCCTAGCAAGGCCGAAGATCAAGAGAAACTTACCGTGGCGTCGCCGCTCCAGTCTCCTTCAGGTATCTTTGGGACTAACTAGGAGATGGTTAGTTGGGTAGCAGGGAGGGGTGCAAATTCGCCTTCGCTGCAGACAACTTGTATGTGCGAAGTTTGCCGGCCGCACTCAGCAGCAATTCCTATTGGCTTTCGAAAGCCAATAGGGGGAGTAGCACAGCTTATGTAAAAGTTGGGGGGGAAAACATTTAAAAAGGTGCCAGAACGCCATTCTGAGCGTTCTATGAGGGAAAAAAAGCCCTGTAGATTAGTCTTCAAATATCAAAAAGGAGGACATGTAGGAGGACACTTTTCAAAGGAGGACAGAACTTAAAAAAGGAGGACAGTTGGTCATCTTATAAAAGAGCCAAGGTTGCCTACCCATGGCCTAGAGCAGTGGTGGCAAACCTATGGCACGCGTGCCAGAGATAACACTCAGAGCCCTCTCTGTGGGCACACGTGCCATTGCCCCAGCCTTGCCTCCTCCATGACCCCCTCCTCACCAGTAGTCCCCCCTGGAGGAGAGTCGCCCCCGAGCATGACCCACACAGAGCAGCGCAGCCAAGGACATGGCAGCCAGGCAGCGTAGCTAAGACTCTGCCCTCACACCCCATTGTGCACAGTTGATGCTGTGGGGTGCAGGCAGATGGCATGGCCACAATGGTGCTGCTGGGTTGCCTGGGCGATCTGCGGCGGGCCCTGGAGGTAGTGAGTGGCCCTGTGGCCAGGTGGCATGGGGGTGGGGCAGGGAGTGGAGCAGGGGCAGGGCCAGGTTTTGGGCACTCAGTCTCTAAAAGGCTCACCACCACTGGCCTAGAGATTAATCATGACCGGTTTAAGGTTGACTCAGCCTTCCATCCTTCCAAGGTCGGTAAAATGAGGACCCAGATTGTTGGGGGAAATATGCTGACATTGTAAACTAATCAATAGAGTTGTGATGATTCTCTCAGACGCTTCCCCAGATATCTCTCTAGATGTCAGCTTGGGGGAGAATAAACCAGTTCCTGGCACATGAAGAGCTGAGTTGATTGATGGCTCCAAGCAATCACCTGTGAGGGATTTGGCTGAAGCACAGCTGCAGCAGAACAGTCCTGAGGTTCCAGGTGGGGAGAGCATACATCTGCAGTTGGCCAGTGATGAGGAAACGGAATTGCCTTCTGCACCTGATCCAACAACATGTAGGGCAAAGAAAAGGCAGGAGCAGAGAAAGTCATCCAGACTACTCGCGAGGAGAAAGCCTTGCCCTTCTTCATGAACTGCACCAGAAGCTGGCTATTTAGCACAGCAGGCAGATGGATGCAATGCTAGGAACAATATGTTTGTCTCCTAGCTGTGTGTTTTCTAGTCGTTGTGATTTTTGTCTCACTTTGGATTGACACCTTGCCTTGACTTGGATTGTGCCTTAGAAACTCTGGACTTTTCTTGCCTCGTGAACTCTTTTGTGTTATTGATTTAAGTTTGCCTGGTGGGTTTATTTTGATTGAGAAACTTTCAAGTACATTATGGAATCTTTGGCCATTGCTCCATGCACTAGCATTGCTCTGCTTGTGACTGGACTTAATTGGGATGGTTCTGGGTTTTTGGTGAAGGGAATTGCTGGGGAATATTACTAAACTCACTAAACCACAGTTACATATGTGTTTGTGTGTGAGAGAGAGTGAGTGGTATAGCTCAAGAGTCTTTGCAATAAAGCTGAAATTAGTAGATCAGTCTTCTTTTCAAATTACTAAAAGTCCATTTTCATAACTTCAGAATTCTAATGAGGTCAAGGAAGACATTCAACTTCTGGGTACAGCAATTGAGGACTGAAGATGCCTCCACTTTTGCATAGCCAATGACCACAATGAAAGGGGAAGCTGGTGAATGGATTGGTTCCTTGAAATTCCTCTCCAGATCAAGCAGATGACACAGTACACCCACAAGTTTGCTCCTTACAGAATCTGTGTGTAAAGAAATTGTAAAATAGTGATCTCCAGCAGATGTGAGAGTTCTGGGAGGGGGCATGGGGGGAGGAAAGTCATCTTGCCTAAGCCATGGTTTGACACCTTCAAACAGACCCCGGATTCATCTATTTCCTCTCTTAACTACGTTAGGAAGCTGCTTATTACTGACAGTTTTACAAATTAAGAACCTTCCAAAAGGCAAGTTTAATTATAAGATAAGGTAAGGTAAGGTAAGGTAAGGTTAGGTAAGGTAAGGTAAGGTAAGGTGAGGTGAGGTGAGATGAGATGAGATGAGATGAGATGAGATGAGATAAGATAACCTTTATTGTCATTTTTATACTGGGGGCACAATGGCACACATCAAAAATGAGATTTAGTTGCCCGGTCTCAAAGTGAAACACATACATGACACATACCTAAACATACTATGAACAACATATGTATAGACCCACATCCCTACATATACGTAGCAAATAAATATTAAATATTGTCAATCTTGAATATATAACAGAAGGAGGAAGCTTGAGAGTTCGCAAGGTTAATGCTGTATGGAATGAAACTCTGGCTGAATTTGGATGTTCTGCTTCGGATAACTCGAAGCCTCCTCCCAGAAGGTAACAAGGCAAACAGGTCGTGAAGAGGATGTGTAGTGTCCCAAATAATCTTACGAACCCTGCTCAAGCAGCGCTTTTGTGCTATGTCCTGGATGGGATGGAGGGAACTGCCAATGATCTTTTTGGCCATTCTCACCACTCTCTGCACTACCTTCCTGTCTGAAGCAGTGATGCCTCCAAACCAGACTGTGATGCTGTATGACAGGATGCTCTCGATTGTCTCCCTGTAGAAAATGGTCAGGACAGGGGAAGGAAGATGTGCTTTTCTCATGAGGCGCAGAAAATGCAGGCGCTGCTGTGCCCACTTCACCAGTTTCTCACTGTTGAGCGACCAAGTCAGCCTACTCGTTAGCTGCACACCCAGGAATTTGATGCTGGTAACCATCTCCACAGGTGAATCATTTATGCACAGAGAAGTGTGGCTGTGCCTGCCTTTTCTGAAATCAACAATGATCTCTTTGGTTTTTCCGGTATTTAAAACTAGGCTGTTTTCCTTACACCAGTTCACCAACCCTTCCACCTCCTTGCAGTAAGCTTCCACCTTGTCATCCTGAATAAGGCCCCCTACTGTTGTATTATCTGCGAACTTCACAATATGGTTGGTGGCAAACCTAGCACAACAGTCATAGGTCAATAGGGTGAACAGCAGCGGACTTAAAATGCAGCCCTGAGGAGAACCTGTGCTCAAGAAAATGGTATTCCAACTCGCATATATTGGGGCCTATTGGTAAGAAAATCAAGAATCCAGTTGCACAAAGGGGTGTTTAAGCCTAAAAAGCCCAGTTTGTCTACTAGATGCTGGGGAATGATTGTGTTAAATGCCAAACTGAAGTCAACAAACAACAAATGCACATGAGTATTTCTTTCCTCTGAGTGCTTCAAGCTCAGATGGAGAACAGAAGAAATAGCATCCTCCGTAGAGCGATTTGGTCGGTAGGCAAACTGAAATGGGTCAAATGCTGGCGGGAGGCTAGATACAATAATGTCCTTTATCAGCTTCTCAAAGCATTTCATAATGGTGGATGTCAGTGCAGCCGGATGGTAATCATTGAGGCCTATAATTGTGGACTTTTTTGGCACTGGCAAGATGGCCATCTTAAAACACGATGGGACCATTGCCTGCTGCAATGAGAGATTGAAAATATCTGTGAGAACACAAGCCAGCTCATCTGCGTATTCCCTAAGGACATGTCCACGGATGTTATCTGGGCCTGCTGCTTTCCGAATGTTAACTTTCTGCAGTGTTTTCCGGACAGAGGTGACATCAAAGCTTAGCACTTGCTCATCAGGATGGGGCATAGCTTTCCTAGCAGGAGTGCTATTTGATGCCTCAAATCTACCAAAAAATGTATTCAGTTTGTTTAGGAAGTCTGTGTAGTCCTTGCATCTCGATGGAGCCACCTTGTAATCTGTAATGGCCTGGATTCCTTGCCACATTCGCCTGGTGTTTGTTGGGTCCTGAAAAAAAATCCTGAATTTTCTGGCAATGGGTTTGTGCTTTGCACCTTTTATGGCACTTTTCAGTTTTGCTCTGGCTGTTCTAAGTGCCAGCATACTAGGAGAATTTTCTTCTGCTCTGGATAAAAAAAAATCTATGTAAGTTTAAGGATTAAAAAGAAAAACTTCAATTTTTTGAAAACAGCAAAAGGGATACTAGATATTGATTCTGAATAGTTAAGGAGCTAGATTGGCTTGAAAGAATATTTTTGTGGGTTGTTTAAAATTTTACAAATATATATATATATATATATATATATATAAATATTTTGAAATTAATTGTAAGAAACCCTCCTGATGGAAAGTTTTGTTGACTGGGAAATAAACAAATGATAAGAGAGAACAAGAGAGAACTAACAATTACAATTCAGAGGAAAACAGACCCCTTAATACAATGGAGCAATACTATTTGACTGTAGAAGAAAGGCTGTTTAGAACAATATACTCAGAAATTACTTAAAAGAGTATCTGATTTTATAACATAGAAGAAATTTTATTGGATAAAATGAAGACTGAGTCTGAACGGAATGCGTATTTGGATTTTAAAAAATACCAGATTACAAAAGTGATGTGGAAAAAGATGCCACAATGGATTTAGAATGAAACCAGCTGATATCTCAATAATTAAAGGGGACATATAAATAATAAAGCAGAAACATGAGTTGGAAAACATTCATATCTTGGATTTACAAAATGATGATGACAATGTTATCCATTCAGTCATGTCTGACTCTTGGTGATTTTATGAGCACCAGGTCTCTCCACATCTTCCAATCTTGCATTACTTTGAGCTTTTCTGCTCTCTGGCTGGTGTCAACTTTGATGGTGGGATTTATGAAAGGGGCATGTTTAACTAATGGAGCTGTTCTGGAGAGCAGACAAAGAGAATATGATAAGAGATCAGCTTGTAGGACATTATTTGATAAGGTTAAAGATCAAGAAAAGTAAATAGAAGGAATTCAGTATGGACATTTGGTCAAGTTTATATGTTGTTTCTGATTGCTATGAATGGAATTTCTTTTTGAACAGGTTTTAAAGATGTATTTATAAATAGGGAGATATTTCATTTTATTTTTAGAGAAACATTTAAATTGGAATGCAAAACAGATTTAATAGATTAAGGTTAAATATATTTTTCATAACTGTTAATACACTTTTGCAGATTAGAATTAAATGATGAGTTTAAATAATTTGATGATTAGTAACAGATGAGATAAGAGATTTATTTATTGAAATATTAGAGAAGATGTTAAGTTACTGAAGTTGTTTATATTTGCCTGGAGGGAGGGACGATCATTTTTTATATTATCTCTTTTTTTGCTTTTGCTTTTCTTTTCTCTATCTCTTTATACTTCTTTTTTATCTTCTTTATTTTTTTTACATTTTTCTTGGTTTGTATTAGTCTTTTATCTTTGTATCTGTAAAGTATAATAAAAAAATATTACAAAAAGATCAAGGAAGCTATGCCATCATAACCGTAAGGTAGGTAAAGGAGCTAGTTGAGTAAGGAAACACAGGTGCAGGCAGTAACCACACTTTCACTTTTTTCCCATCTCTAGCAATGGCATTTTATTTAAAAAACAGTAATACTATGCATTGGTTAAGATAGGATAGGATAATAGTACTTTGTTATCTAGATAAGGAAGCAGATAGACTGGATAAAGATGTCCTTCCCTGCCAATAATTAAACACCATATTTATTGCGCTTAGAGAAACATTTGCCTGCATAATCCCAACCACATATCCAAAACTAGATGGAGGCTGTAACATTTTGCCTTCTCAGCTACTTTTTATTGTGTTTTTTAAGTGATCTTGAAAATTGAACCTGCAAAATCTATGACTCACTGACAACTTACAAATGGCAGCCCAATCTTCTGCTTGCATGAAACTATAATTTAGTTCACAAATATAATTTGTAATTATACAAATTACAAGCCTGTATTACAAATTAACAAATATAATGTACAAATTTAACGGTTCCTCAAGCTGCAAATGCAAGTGATTTCAGCTTTAGATAGTAGAGTTCTAGCTACAAATGATGAGGTAAAGAAATTGTGATTTGCTTTGCTCCAAGCCTAGATGAGCCAGATTGACCCAGTGATCTAGATATTATTGAATTCCAGTTATCATCATCATCAGCCAGTATTATTGGAAGTCTTGTCCAGCACAACTATCTGGAGAGCCATACATTGCTACCCTTCCCACTGAAAATGCTACACATGCACATACACACACACACACACACACACAAATATACTGTACGTATACATATAAATATATTGCATTTTTTGTGTGTATGTATGTATGTATGTATGTATAACTAGATTTATTTTTTTCTTGAGAGTATATACAAAATAGGGCAATCAATAAGAAAAAAAAACTCCCTACAAATTCTTGTGCCCTGAACTGGAGCTGTTCCACTAGATGAGGTAACAGTTGTAGGCCTTGTAATTTATAGATGTGCAAATTAAAATGGCACAGGGGATTTGAAGGAGGTAATGTTAATTCATAACTCCATCTGTTTCCCAAGGCTTTCCTACTGTTAAATCAAAACAGATCTAAGAAACATTAGTGAGCAGAGCAAATTAAATTATTGAAACTCATATTATAAAATGCAAGAATAATACCATTATCTTCCTTGAATAAGCAATGCACTCTGTTTATTACATTATTTATCAGAAGAGAAGCTCAATCATATAACTAGCCACTGACTTGTGCAAAACATTCTTGATTTGACAGGGTAAAACAACACCTAGCACTAACTTTATTCCTCCCCAATAATGCAAATATTCAACTTTATTTTTAAAGCTCTTCTTCAGGATGTTGTGTACACAATTTACTTCACCTTAGCGTTTACTTTGTACCTGTCTATGACCTTCATCTGTGATATTGTAGTTTTTCTAATCCTCCCATAATACCATATTTATATCTAGGGCTGGCAAAAGAGTCCTCAAGGGTATTGGTACATGGGGATTTCAATTTGCCACCTGGTGGCACTGAGTCTGGCATACCTCAGGAGTTCATGGCCTCCATGGAAACCATGAATGTGTCCCATGTCATTGATGGGTTGGTTCACTCTGTCAGTGACACATAAGATCTGGTTTTCATCTCAGGGCAGTTACAACATGACCCTGTAGTGGAGGAGATTGGCATCGTACCACCTGGCTTAGTGGTATTCTCCTCCTCCTTTGTGAGGAGAGAGGATGTAACAAATGAAGACAAAGAGAGGATCTAGCTGATTGGCAACTGAGAGACCCAATGGGTCTCCAGGTGAACTTGGGGATTTCCCTAAGGACCTGGTGGGTGTTTTTGGTGAAGCCTTAAATCACTGCTTGGAATGAATGGCTAGATTTTTGGACTGCATGTGGCCTCTCTGCACTGACTGTGGGACACACTTTGGCTTACTGAGAAACTCCAGATGAAATGCTTGAACAGGCCCAGCCATGTTTAGTCAGACTCGCTTCAAGACTTGCTCTAATAATAAAAGCCCATATCAGGGATACTTCATGGCAATAAGGGTGGCAAAATGTCAATATTTCTGTACTCTTATTGCATCTGAGGGTTGCCGTCCAGCAGCCCAATTTTGGGTGATCCAATCTCTTCTGGACAGGGATGGGCCACAGGACCATCTGCAGGACTATTGTGAGAAATATTCCAGCTATCCATTGGATAAAGTTGCTCAGATCCTCTATGACTGGGACTCCAGCTGCCAACATGTCTTCTGATGTGATCTGAGATGAATTTATATTGATGAGTCTTTGGTAAGTAGATGGCATTTTCTGTACTGAAAGTTTGGCCATCTGTTTATTGGGTCTAGATCCCTTCTGAACTGTGAAGACAACCAGGGAGGTGGCCAGTAGTTGGGTCCATGCTCAGGTGTCAGGCTTTTTTAAAGAGGGAGTGGTACCTTCAGCCTTGAAGGAGGGGGTGATGCACCCCTCCCTTAAACAGGGGCTCTCTTCTTAGACAACTACCATCCTGTCTCTAGCCTTCCTTCAGGGCCTCTTCCAGGCATGTTGATTGGGGTGAAGAAGTAATTCCATAGGCCATTCCTTTTCAGGGTACTGTAGGGCTTGGTACTTTCCCCTCTTGTTCAACATTTAGATGAATCTATTAGGTTAGATCATCTGCAGATAAGGGGTTCAGTATCATCAGTATGATACCTAATCATACCCATCAACCACAGCCCAGCCAAGGAGGCTGACAAGTTTCTGTCCCTTGATTGGAGGCTATGCAGTCCTTTAGGGAGAAAGAGCATTTTTTCTGATTCAAGCCTGACAAAACTAAGTAACTGTGTATACTAGGACTACTTTGATGTGAGAAAATTCCATATTTAACCTTGGATGGGGTGGTATTTCCCCATTCAAGAGTGGTGTGCAATCTGGGAGTCTTCCTGAATGGCTCCTGTAGTAGTAGCCAGGGAGGCCTTTACTTATTTATTGATTAAATTTGTTTGCCACTCATTTCGCTGTGAGGCAACTCTGGGTGGCTTACAATGTTAAAGGCAGGAAAACCATCTATATCTACATTTGTATCTATATACAGGTAATCCTCAACGTACAACCACAACTGAGCCCAAAATTTCTGTTGCTAAATGAGACAGCTGTTAAGCCAGTTTTGCCCCATTTTATGATCTATCTTGCCATAGTTGTTAAGTCAATCTGGGTTCCCCGTTGACTTTGCTTGTCGGAAGGTCACAAAAAGAGATTACATGACCCTGGAACACAGCAACTGTCATAAATATGAACCAGTTGACAAGTGTCTGAATTTTAATCATGTGACCATGGAAATGCTGCAATGGTCCTAAGTAAGAAAAACAGCCATAAATCACTTTTTTTCAGTGACAATGTAACTTTGAACGATTACTAAAAGAATTGTTCTAAGTTGAGGAATGAATATATATGGATGTGCATGGGGGAGGTAGGTCCATCAACCACCTCCAGTATGACATTCCTCCAATGGGACCAGATCTTCAGGCTCTTATGGAAGTCTATGGGGAGGCAAGATGCTCCAAAAGGCCAGCACCAAAATAAAGAAAGCCTTTCTCCTGGATCCCACCTGCTGGAATTTCTTGACAGAGAGGATCTGCAGCATTCCTCCCCTGCTAGCATGGGGGGGGAGCAGGTTTGTCTCATTGGGGTGAGACAGTTCCTCAAGTAATCTGGATCCGTGCTATGCAGGGCTTTAAAGGCAATTACCAACACCTTCAATTGCACTTGGAAGCAAACTGGCACCTAATGCAGTTGAACAGCAATGTAATATGGACCACTATAGGACACCCCAAGACTGCCCACACTGCCACACTCTACACCAATTGAAGCTTCTGAATGTTCTTCAAGGGTAGCCTCATGTAGAGCACATTGCAGTAGTCCAAGTTGTCAATGCTGCTAACATCGGATGTTCTTCCTTTGACAACAGATGAAAATGCAGCCATTTTCTCTATACTTTTAGAATCAGTTGGTGCTGGGAGGGAGGATTGGGATGAGAGTTCAGTTAGCCATAATAATAATAACTCTGCCGTGGGAATCCAAGGACAAACTGGGTCCAGAGCTAATAACGTTTGGCGGGCTGGAGAGCTGGGGAGAAAGCCCACGGTTCAAGCTAACTGGGGAATGTGATTTATGACTGTTTATTGGGTATGGGAATTGTACTTTGTTACTTTGTATCCAGGGGAGGGGAATTTAGTTTTTTTGTTCAGCTATGTAGTGGCGATACTTTGTTTCCTGAATAAAAGATTCTTTAAGGAAAACAATGCCTCGAAGTTTTTTTGAAGGGTTTCATCTGTTGGAACCATGACAGAAGTGTGAGATGACCACAGCTTGAATGATTGAACTCAGAAACTTCTGATCCAGGAAAGGCTGCAACTGGCAGACAACCCAAATTTGTACAAAGCCTCTCCAAGCTTCGACTGCCACTTGCTCTTCAACAGGAGTCATGAGTCCAGGAGAATCTTCAAGTTGTGAACTGGGTCTGCCTGGGGTAGTGCCACTCCCATCCAGAACTAATGATGCCAGAGTCCCGGATCTTGAAGCTCCATGCACCCAAAATCATTCGGTCTTGCCAGGGTTCAGCCAAAGCCTGTTGTCCCCCACTGCCTCCAGGCACCGTGAAAGGGCAGCAATAGCATCACTTGGGTCACCAGAGTTGGAGATATAGAGTTGAGTATCATCACCATATTGATGATACCTCAATCCATGGTGACAGCTGATCTCACCCAGTGGCTTCATATAAATGTTAAAAAGAAGTGGAGAGCATACCGAACCTGCAGCATACCACAAAAGACCAGCTGTGGGCTGGATCTCTCACTCCCTATTAAAACCGTTTGGGACAGATCTTGAAGAAAAGAACCAAACCAGTGCAAAATTGTGTTGCCCAGCCCAATATCTTACAGCTGGCCCAAAAGGATACCATAGTTAATGGTACTGAATGATGCTGAGAGATCAAGGAGAATGAAAATGGTTTCACTACTCCCATCCTGCTCTCACCAGAGATCATCCACAAGTGCGACCAATGCTTTTTCTGTCCCATAACCAGGCCTGAAAGGGGAAGATAAGAAACTGGTCAAAAACATTTTTATGCCATTGTGCCCTTTATTCGACTGGGAAGCCTTTCAGACAATCACTATAAAGCCTGCAGGGCAGTGCAGGCCACCTCCAGAGGCTGCTTCAGGGTGAGAGTGAGAGAGAGAGAAGCTGATGGTTGAGACCCTGGCCATCCTCCACCCCTGCCTGCCCACCAGATTTCCCGATCCAGGGCAGGCATAGAAATAAGAGGCAGCCTCTATTTGCCTCTGTCCCCGGCTCTCTTAACATTCAGGCCACCTTGTAGCGGCAGCACCAGCAGCAGGCGGAGGCGAGGGAGGGGAGAGGCATGCAAGCCGGCCTGCCAAAAAACAGATGGTGGAATAGAGTGGGTGGGCTCTAAACTAGTGATTATTTGGGGGCTAGGGCTTGTATAAGGCCCACCCCAAAAAAATCAGGCTAGGGCTTATTTTTTGGGTGGTTCTTATTTTGGGAAAAACACGGGTACAACAAATATGCAGTTAGAGGATAACCAGCAGTTAGGTGAATGGACTTGATTACCACAGTGATGGGTGCACCATTTGGAGACCTGAAGGGTCAGGCTAAGGGCAGCTCATTGTAGAGCACGGGGGATAGATCAATCTACCGATGTGGTTAATAAGAGTTTACATCAATTCATCTCACTGACAAGTTTGGACATCTCAGTCACTGAGAATGAATAACCGAAGACTTGTCCCCTCCCTCTCCTAACAAAAAGTATTATTTCGTGATAGCCGAAAATCTCTTCTGAGCTCTTGGAATATTGATTTGGGAAAATATCACTCACCAAATTGTGATTAAAAACAGATACACTGGAACCGGAGTCTGCTCTAAGTTTGAAAGAATTTCTAGCTGGACTTCACTGAAACAATGATTAGCCTTGTAGAGACAAGGTTTTAAGGCCAAGCTAAGCCCGTTGCCATGAGAAATTTTGTTTGTATATAGGAAGTAGAAAAGGACAAACCAAACCACCATCAAAATCAGGGCATTGATTCAGAATCAACAGAAATCTGAATGTTAAAAGTTATGAATACAGCATATAGAATACAGTATGTGTCTTGTGAAATGAATTTTCTCCCGCCTTCACCCTATATAGCTACCATAACTTTTTATTGACATGTACATTAATCTTCCTCCTCCTCCTCCTCCTCCTCCTCCTCCTCCTCTAGTGTTAGTAATGGTGACAGAAACAAGTTTCCGAAAGTTAACAAAAAAGGTTACTGTAAATACCCCATAGTATTAAATTTGTAACAGAAATTGACTTTGGAAGACATTTTGTGAGATTGTTTTAAAATGAGTAGGTTTGTTTATAATGTACTCTGCAAATTCCATAGTGTTCCTTTCAAATGGGATGTTACGTTCAGCAAAACTACAGTCTAATTAATGCTGGTGGTATTGTGGCACATTTCTCTATTTAGGAAAAAAGAAAATGTAACTTTCAAATTAAAGTAGAATCTTTTGTTTCATGACTACTATAATTACACTGTATATGAGGATTAGAAAGAAAAATGTGCCTATGCTAAAAAAAATGCTTGAAAAATATCTTTGAATTTTATACAGAGTGAACACTTTTACATGCAAATATTTTCTTCCTGTTTCTGCCCAGTTTTTGTGGGGGGGGGGTATATAAAATATTGGAGAGAGAGAGAAAAATGTGTTTGTGTATGTGTGTGTGTGTATTCTGAAACTTTTTATTTTATTGTAATGTTATTTGCTTGTTCTTCTATTTTATTTTAAATGTGTTTCACACATTTGATTGATTGCTTAGTTATGTGTCATCAGGTTAGTGTTGACTCTTAGCAACCACATAGATTTCTCCATGACCATCTGTCCCTAACCTGGTCTTTCAGGTCTCAAAACTGTGCACTCATTGTCACTGTAACTGGTCCTCCTCTTCTTCTTTCCCAGTATTAGAGCCTTCTTCAGAGAATTAGGCATAATGTGTCACACATAGTATTCCATTTATTAGCTTCTTATGCTATGCTTGTTTTGGGCAAGTAAAATAAATACAACAAAGTGATTATATGCCCTCCTGTACTAATTCCTTCTGAGAAGGAATTTTATCTCATTATTTGGGAACAATATGTTGCAAATACATATACATTTTCACATAAAAAGATTCAAGTCATGATGATGGCTTTGGGCAAACACTATTGAAAATGATACACCAACAATTTTCTCCATAGCACAAATTAAAGCTCTGGGGACCAAAATCAAAACATTTCCTTTAAGCTCTGATCCCTGTTTACGTCAGTTCCTGCTTCCCCAAAGACCATAAGACATCATGATGGGTTTTCTGTAATCTCATAATCCTAATGTATAATGAGAATGTTTCATGATGCGTTTCATTGTGTTTCTTTTTCAGTTTCAGTACAATTAACTGGAAATTTGTGGAAAACGTTATGTCCAGGAATATTAATTATAACGAGTATTGTAATATAAGTAAGTATATAAAGGTCTCTCCAAGCAGAAAGATGGATGCTCTGTGCATTTTACAGACACCCTTAGTTCCCTTTCCTCCTAGAAGTACCACTATAAAATTAGACTATGAAATAGTTAATTGTTTAAAATATTTTATTGCCTAATTAATCAGATACGTGAAGCAGCACAGACAGGCCCAATCACAATTTTCTTTATGAATTAACTATTAAAAAGCTGCTGAAAAATTTCTGCCCAGTAACTCTGCAATTCTTTCAAACTACACCAACTGCAATGGGCCAAAAACAAAAAAAAATACTAGCAGACAGCACTCCTGAACATGCATAAAATCCTGCCCCCCCCCCTTGTAAATGTGACCTTTTGATCAGTGAGCAGGAGTCTTTTCAGAAAATTAACTGGCATCAACTGATTGATGTAGAAAGTCCAGATAAATTTTCTTTTGACAACTGCTGAAAAAAACAACAATCATCTATGTCTTCCAAAACTGGCTTTGGTGATTCTAAAAGTCTAATAGGGGCATCAACTCAAGCCAGTTTGGTCTGATGGTTAAGGCACCAGCCTAGAAAGCAGAAGACTGGGAGTCCTTGTCCTGCCTTAGCCATGAAAGCCAGCTGGGTAGTAGCCTTGGGCCAATCACTCTCTCTAGTGGCATTCTTCTAGATTGTCTAAAAGGGTTGTGGTTGAATTGGCACTTTTTTACACTCGTACCTGGACAAACCACTTCAGTCAGTGGTGCTGGAGAAGTCGTCAATCCACTGGCCACTTCTTTATGGAGTTTCACAAATCCCAGATCTCTCTCCAGATTTTCAATATCTAGCTCTATGAAACTTCTGAGGAAGTTATCTAACAGTTTGGGAAGAGGTATCATCAAAGTGTTGATAATATCCACTTGTACATCTTCACCTCCAGTCAAGATGGTGGTGCACTGGAAGTCCTTATCCAGATCCTGGAGTCTGCAAGGATCTGAAAGAGAATAAAAAACTGAAATCATACAAGATATAAGTATTATTTATCCACAATCTGCCCAGCCTATTGTCAGTTTCTATATTAGCTGTAGATTGCACTTCCATGAAAGAGTTCAAGAAACTATGACCAGGTACCTTTTGTCCAGTTATAGCTGTGCAGCAGTTGCTGCCTTTTTGGGAGCAAAAAGTCTTGGTAAGAAAACCCAGGCCCTCATCAACCTTAGGCTGAATTACTTCAGTGCATTTTATACAGACCTATTTTTGAAGACTAACCAGAAGATGGCATTGTATAATTCCAGTCAAATAAGTGGCTGTTGTGGCTTTGACTGACCATTAGATTTAGTACGATCTCCCACTTGACTTAGCACTTATATGAATCCACTAGTGAGGATCTGTAATGATCTGAAAGAAGGCAATTAGCATGTTAGTGGCAGACAGATTGGGTTAGGGTGAAACAGATGAAGTGGTATTGCTATCCCTTCTCTAAGAACTTTATTGAAATGTTTGCTAGATGGAGCTGATGGTAGTGTTGCAAAAAGGAACAGTTCTCACCTTTAAATGTCTTCTGGACATAGTTCTATATACTCTGAGATGGTGGGGGGGGGGAATTCCAAAATTATTTTGTTCTGCACCAGGTTCATATCATCAATCACCCCAATGAAATTATCTTCAACCATTATCAAACAGTGAGGACTTTGATCTCTGCCATAGCATCTTTTGGGGTATCTGTGTATCCATGTATCCCCAAACAAATAATCCAAACTAATATCTTTGTGCTCATTTTGCTAATACTGTAATTAGAGAGGGTTCTAGGAAGGGGTTAAATAGTCTAGCAGCTAAAGATGATATAATGGACTGCATAGTTCCAGCGGCTGATAAAGATGGGTTACAGCAGGGGTTCTCAACCTTGGCAACTTTAAGACTTGTGGACTTCAACTCCCAGAATTCCTCAGCCAGCAAAGCTGGCTGAGGAATTCTGAGAGTTGAAGTCCACAAGTCTTAAAGTTGCCAAGGTTGAGAACCCCTGGGTTACAGTTAAAATAGCAGAGATGGATTTAGACAGCAACTGGCTGTTGAAGTTGAGTTGTTGAGTTTAGTATAGCACAGTATGAGATGGATTTATTCATGGGGAAATGGGAAGATTCCTCTCTCTCCCCCCCCCCTCCCCATTGAACACTATCCAAAGAAGCATCCTGAAGTAGAAAATTTGATGCTGCTGCTATCTGTTCTGATGCTTGGCGATTCTATGGATCAGCTTTCTCCATATTTTCTGATCTCATACAGCCTTTTTCAGATATTTTATACTCTGGCTGGTGTTGGTTTTATGATCTAGCCATGATGGTTTTGGCAATCTCATTTACTTTTACCCGTGATCATTCCAAGTCTTTTCCAGTGAGTTTGATTGCATGACATGGCCAAAATAAGTAAGGCTGAATTTTTGTGATTTTCCTTCCAGCAATATGTCTGATTTTATATGCTCCAGTACTTGCTTCTTTGTCATCTTTGCTGTCCAAGAATTGCACAAGAGCAATTCTCAGCAAACACCACAGCTGAAATGGTTTTCTCTTGTCTAGTTTTTTCATTGTCCAATTTTCACAACTCTAGGTAGATATGGGAAATCCAATCATGCAGACTAATTGGGTTGCCAGGCTAATGTCCTTACTTTTCCATTCTCAATTTATGCTCATCATTGCTGTACAACAATTTGATGATTTATTTCTGGACTACATTCATTACTTTGATCAATGATTGATCATAGTAGAATTAATTCTTGCAAACATTTAATCTCTACACCATAAATTGTTATTTTGACATTTCCATTCTGCACAGTGGTCATGAGATTGGTCTTTTTTCATGTTCAAGAGGCCAAATTTCTCACTTTCTTATTTAATCCTTTTGATCAGATGTTTCAGGTCATCTTTGATTTCTGAGATAAAAGTTATGTTGTCAGAATATTAAAGATTGTTGATGTTCCTTCCTCCAATCTTTACTTCAGTTTTTAATTTTATTCTTCATAATCACTTTTACATACATGTTGAATAAGAGGTGAAACAATGCAATCTTCCTGCACATCTTTCCCAATCTTTAATCAATCAGTATATATGATGTTCTTACAGAAACTTTCTAATTTGTGTACAGCAAATTAGAGTAATTTGTGTAAATTGACTGCATATGTTGGTGCCTTTTTGTAGACAATAAAGATGTATATATATATACAGTATGTATGCATGTGTTTGTGTGTATACTGTACATTTATACATCTATATATCTATATATCTATCTATATCTATCTCTATATCTCTCTAGGGAAGATAGGAAGATCCAGGATTGTCAGAAACCGGCTATAGACAATTAGCATTCAGTCTGGTTGATGAAGGGATGCTAGACAGTACAGCCTTAAGTCTATTCTTAACTTTGGCAAGGTGGACAAGTGTATGCACGTGAGATGCAGACATGGCTTAAGTTAATACTATAACTTCTAAGAGATTCCTGCTTAAATGGTTTTGAACTAGAAATTAGACTGTTGTGAGGGAGGGGAAATGCTCACTCTGCATGTTTATTTCTGGTGTCTAGCCCTGTCAGTCTGGAGGAAGGAATGGCTCACTAAAATGCAAAACAAATAATTAGAAAAACAAAACTGACTAAATATGTACCTTACTGTCTTTTAAATTAATAAAATTAGGAAAAAGTTATACATATGCAGATAGATAGATAGATAGATAGATAGATAGATAGATAGATAGATAGATAGATAGATAGATAGATAGATAGATAGATAGATACACAGAGAGATAGAGAGATGGAGATAGAGATAGATAGATATAAATATAGAAATAGAGATATATAGATATAGATGAATGATTCTTTCTTTTCTTTTTCAATCAAATCCTGAAATACATTTAGAAATCTCCACTTGCATTGTAGTGGCAGTGATAGGAACTGGGTTCAAGCGCAATCCACATGTCTAGTTAGCATCCAATTATTTTTACCCACCCTAGAGTAGGAGAGACCCCCATACTCACACTAGGAGATGGGCAGAAGCCTTGAATACCTCTACAAAACATGACTGAGGAACAACCCAATTCTGAAGGGAAAAAATCTTATACAGTGCTTAGGGAGATGGGTATCCTTTTGTTCCAACTCGGAAGAGGGAGATGGGAATTGGAGAGTTGTAATCTTGGTGATAAACTAAAGAGATTAAGCCTCATTCTAAAGGGCGGGGGTGAGGGAGAGAGAGAAGAAAATCCCATAGGTACTTCTTACCACCTTTTCCTGAAGAGGAAGGGAATTAGAGATGGCTGGCAGGGAAGCTGATTACTGAGCATAAAGAAGACAGAGAAGCTTTGCTTCAAACTTTAAATCATGGGGTATAGTTAATATCCCCTACCAGATAAAAATCCACCATTTAAAGAGTGAAGAGATTGAAATGTTTTTCTGGGCTGTGGAAGAACAGCCTGAGCTTTTGAATGACCAGAATAGTGGGTCACAAAGCTAGCCTCAGCCCTCAGTAGAAAAGGATTAAGAGAGTAGCAGCCTTCCAATAGCAGATGCAGAAGATTATAACACTCTAAAGCAAGTAATTCTGCAGCAAGATGATGTAATTCTGTGTAGGTATTGGCAGAAGTTCAAAGGTATTATAAAATTATAGGGTAGATTGTTGGGGTTATGTGTTCAATAGCCACAACTAAGGTTTGAAATTCTGAAGAAATATTGGAGGAGGTCGTTTTGAAATACTTCTTGCAAAATTTCTGGGTTTAGTTAGGTTCTGAGCTCAAGAACACTATCCTTAGTAAAAAGCAAAAGATGTATAGACACACAAAACTCAGTGTGTCTATATTATTTTTAGTAAACATTTCTCTCTCACACACTGCTTATTTTTTTCTTCTTTCTTTTAGCATTTATAGATAATAATATAGTGGAGATTTTGGCACTAAGCTCAAAGATCTGTATTCTTTTTCAGACCACAAAATAACTCAATGAACTTTGTCTGATATGGTCAATATTTTATTAATATTATACTGAGAATTTATTATATAATTGTAGTAACTTTCTTTCCCACTTACTGATGTTTCACCTTTTGAAATTAAATAAGTAACTTAAAAGAGGAAGAAAAGGAACCCACTAACACAGACATGTCAAACACAAGGCCTGGGGGCCGGATGCGGCCTGTGACGTGGTTTCATGTGGCCCCTGAAGCCATCCTGGAAACAGTGAGGGAATGGCCCCCGCTGCCTTGGCCCCGGCCCAGGCTGGCCAGGAGCCACTGTACAATTTTGTGGTGGCCATCTATGCTGAAATGCATTCAGTCTTAGCTCCACAAGGCCATCTGGAAACAGTGAGGAACCAGCCCCTGTCGCATCGGCCCTGTCCCCTGGGTGCATGCTGGAGAGGTGTCACCCTTTGTGAGGAATGAAGAAATGCACCATTGCCTGGAGGTGGCCAGCAAATGGCCCTCGCCTACTTCACATATCCAGCTTAATGGGCTCCAGGGGAGGGGTTACGGCAGGCTCGTCCAGTGGACCATGCCTTGGCGCTTGCCCTGGTCCCACCCCCTTCTGCCAGAGACCCTAAGATCTGTCCCACTCCTGCCCAGGCCCCCACAGGCACCCTTGACACGAACGTTGTAAAGCTGGCCATGCCCACCCAATAAGCCACACCCACTCCATCCACACCTACCCAGGCCATGCCCACCATGCCCACACCTACCCGCCCCCCCCGAGGACAACCGCAATGCTGATGCGGTCCTCAATGTAATTGAGTTTGACACCCCTGCACTAACATAACTCTTTTTTCATACTTCCCAGATAAAAGACCCCAACTTCCAATCTGTGTTGGTAAGTAACTTGTCCCATGCTGCTGTCCTATTCAGCAAACCTCTGCTCAAAGAATTCTTTTTGGCAATTTGTCCACAAACTAAACCAGGCCAGGTTTACCAGCCCACATTGGATTTACTAAAACCAAGAACTCTTCTCAAACAGTTAGAAGTTCATCTTAGTCATCTTTAGCATTAGCCATTATAATATCTTTTCCTCTCTCCAGAATCATCTTATTAGTGTTTTGTTCCACTTCAAATGCCAGTATAGCATCTGATATTGGTATTAGCCCTCTCTAACCCCTCGTTTTAGAAAAGCTTTTTAATAATGTTTTTCTTATAAGAATCTAAACCAGCGTTTCTCAATCTTAGCAATTTTAAGATGTATAGACTTCAATACCCCAAATTTCCCAGCCAACATGGAGTTCAACTGGAAGTTGAAGTCCATGCATCTTAAAGTTGCTAAGGTTGAGGAAACCCCTATCTAAACTAATCCCTGCCCCAGCCCCATATCAGCACAGTTCAGTCTGTCTTGTTCAGCGATAGACAAAGAGCCACATGAGAAGCTATTGCTGAGAGTAGGTTCATCATGCAAGTTGATAGCACTTCCACCAGATCTAGCAACAATCTTTTAATAATCAAAGTTGCAATTTCCAAAAGGAGCAGATCTTTTTCATAGAATGAAGATCAGACCGAAATATTTTCACATAATGGCTGACAGTAGTTGACAACAAACCAATTCATAAACAACTGGAGTTACTACTACCGGTAGCTACGTCTTGCTTCAACACTTTGCCATGATGTATCTTCTCCATGTTCCACCCAGTTATCTTACCTTAGAGCAGTGTTTTTTAAACTTAGTCATTTTAAGAATAAGTAGACTTCAACTCCCAAACTTCCCAAGTTCAAGGTTGGCCAAGGTTGAGAAATCCTGCCTTAGAAATTAAAGAATTCTAAACTAGAAAAGGAACCTAGTGGCAGTTTGAAAACAAAAAGTTGAGAAAACAAAAGGCTCCCAGAACAAGGAAGGGGATGCAACACTGCTTCATATTCCAGTACTGCTACAGAGGGTAGATGAGGAATTGATCACAATGATTCAACAAAATTAAATTGATTCATGTAGACAAGCGATATGGGAAATAATAGCCTATACAGGTGGTCCTCATTTAGCAACTGCTTCAGATAGTGGCCATTTGCAATTATTATGGTGAAAACTTTGTGACCCGTGCCCGCATTTACCACCTTCGCAGCTTCTCTCCCTCAGTCATGTGTTTGCCATTAGAGAGTCAGTTAGTATGCAATGTGTCTGGCCTGACCTGCTCTTTTTTTTTCCTTCCCCTATCACAGAGCAGAGAGATTGTGTAAACAAACAATTTCTTCCTGAGCTGCTTTTCTCTGCAGCACAGCTTGTCCCTTGAAAGTGCTAACTGCAAGTTAACAAGCACAGCGCTGTGACTTTGATGGCTCATATTGCTACCCGACACTGGCCGCCACATTTCCTTTCAATGTGCATTCCCCATTGTGTGCCTTACTCTCTTGTAATCTCTTCCTCTCCAAAGAACCTAGGTACAATCATTAATTCCCTTTTTGCTAATTATCCCAGCAACAGGACATCCCCAATGTGGTGGGGAGTTGGGGGTAAAGGGCTATAATAAGATTTCCTCCGTCATCCAACTTTCTCCTGAGTCAAGTTATGACTTCCCTGCCATTTAGGCTTACCCGGCTGTTTGGGGTTGTACATTTCTGACACTGTAAAACAAAGGAAACCCGAAGTAAAATAGTTGGTAGTCATGTGATTTTTCATTTAGCAACTGCTTTGCTTAATAGCCTAGTCCTAATTATGGTCGGTAAACGAGGACTAATTGTACATTATTTAAAGATAGCTAAAATGAAAACAGATTTGTAATGTAACAACTTTAAGGGGGAACAATGTTAAAAAAAGATCAGTATAGTGTTTACTTAATCGGTATGATCGTCTTCCTGGAAGAACTTCATAATGTTGTCAATCATTACGGTTAGATGGTTGTGCAAACAGTGCACAATAGACCTTCACACATCAAGTAGATGACTATTAAAAAAGAATTCCCTTTTACTTTTCAAAAATTAATAAAAACAAGATATAGTTATATAAGGTTTAACAACCACATATTAATAGCAATATACTTAGCTATAAAGCTACATTTCTTTCTCCAGAAAATATTTTTTTAAAATGTTTTCAACAGAAACTGCGATAGGGGAGGCAATATCAACTGGGATTCTATCATACAAGCCCGCTTCCCTGCAACTTCTAAACAAACTAAACTAATTGAATTAAAAATTAGGAAAATGATAGTTTAATATCATATGGTTTATGTGATATTTGGAAAATTCAACATAAGGATGACAAGAGTTCCACTTTTTATTTCAAAAAACATAACAGATTCATTTAATCTGATTTAATTATACTTTGATATTAGCAAAACATATTCAAAATCTTACCCAATTCTCAACTGGCCTAATTAAAACAACAGATCATGCTCCAGTTTCAAATAGTTATACACCTCTATTGAGAAAACTAGCAGAAATTAAATCCTATTTTACTATCAAGTAAGATGTATGGTAAGTACTAAATGAGATATTGAATAATTATTCCCAAATATACTGGAAGGCTTTAAATTGATGTGAAATGTATGTATTAAACAACTTAACTCATTTTAGAAAAGACAAAACAGAAAGTGTAGCTAAACTAAAAAGGGAAAATCAGTGAATGATTAAATATTCTCTCGTACTCTTTCTTACACACACACACAAGTTCTTTGAAAATATACAAAAACTTGAAATAAAGCGAGATCTATGGGATTCAGGTACCACAAATGTTAAATTTAAAACAGATGTTTTCTGAACAGAGAGGAAAAAACCTTAAAATTCTTAACCAATACGCTGGAAAAATTACAATATCATAAGATAGTAAAAGGTTTAAAGCAAGATTAGGGGAAGATTTTAAATAAGTCAAAATTTATTACAAAATAATAAGCAAGATTTTATTTTCAGTTATCCATATGGAATAAGTGGATTAAGCCAACACTGAGTATATGCAAATACCTTCTGTATCAGAACGAAGCAAATCTGGCTAAAACAAAATCACCCAGATAAGATTTTTATATTTTTAGAGCAAATATTTCAATCCCTGTATTCTTTCATTTTCAAAATCCTTGAAAATGAGGCATGGAATAAATGATACATGGAGATCAACTATCACAGTTCCATTATCTAAACTCCATAAATACCGTGTTTCCCCTAAAGCAAGACAGGGTCACACTTTCTTTTTATCCCCAAAAGCCCCACTATGTCTACTTTCGGGGTACGGCTTATATTGATTGGAAAACAATTGTCAGTTTTATTTTAAGTATTTTAAGTATTTAAGTATTTTAAGCAGGAGGCGGAAGTGGGCAGGAGTAATATGTCTTACTTTCGTGGTACGGCTTATATTAGCCGACCCCCTGAAAACCCCGATACGTCTTACAATCGGGGGTGTCTTACTATCGGGGAAACAGGGTATCATAGATATCTGATATCTACTTTCTGCATTATTAAAATAAGATTATAAGATTTTTATTTTAACTTTTCCTTACCCGTCTATATATACACAGACACCAAGACACACATACATAACACTCAGACTGATTGCATGTCCAGCAGGTATATAGCTGATTCAGTTTTCAGATTATTTAATAATAAAATGTAATGATTAAGCTTCATGACATTGTTAAATAATTTTGGGGGGAGGGATATTTGTAAAGTTTTTCATAGACTGAAATGGACATATTAATACTTAGTAAATGTTTTATAAATGGAAGCAGCAATGATAGGTAGGTAGGTAGGTAGGTAAGTAGGTAGGTAATGGATGGGCAAATGGACAGACAAATTGATTTTTGGCCTTTATTTTCAGGTCCTGTTGAAAGCCGGTCCACTCCCCTTTATTTTTATGTTAGCCAAAGAACTACTATTAGTAAAATTAAATGAGATAAGCAAATGAACAAAAATTCAACCATGGTCTGAATGTTTGTGCAGATAACATTTTACTTCGCTTACCTAGCTAAGAGGCAGCAATCACAAAAAGGCAGCAATTAAAAATAATTCAATGTTCCTCTCAATAAACTAAATCTATTTTTTAAAAAATTGTTGATTATTTCCCCCAGAAATAGAAAGTCACAAGGCCAACAGGGTTTACAGGCAGGCTGAAGGCACAATTCTCTAAACAGGATTTTACTTTGTGGTGAGCAGCAATGTTCTGTTCCCAGAGCATTCTGTCAGTGCAAAGCACTATTTTTTTTTTCTACCACCTCCTCCCTCATGAAGTCTTCTACTTCGCTTTCATTCCCAGGGTATTGTAGAAAACTTATGAAGCAAAGGAGCAGCTTCTTTTAACATGCTGTAAACCAGTGGTTCTCAACCTTGGGGTCGCGACCCCATTTGGGGTCGCGCAACCATTTCGCGGGGGTCGCTGGGCACCGCCGGACGCCATTTTGTTTTTTGTTTTTTAATTTTTTAAAATTTTTTTTTATTTTTTTGGGCGCGCCCGCGCCGCGCACGCTCAGATCCGCCTGTCGCGCCGGAAAAAAAATTTAAAAATTTTTTAAAAAAATTTAAAAAAATAAAATAAAAAAAAACAAAATGGCGGACGGCAACGGGCGGATCCGCGCATGCGTGCCGCGTGCGACGGGCCGATCCACGCAGGCGCAGATCCGCCTGTCACGGCCATTTTGTTTTTGTTTTTTGATTTTTTTTTAAATTTAAAAAAACAAACAAACAAAATGGCGGCCCGCGACGGGCGGATGCGCGCATGCGTGGCGCGTGCGACAGGCAGATCCGCCCGTCGCGGCCGCCATTTTTTTTGGATTTTTTAAAAAAAATTTTAAAAAAAAATTAAAAAAAGCAAAATGGCGGCCCGCGACGGGCAGATGTGTGCATGCGTGGCGCGTGCCGCCATTTTTTTTATTATTTTTTTTTTACATTTTTTTTTGGCACGCGCGCGCCCGGGTCGGGGTCACGGCGCGCATGGGCGGGGCAAGTGGGGTCTCAACCTGAGAAAGGTTGAGAACCACTGCTGTAAACAAATTCTTGGGTTTTGAATTTGTATTCTGCCTGAGTAGCTTTCCTAGCAACATGAGTGAGGTTGATTTCTTGGTGTTTCTCCAAATCCCCTTTTTTGGGCAAGATGGAGAGTCCCTGTACCACTCTTCTACTACAGCAAGTTAGGTTAAATTCTCTCTTAAATTCTCTCTCATTTAAGAAGCCATGCTCAGCATGCTTTCCCTGCTTGCTTGTCATTTAATTACTCTTGCAGAATCCTGAGATACAAATCAGACTCCAGATAAATTCCTACATTCTAGAAGAGATTCTACAATTCAAGACATTCTAGAAGACATTCAAAATATTAGTGGCAGGTCTAATATCTTTTTTAGAAACATTCAGCAAATTAATAATTATAATTAATAATTTAGATTAAGAGGACAGGTCAGCTCATAGATAGCTAAGTGGTTGAAGGATAAGAAACAATTATGCTTTTTGTATCTTTATCTTGCATGATGTCTGTTTAAATGATCTATCAAATCTTATGCAATTTTTTAAAAAAGGAAGTGGAAAGTAGGAGTAAACAGACATTCTTAGAAATAGAAAGATTCTCATGGAGATGATATTTGGTATAGTTTTTCATTAATGTAACTTAAAATGTGTTAGACCTCACATTAACAACAAGCAGATACTGTGACTGCACCTGACTAACACCATCAGTTCTGCTGAGGTTAAATGAATCACCTGATGCCACCGGATGCTTTGATCACCATATGTTCAAGGACGAGTCGTAAGTCTTCTTTTCCAGCATTGTAAGTTTAAATGGTCACTGAGCGAGGCAGTCATTAACTGAGGATTACCAGTAGTAGCAATTTCCAGTTTAGTTTTCAGCTTGCATAATCCCAGTCAATCCTTATATGCAGCTTGCATCCATTCCATAAATCATAGGGTTTTACCTTCACTTTTTATTGGTAAGCAGTTTTTCAGATAAGTGGCTGTGTTCTTTTTCCCCCAAATATTCTAATGACTTTGAAGCAAGCAGAAAATACCTATACAGATACCACAAGTTCTTCATGACCGGTTTTCACTGTTGTCTTTTGGGAGAGGTTTCAAACAACTAGATTCTGTAACAGCTTTGTTCCATATAGTTCGTTCCTTGCTAACTTTCAAGATTCTTTTTTCTGCTATGCATTCAAAATAGATTGTGTTAATGTAAGTTTTGGTGCCATATTTGTATTAAGTTGGCATTTTGGCACTGCTGCTGCTATTATATTATTATTGTTATCCTTGGGATGGTGACATGATTCAGCAGTGGTGTTCCTTCTTTCAAAAGCAGGGCATTGGAATTCCATTTTAATGTATGCCTTTGCATATGCAAGTAAATGATAATAAAGGTTATCTTATCTGCTTTTGATTCTTTTTTTCAACCCTTTTTTGATCATGGGTCTAACAATAGTCTACACATTTATGACATTATTGCTCAGATATTTTTCAAATTACCAACTGCATTATTCTCACCTGTTATCTGACATTAATTTCTTAATTTCTTCAACAATTATTATTTACATAAACAGAGTACACTTTTAATTTCTTAAAATAATTTACTCTTAATGGTTAAGAGATAAGAACAAATTTATTTGAGTAGCAGCCTATAAATGTTAGAAAGTAGTTTTTCCTGCCTTTCATTTGGATTGTCATGGGACCATAAAAGTCTGAAAAAATAAATACCAACAGGTGATTGGCTTGTTGGATTCAGTCCCAGGAAAACTATTTCCTTTGGCTTTCAAACAACAATCACATTTTTATTCCCTTTCTTGCAAGAGCAAATAGTCAATCCAATTCATCCTTTATTTTCTTAATAACAGCATCATCTCTGTGAGCAAAACTTTCACACCATCTTGTAGGATTATAATGCATCCTGTTATTCGGTTTGCCTTGAGGATGAAAAAGTTCCAACAAGTTAGCTGCACTGTGTTTTCTTTTCAATATTTCATAATAGTTTCTGTGGCAATGCCAGCTTCCAATGCAAACTTCATTTTTAAGCACAGTTGTACAACCATATCACATAAGACAGAATAGACATATGTAATTTGCTTCCAATTCATGTAAATAATACATTTCTTGAAATATTCTTTTTTCCATTATGGTTTATTAGGCATTCCAGTTTAATCCTACCTTTTCCACATATTTTTATCACCATTCCATGAGCTGAATTAACTTGACCTTGGTAAGAGTCATCAGGGCTTATAAATGCATTTTTATTGCAGATATAATGATTCAGACGAGCCATCCATAACAAGCGTCAGGGCATGCTGACTTCCGGTGTGGTGTTGGTTCACGATAATGCTCGCCCACACACTGCTAGATGCACCTAAGAACTTTTGAAGCAGTTCTGTTGGGATGTTTTTAATCACCACCCCTATAGCCTACACATGGCGCCGAGCGATTACTACTAAGGAATTTCAAACTTTGTAAGATGTTATGACAAGTGCCTCAATTTGAATGGCAATTATGCCAAAAAGTAATGTAATGTTGTAGTTTTCTAATGTGCGTAATAAAAGTTCTGTATCTGCGAGTGTCTGTCATTGATAACCAAACGGAGGTTTCTTTCCGAATTGCTCTTGTATATGTATGCAATCCTATGGAGACCTTGATTTTTATCTAGAATGTGTGGTCTCTTTAATTCTCTGTGATAGATGGGTCTTGGCATTGTAAATTCTCTTTTAATGCATTCCCTTCTCTTTCAATAATGACAGTATATTTCTCCCTTTTATCTTATATAGAGAATTCCTTTAGCTGCATCATTCAAATTATGCTGGTGTAACTCCAGTCTGGCAATTACGTTCTCACATAAACTCTTCAATTTGATTAACGCTGCTATATTTTTATAGTTTTGAGGTGGCAAATTTAATGACAATTCCTTGATTAAATCATCTAAAAGTTCATACCAGTTTGGTTTAGTGTCTTTTGAATAGGAAGATACTCTGACATGTATTCCACTAAACTTTCATTTCCTTATAATTTTAGACTCATGAATTTAATTCTTTCCCATCTTCAGGTATTCCAGTTCCAGTAACACTATGCTTTCTCTAACATTTTATTCAGGCACTACAGACATTAAAACAACTGCCCCTCAATTAGGATGTTTTAAGTCCTAATGAGTAACCACAATGTGCCGACTGAGTGCTGGTTCAACTGTATGCATGATCAAGCATGTGGAAATAAATGGAATGTTTTTAACTAGGGTGCTCTTGGTGAACTGTGTTTAGTTCTGGCTCCCTGCTGAGCCCATGACACTTTTGTTGAAAAATTGCTGTTTAGATTGCACACAGCACACTCCCAAGTCTCTAGATCCAAGTTACACATGCTACTCAGTACAACAAGCCAAAAATATACTGATATTTGTTTATTAAATATCAGCTAATATTTAAAAAATGCTAACTAATCAAAGAGGATAAAAAGCAGGCAAAAGCCGGGAGAGAAGCATGAACAAAAGGCAAGAGCTTGATAACCACAATTACATTTTCTATACCCATATCTACATAAAAAGGGACAAGATTTTCCATTGGAAGCAATACTCTGGCTTGTCCAAAAGGGAGTAGCCTTTGATTATTTCAACTTTAGTTCTTTTATGAACATAGCAGTTGAGCAGAAAATAGGACACCAAGTGATCCTTCCTCTATTCTGTACAATAAGGAAAATAATTTGGTAGATGGGGTGATTTATCCAACAAAACAGAGGCAGTAAGTTTAGCAATGTTGCAGCTTTCTGTTGGCACTGATATATATGTTGAATAGAAAAGTCTGGTATATATTTCAGTATTAAATGCTTTGCATTTAGAATTTTCTGTGCATATCTGTTTTAATTTCAACAAAGAGCTTCAAAAATAACACTAATAAAAAGCTGTCTGAGATCTGAAATGGGTCAAGAATACTTGATTGGTTTGGTGGTAACTGAAAGTAAAATATCTCACTTTGAACCCTGATAAACTGATATCTGCAAGGCATAAAACAAGGATAATGTAATTTCAAATATAAAAGCAGTTGCTTTCTCTTTCAAGGAAAATATGTTCTGCAAGTGAAAAAAACATTTTAAAATAAAATTAGAAAGAATTTGGCTGTTATATGGTTCTTTCAGATACACGTTCTGTGGATATTGCCATCTTGAATACATAATTTTAACACTGCATGCTTCAGGAATTAATCAGTAATGTTGATCTGGACTTGTGCATACAATTTCCTCCAAACTGGTGTTACATAGATCAGTAAAACTGGTACTGCATATACTTTCAAACAGAGGTGTTTGAAAATCAATATGTAAATAAGTTTGAAAATTAAGAATGAAGTTATAAACCATTTCAAGAAGATGCAAATGGATTTACTGTATAGAAGGTATGAATTATCACAAACAATAGTATCAGTAAGGTAGAAGAAAGCTGTGAAAATATAACTGAACCCCTCAACCAGAATGCTGCACTTACAGTTGAGTACTTTGAGATAGTTAAACTGCTCATGTTATCTATTAAGTCTTGTATACATTGCTTCTTTGACAATGAAAATTAATTAATAGGAAATATTTTCAAAAATAAAACCCATTTTTTTTCATCTTCTTAAGCTCAATTTTAACTATACATAATCCTTGTATTTGATATGTCGGGAATTGAAAAAGTTGGTTTTTAATCCCAGGACAACTTTCCTAGTCAGGTTTGGCATTTTTGTTTACCTATCAAGTTCTTACCTAGGACTGGCAGATCTGGATATTTGATGGTGTTACAAATATCTTCGCAGGAAGTAGGATATCACCAAATATCCAGGAACTCCAACATCTAGTGTGGACCTTGTTAACCTGGGTGACATCCAAGCTGGCAAGGCTTTCTGAAATTTATGTCTCACCATATTTTTTATGGGAGAGAGACTCTTTGTCTGACTCCTCTGATGAGGCCTGTCCAGTATGGTTGAACCTCTGGCATAGCTCCCATCTTCCTCAGAGCACACAAGCCCCACAATCACGTCAAGGTAGTGTTTCACTGGGGACTGATGATGATGATTTACCAAGAATAAAAAGAAGTGTGAGATACAACAGCAGGTAAGAAGCTAAGTAGAACCCAGGTAGGCAATGCCAGTGCCAGTGTAGAGCTACTCCTTCTTACCAGGACAGATGGGAGACTGAGTTCTAGTGCCCCTTAGCTTTGGGCCAGTCACTTTCTCTCAGCCCAACTCAACAGAGTTGCTGTTGTAGGGAAATAGGAGGAAGATGTGTTGGATATGTTAGTTGCTTTGAGTTATTTGTAAATGTAATAAATGCGGGATACAGATAAATAAATAAATACTGAATGTTGTTTTTTCAATATGGGGGAAAAGGGAGGGGAATTGCAGTTATTTCTATTGCTTACACTTCTGCCCTAACCTGCTCTGCAACATTTGCTGGATAGTGTACGTGAGCGGGAAAAGAGTGACAAGAGAACTGAGGAGAAACAGGACTTTTAAATAATTAAACAGAAGAGAAATATCTAAATCAAAGCAACTTTAAGATGTGTGGACCCAGAATTCTGGGAGTTGATGTCTGGTCTTCTTAAAGTTGCCGAAGTCGAGACAAACTTATCTAGATTAATAGATGGCAACCTACCATATCCCTCAGCAAAACAATCTCCTGCTCACTTCTTACCAACCAATTAAAATAAACACATGTCTTTCACCCCAGTTCAAACTAGCCCTTTTATCTAGGTCTTTTCCAATTTATGTGTAGTCAACAAACGGGATGTGTTATTTCCTGGTGATTTTGATTCCTCAGCAGCTATAATTCATTTTAATGAATAATCCAACCTAAAGCCAAAGAGAGTTTTGCATAATAAGTCAGCAAAATAATTTGCTTATGCATTTCCATTATTTTATACAGGATTATTCAAATCTAGTTAATGCTGCTATTTGGTGTACGGTTAGAAGCAAAGCACATGTAAGACCTCAAAATGGTAGTAAAGCTTCGAAGAGCAATATTTATAGATGCAGCTCTTTTGAACTGTAGGATTTTTAACTTAATAGAAGTTATAGCTATATTATAAAAAGTCTATGACACCTTTGTGATTTATGGTTGCATCGGATAAGAATGTTTCTACAGTACACTCAGCACCCTTTTAATATTGCGACTGTGGAAATCACTCAAGATATTTTATTATTAGTTTGGTTTCTTCTAATTCCTTTTTCATGTCTTCAGTTGTATGTCCTTTATTGCCTTTACAGTCCAAGAAATTAGGCACGATCCCTTCTGAAATGTTTGCCGTGCCCACATTACTTCTGTAAGTTAAACTGGTGCAATTACCCAAACATTCCCTGGATTGTGGCTCTTTCCCCTGCCTCCCAAGGTCATTGCCACATACTTATTACATCTAGGGACTGGACAGCACTGAATAATACTTTGGAGGAAACTATCAAAAACAGGAGAAATGTTGCCTGGATTCTTAGCAACTAATATATAAGCAAATAGTCATAGAGCATAAGTACTTAGCTTTTCCCATTTGGATGATTTACTGGAAAATTTGTTGGGCTCTTGCAAATACTGGATTCTCAGAATGGCACCAGTTCTGGCTTGAATATTAAAACTTTAATACATCCTTAACTAAGAATGTTTGAGGCGAATACAAACTCATTGAATTTGGTATTCGACACATTTTGATGCAAAATGTTTGTCCTGGTACTCATCATTTGTTTGGTACTCAATACATAATGTTGGAATATTCACGAGCAGGAAGAGTCATATGGCAACTCAGTCAGCCAATGTGAAGAAAGTGCTACTGAGTCTGTGCAAAAGGTATTGAGTTAGGAGCTGAATTTTCAGTCTCAGGTTTATCTCTGTATCTTTCTGTAAGAAGTATTCATTTGTGCTATGTTGCTGTAAAGAAGAATGTATGGTATTGTAAATATTTTGATATAAATATAAAGACGTTATTTTGAATCAGCTAAATGCAGTCAACTGTGAGAGCTTCTCATTTATTTTTTCACCAACAGAGAAATTAAAATTCTCTAACACATAAGCTAGAACTTGTCGGTGTTGGCTGCCTTGTGATTCACTACATTATTCCTTATGGGAAAAAATTGCTTGGTACTCATTGTTTTTCATACTCATCGCACCTCCTGGAACCAATTACCAATAAATACCGAGGTACCACTCTAATATGAAAACATAAATCAAACTTGTGCAATCGCAATACCTCCAGACCATCCCAGTTATAGGTTAAAACATCTGGAAGGACTCCTGCTGGAGAAGTGGATTTTGCAGGCTTATAGGGAAAGTATCATTCTAAGTAGATCTGTCTGTCACTTAGCAACCAGTTTGCCTATCTGTATGCATTTATGAATGTTTCTTCTTTTTGTTTTTTATGACAGCAATTGTGCACGCTAAATATTTCCTGATGCATTACCAAAACAAAACACACTTCCTGCAATTTATGTGCATGCCATTTTAGTGTTTTAAAAGAAATACCAACCTATAATTCTTTACCTATTTTAATACAAAGTAGTGGTTAAAAGGCTGAGCTGCGAGTTCTCAGGTCAGTCCTGACTTTAATAATGAAGTTGGTGGGCAGCTTAAGACAAAACACTGACTTCACTCACTTTATCTCCTGTTACAACATGACAATAATACAATTCTGTAAAGCCACGACAACAGTGTGAACTCTGCTGAATATTCTAGAGCATTTTATACATGCTCTGCATTACGAATGATTTAACTACTCACTTCTTGCCATTTTGGCTGAGTTTGCTGCTTTTGATTACTTCTGGATTCAAGGGAATTTGGAATCCAACCATTGCCAACTGTAGAATAGTTAAAGCATCTGTCATTTATGCTATAATGAGAAGGCCAATTCTTGAATTTTCATTTACACCAAGGCTTAATTAGATTATCTTAATTTGTTGCATAAATTTTCTTTGATACTATGCTTTGAAAGTGAAAACACAATATGTATCTGCATAGTACAAAGTACAGCTTCCCAGCTTTTCCTTTTTTTAAAAAAAATAAACTGGGAAGCACATTTTTTTAGAAGTGCTTCAAAATACAAATTATCCACTGGAAGGATATGAGCCTCTACGGTTATTTATGAGAAAATAAACGTTATATTTTACTATAATGTTTCATTTTCAACTCAGAAGGTTCTGCTTATATTAATAAAACAAAGCTTTGACTAAAATAGTAATTCAATAGTTTTTGTTAAATCTTTAGTAAATTTGAATTTATTTTTTTCCTACCCTGCAAGCTTGCCTTAAACACAAATAAAGAAAGAAATCGATTGGTTAAAAAAAGGACTTTGGAACCTATCAAATATGAACTTGAAAATTTCTCTCCCGACAATAAAGTAAATAATTTCTTACTTTTATTTCATCCTTCCTCAGAGTGCTGACTTTCAGGTGCCTCAATCTTAAACTTTTGGCTATGCTGCCTAGAAATAATGGGAACCAAGTCCAAAATATCTGAAAGGCAACAGATTTGAGAAAAACTGCTCCAAGCATTTTTATGGAAGTTCACACGGCCTAAGAGCTTACAAGGTGATGAAAAACATCCTTTTAATAAATATTTATAAACTTTTAAGTGCATATAAACTTCTAACTAAAGCATTTACCTTACAGTGATTCGATTTCATTTTTAAACTGACAGCTCGCTCATAAAATGAATGATATATTTTGCTGGGCTAAGAACATAAGTGCAATTCAGAAACTGGAGAAATGATTTTGCCAGTAAATTCCATTTTAATCTATTTTAATCTAATATGTTTATTTCTAGGTAAACATATTATGCAATATGATTATGTTAAAGGCTGAATTACTATTAGCCATTTTATTACAAACAATAAACAGATTGTCTCACTTTGAAAGTATGCATGCTGTGGCCAAATATTCATGAAGTCAAATTAACAATTGTAATCCTGCCTGTGATATGCATAATCTAGCAAGAAGAACGCTGCTACAAAGCACATTGAAGTGAATCAAAGTTCACTTCATAGTCATACATTAGAGCACAAGAGCAAACTTGCACTCTTCTTTATGTTTATAGGGCTAGTCAGGGCTCTTTTTTCTCATAGAACGCCCGGAACAGAGTTCCGGCACCATTTTTGAATAGAACCTTGTAAGGTAGGCAAGGCGGGTTGTATGACATGTGTGAGTTCCGGCACCTTTTTTTTTTTTTTTTTTTTTACAAAAAAAGCACTGGGGCTAGTATGGAAACCATCTGGGTTGTTCTTTCTCATAATAGTCAAGAATAGTTTGAACTTGAGACCTAAACAGATTTCTTCAGGAGAAATACAATTAAATTTCATTATAATAGGTAATGCAGTTAACACATTTTTGTCACTTAGTTGCAGATTGCTTCAAAGAGTTTAGCACATCTCAAAAACATTTAACTTTAATTACAAACCTGTCTAATGACAAAACAGATAAATAAATATTAAACAGATCAGGTTAAACATGACAACCTGATTATTTTCAATTAAACCTGAAGATCATTTTTAATTTTTTGCTGCTGTCTTGTTTTTTCAAAACATTATTTTTTCTGGTATAATTTCCACAATTGAACAAAATATTCAGTTATCCAAAGAGTCTCTCTCTATTTATTATTATCAGCAATATCTCCACACTGTGCCTCCAATCATATATTACACTAAGCTAAAAGCAAACAACTTTATTATAATTTATCCTGTATTTGGGAAAAAAAACTCTTTTCCAGAAATAGGCATCAAAGTTGCAAGAAAGTTTCAAATATGTTTCACTAATATAGATTTTTAATATATATATATATACTTTTTACTGCAAATAAAAATATATGAACTGACAAAGAAAAGGAAAAAAATACGTAGAAATGATTTTTTAAAGTGAAAAAAATATAGCAAAATAAAAAAGGTGTATCACTTTAGCTGTAACCTGTTTCAGTTCAACATATAACTATCTAATACAATATATACTGTACATATATATGTATACTGTATACGTGTGTATGTGTGTGTATACGTAATTACATAAACGTATGTTTCACGATTATAGTTAAACAAGTTACTAGTGCATTAGCTTGGGAGTGCTGTCCTTTGTGAAAAATAAACCAAATATTTACTCCAGAAGATGAGGTTGCATACAAAAAAACTGTATTACATGTCTGATTTATAGTGTTTTTCCAATTAGATGCCAATTGCTACAGATTTTAATAAGGTTCTCAAAAAGAGTATTGTGACTTCTTTATATTATCAGCACTGAATTTGCCACTCAATTTTCCTGTTAAAGCCTTTTAGTTTATTAAACATTCTTAGAAATTAAATTATAACTGTTCTCCTATCTCTGTCACTAGTTAAGTTTTATTTTATTTAAAGGTCATAAAACAGATTTTGCAGTAACAGCCTAGGGTGATTGTGGTTTAAAATCTCACCCAAGAAATCTGCTAAATTCTAAAGATTTAATCTGATGGAATTCTTGCCCTACTGCATCAGTTGATATTCCAATTCATTGGGGGGGGGAGGTTGAAAAAAGACAGGGAAATATGCATGTAGACAACCAAAAATAGTCACCTTACTGACTTTATGGGAAAGAAAACATAGGTGCTATCCAAAAGCAATTATTGTGAAATATTTTTCCCCCATCAAAAACAGCTCTGTTGAGAAGGATGACAAGTTTTACCAGTATTCATTTACTGGATATGTCTCGAGTAAACTATGCAAATGCTAAACATTTTGCAGAGGCCATTGAAAAATGTCTCCCTGATTAAGGACTCAGTCAAGAAAGTCATCCAATACAGTCTCTTTCTCAGTTAAGGCCGTTGTATGATTGACAAGCACAAATGGGGTGTGATACCATAAAGGTTCTATCCCTTGACCCATGCAGTTATTTTAGTTGACCCTCTTGAAAAAGCACCAAAACAAAATAACTTCTCAGGGTTCTTTTGACTTTATTATGAAACAATTAAAAAGTTCCTCAACATGCTGGGATTTGATGGCTCAGCATGTCTATTTGTATTTGTGGAATAATCTTCCTTAAATATTTGGGATGTTCTTAAAGACACTGCATGTTGATATCACGAAACAAGCTTTTATAACTTAATCCAAAATTGTTTATAGACATTATTGCATTACAACTAATTAAGAAGCAGGAATCTGTATTTATGGTGAATTTTTAGAAATTGATATTAAAATAATAACCCACACCCACATCCACCCTGGTGACAACACACACTCATATCATCCATTTACTGGGCACCATCCCACTTTGGGTTCCCCAGACCCACTGGCAGAACTACATCTTCAGGGCCTTCTGACAGAGTTAGTATGGGGCCAGTCTAATTTCCGGAGGGATGATGTTCCAAAGGGAGGGAGCCACCATGGAGAAGGCCCTTCTTCTGGGTCCCGCCAGATGTACCCACAACATTCCTTGCCTCCCCGCTCTAGTGGTTTGGATGGATGTGACTGGCAAGAAACAGTTGCTCAGATAACCTGGTCCCAAGCCATGAAGAGCTTTAAAGGTGATAACCAGCAGTTGAACTGAACCCAGAAGCAATTTGGCAACCAATGCAGCTCCTGCAGGAGAGGTGACACATGTGCACATCAAGTTCTGCACAAAACCATGTGGGCCGCTGCGTTTTGCACCAACTGGAAGTTCTGGATGCTTTTCATGGGCAGCCCCATGAAGAGCTTGCAAGAGTCAGGACGGGGGGGGGGGTAACTAGGGCATGAGTGTCCGTAAGGACTGTTGGTCTAGGAAAAGGCATAATTGACGCACAACCTGTAGTTGTGCAAAGGCCCTCAAAGCCATGACTGCCATCTGCTCTTTGAGCAGGAGTTGCGAGTCCAGCAGAACCCCCAGATTATGCACTGGGTTTCTTTGAGGCAGTGCCACTCCAACCAAGACCAAAGGTAGCAATTCTCCATGGACCAAAGAACCCCAAACTCAGATCAACTTGGTCTTGCCAGGCTTCAGTTTCAACCCGTTGCTCCCTATCCAGCCTCTAACAGCCTCCAGGCACTGCGAGAAGGAAATCATGGCATCACGTAACTCACCACAGGCTGAGATATGATCACCAACTATTGATTTAATCTAAAGCAAAACCTGTAACATACAGAAACTCTCAGGCAAGGAAAGCTTCTTAGAGAGGTTGAACTGGTCAGTGACAAGTTCTGCTCTAGCCCCAGATAATTCTCCTTTTTATCTGATTGGATTTAAAGGACTGGATTTAAGGAAGACAGTATCCACAGTCCGAACACTGCTTTAGGCCCAGTTACTGACGCTTTGTTTTATTGGAGCTATTCTTTTATGATAGCAAAACACATGGGGTGGGGTAAGGACAGAAAAAAATGCAAAAATATGTTAGGTACTGTGCTATGCAGAGCATGTTATAATAGCTTTATTTGTTTGGGTATTTTTAGATCATTTAATACTGGGTTGTAAACAAAATAGCAAAATCGAACAAAGTATGTAAAAACTGTAAAATATTATATTAAAATAGAATTAAGAAATAATTTCAGCAAGGAGGTTTAAAAAAAGTTAATTAGCAATTAAACATTGTGAATCATTGGAAAAAAGTGTCTTTTAAAAGCACTTTAAGTCAGTGTGGATGCATTATATTGGTAGTTAGTTCCTCAAATGCAAGCAAGGCCCACTCCAGAACCTAACACAGGGGTAGGCAACCTTGGCTCTTTTATGACTCGTGGACTTCAACTCCCAGAATTCCTGAGCCAGTTGTCATAAAAGAGCCAAGGTTGCCTACCCCTATCCTAACCAGAAGGCCTTCCCAAACTGACCTTTGATGTGTGGCAGGAATTTTGCAGAAGAAAGTAATCTTTCCGTTTTCCTGGATTTAATTTTTTAGGACTTTAAAAATAATAAACCAACTCTGTGTTCCTATTCTGCTTAAGTGTTTAAGCATAGTAACTGTATTTCAACCCACTTTGAGAATTTCATTGTAAAAAGTGGAGCTGTAAACCTGAATACCAAGCATTCCTCTATCGCTTTCTCTTTCAGAGTACCAAGAAATTTCTGCTTAACTGCATCTAAATATGAAAATTTTGTGTAACCTGGTAGTCAATGAGAGCCTTAACATCCAGGAATGTTATGTATGTAATACTCTTTTTAATCAATTTTGATCAGTTGCTTTTCCTGGCAGCAGTAATGTCCATGTTAATCACACTTTATAAATAATTTTTGACAGTTCTAAAGCTATCATTTACTTTTTATTTTTAGAGTATTGGCCAATATTATATTTCTCTGATTCTTATAATTTTGTAAAGTAAAAGCAGTATTGCTATGTACATAGACTCTCCTATTCCTGCACATAATCATTGCATAAACCTCAGTTAAATTCTGTATTTGAATTTTAGAACAAACAATCCAACAATATTTCCCACTATTACTAGATATGAAACACACATTAAAATATGGATCCACAAAACATATTTAAATATAACAGCAGATACCTGAAAATGGTTGCAATAAAAAAAAAAAGCCAGAACCACTTGGTGTGAGGAACTGCAGTCTGAACCTTGGCCCATCATCTGCTGTTGCCAAGACAACAGCATCCAGAAGTTGCTGACATGACATAAAAACCCATATGTGGGGTATACAGGAGGTCTCCAATACTTTCATAAAGAAGCATTCTGGTTGGTCCAAAATTAGAGCATCTAACCAGCAGCCTGTCCACACCGCTGGCAGATCTGGAAGAGACTAGGCTACAAGATTTTTTTTTCCTCTGACATTTATTTTCTAATACACAAGATTAAACAGAAACAGAAATAATTGAGTAGGTTCTGTTAGTCTTCATAAATGAAATGTGGTAATAGAAAAAGAATGAATCTGATGGTGAGGAAGCGGGGGGGGGGGAAAGCCCACCAAATTAGAACGATGTGTAATATTAAGAGCTATAAACTCAAGACATACAAGATTCACATTTTGTTTCTACTACGAAGACAGTAAGGCAGCATCATGCAGTCTCTTAATTCTCCATCTGCAAATTGGCGATAAATACTGACCTACTGTTCAGAGATGTTTTAGAGATAATGTGTTATTAAGCACGCAAACACTCAATAAAAGTGTTTCAAATGTTAGGTGTGATGATGACTGTGCTGGTAGAAGCGAAAATGATTAGGAAGATTTGAAGAAGCCCCAGAAGAACAAAAACAATCCAATGTTCTGTTCTAAGAGAAGAAAAGCAGAAACTCAGAAGCAAGACGTGAACTTATTCACATTTTCCAATTATTAGAACTGAAAGACATTACAGATAGTCTTCAGTTTATGACAGTAGAAACCAGAATTTCCATTGCTAAGCAAGGTAGTTATTAAATAAGTTGTACCCAATTTTATGATCTATTTTGCCATAGTTGTTAACCAAATCACTGTTGCAAGTTAAGTGAATCAGGCAGTTGCTAAGTGAATCTGGCTTTCTCTTATTAACTTTGCTTGCCAGAAAGCAGCTGTAAGGTCATAAATGGCAATCATGTGACTTCATGTCATAAATACAAGCCGGTTGCCAAGTACCCAAATTTTGATCATGTGACCGTAGGATGCGGCAATGGTTGTAAGTGTGGGGACCGACTGTAGGTCACTTTTTTTCCAGTGCTCTCGTAACTTCAGTCACTAAACACATGGTTGTAAGTCAAGGACTACCCGTATATTTCTGATACCGAGAGTAGCATAGAGCCACCATGACACTGAAATCCTTACCATCCATAGAGTTTTTGCTTGTTTGTTTTTCGTGCCTTCAAGTCAGACTTGACTCCTGGCAACTGCCTGGATTAATCCTTGTAGTTTTCTTGGCAAGGTTTTTTTTGGCAGCTGTTTGCCTTTTCCTCCTAAGGCTGAAAGAGACTTTATGCCAAAGGTGGGACTAGAACTCACAGTCTCTTGGTTTTAAAGCCTGATGCCTTAACCACTAGACCAAATTGTTATTTCTAGAGTTGTTTAATCATCCTTCAAAATAATCAAACCTGGCAGCTATCATTTCATCTTATGACATAATTTGTTTATGAAAACTTTGTTTGTCTTAGCACTTTCTTCATTACATAACTTCAAATTCTATTACAAAAGGGGGTGGGAAATGACATCTTCCTGTCCATTTATTTCACATCATGTATAATCCAACCCACTATTGAAAACAACTATTGGGATAACTGGAAGCAATTGAAATACTGCAGAAAGACGAAGTTTGGGCATAGGCATTTAATGTAATATATGTCCAGTTCAACCAAGAGGATACAAGTACAATGGGCAATGGACGATACCAGAAGAACCCCAGAAATAGCTTCGGGAAAGAGAAAGAAGATGCAACAACCACAAGGAAGAGTCCTTGGGGAACAAATAGAGAAAGATGGACGTTGCCATGGGAACTAGAAAGGATGTATTCCAAGAGGGAAAAGACTGTAGACAAAAATGAAATGGTAGACTCTAACAAGGAATGAGAGAAATGAAAAGTAGAGCAAAGTATGTAACAGCAGCTTTGACTAAATAACATCAGGTACTGATTGTTCTTTTCTGAACCTAAAATGTAGAAGGCACTGGCCCCATTCTTCCTGCACTATGGCTTACTTTTCCTTTCATCTGGATATCATCCTAGAGAAGAATATGTTCAGAAAGTATTTCTCCCATGCCCTGTGCAACCTATTGTTATTACCTCCTTTGATCCCTGCTATCTTTTGATGGATATGAATGAGCTTTTTTTGTCATTTCTCTTGACTGTGTAGGTCATGAGCTTCTCTAGTTCAAACATGGTTCCAGTTGTCTTAACATAGTCATAAAATCCTTTTTATAAATATATTTTCAATGCACATAACCTAGCGAGGACAGTAGAAGCAAAAGTCAGATCTGTCTCTTAGGGAATATGTGCTTAAGAAGAAGAGAAAAAATAGGATGGGAGAGTCAGAAGAAAGATGAATTTCAATTGCAGTTATTCCAACGTGGTGCTTTCCAGATATGTTGTAGCCATTATTCCAAGCCAGGAATTGTCCAGTGAAATGGTCAGAAAAAAAGCAAGGGAAACCCTGATTTGGTGGAATATATTTGAAGAAAGAGAAGCATGATGTTTTAGCCTCATGTACTGATGGAGCACTTGAAGTATATGTATACTTATGTGAGGACCTATAAGGTTGGCAGATATTTCTAGCGAAGAAGAACTACAAAAAATTAAAAGGTGGGCAGAATAATGCAACATATAGGAAGCTAGAAAATTGCTCAAGGAAGGATCTTCTTAGCAGCATGGAAAAACCCTGCCTTCAGGATGATGTGATACTATGTGTATGAGCCAGTCTGGTCTAGTTTGTCTAATGCTCAAGGCACCAGGCTAGAAAACAGGAGATGGTGAGTTCTAATCCTGAAAGTGAGCGGAGTCGCTCTCTCTCAGCCCAACCCACCTCACAGGGCTGCTGCAGAAGGAGTGAGGTGAGGAAAATTGGAGGAGGATGAAATGTTGGATATGTTTACTGCCTTGAGTAATTTGTTAAATAGATAGATAGATAGATAGATAGATAGATAGATAGATAGATAGATAGATAGATAGATAGATAGATAGATAGATAGATACTAGATAGATAGATAGATAGATAGATAGATAGATAGATAGATAGATAGATAGATAGATAGATAGACAGATAATAGATAAATAAATAAATAAATGTGTGTTCCACTGAATGACTAAGTCCTTCTTTTAAAAAAAGAGAGACCATGCAGGCATCATCCTTCTCTTGAAATTGCTGTGATGGTGGTTTTTGATGATTATTTTTGTCATTAGGAGATCTGATTCCTGGATTGCAATAACTTTCAAGTGACTCAAGTTGAAGTCATAGGAATGTAAATAATGATAAGACATAGCTAAATGTGTAACTCATTTCAAATAGAAGAATGAAAAAAATTAAAAATGTTTTTAAAAAGTGATAAATTACCCTAGTTAAAATTATTTTGCAATATAAAAAAGAGGGAAAATATTGATTTTAGAGACAAGCACTGAAAGTGAAACCCATATCACAGGGGCAGGCAACCTTGGCTCTTGTATGACTTGTGGACTTCAACTCCCAGAATTCCTGAGCCAGCATGGTTGGCTCAGGAATTCTGGGAGTTGAAGTCCACGAGTCATACAAGAGCCAAAGTTGCCTACCTCTGCCATATTACTTTATATAATTCCATTGCATTCCATCCCACCCCAGTGCTGTTCTCTGTTCTATTCCATTCTATATAACAGTGATGGCGAACCTTTTAGAGACCGAGTGCCCAAACTGCAACCCAAAACCCACTTATGCATCGTCGGGTGCCGGGTGGGCGTGGCCCATTGGATGGGCGTGGCTGCGGTGGTAACAGCAGACTGGGTGGGACTAAAAAGTTCAATCAATCAATTCCAACTTTGCAAGATCTTTTTTTTCCCGCGAGAAATTGAAATTGACTGATTGATTAAAACTTTTTTTTTGTACACAGTGGCGGAGGCCTAAAGCGAAAAGGTTTTATAAAACCCAGCTGAAGGCCTAGGATTGGGATGACGGCACGCGTGCCCACAGAGAGGGTTCTGAGTACCACCTCTGGCACCCGTGCCATAGGTTCGCCACCACTGCTATATAACTTAACACATTATTATTGAAGATGCATGTACTGGAAGAAATGTCGGAAGAATTTGCAATTGAATATTTATCATTCCAAAGAGGGAAGCAAAAGGCATGTATCAGCTCTGGACTTTCCCAGAAGAGGGAAAATAAAATCTCCATTGCCTGTGCTCTACTCAAGCACTAGTATTCTCTTCATCCCTGCCTACCACTAACTGAAATTAACCCACACGAAAAGAAAAGCAAGTTTAAATCTTCAGGCAGACAAAGAATTCTTGAAACACATTTGGAAAGTTATTGGTGTGTTGCTTCAGTATGTCAGAGGAGGGATCAATACTGACAGTGTTTCCCGCAGAGAATGGAATAGTGGGTCCATCTAGTCATCAGTTGAATGCAAAACTTGGAAGTCCTTGATTAGTACTACTGCTTAGATACAAAGAGAGAAGACTAAATAAAGTTTTATCTTTAATTAGATCTAAATTTGGCAGTTCAAGACAGGTGGATTAGAAAATCTCTAATTATAAACCAGATTGCCTTTGTTTGTCTTTGTCTTTGGAAAGCTTGCTTAATAAGTGAATGACAATATGAAAAATGTGATCTACGTCAATTATTAAAAGCAGTTACATTTAAGTAATTATATATGTAATTACTCAAATGTAACTGCTTTTAATAATTGACTTAGATACCCTTTTATGACCCTGTAATCCCTTAATTTGCAATAAGAGTTGGGGCAATTGGATAGAGCCAAGCATTTACTGGTGCGATGCCTTTCCTGACACTGCCACACTGAGTTCACAGTTTGGTGGGGTGGGTTTTTTTTGCACCTTGGGACAGAAACTTCTGCCACCATCTAGGATTGAACTTTCAACCTTCCTAGTGAGGAGGCTAGCGTCTTCACCACTAGGCCACCACACCATTCTCTTCAAAAATACATATTTTAACATCGTAGAGAAATGAACATTAAGTCTTTAAGTTGTTATGGGACCCGAGGCTATTATTCAAACATGTAATCATACGGACTAAATTTTATAGAATGTAGTTTTGTATTTCTATTTTCTGTTTTAAGGGGTTCCATCACTTGTTAAGATTGCCTGCCAAGTACAGTAAACAGGTACCAGATCTCTTTCCCAACCCACCACAGCGCTGTTTCTCACACATGGATTTGTCTTTGGGGGAAATAACAAAAATTATTTGAAAAAAATTGTTGTAGATTTCTATTATCTCTGCATCCCAAACGCTCCCTATTTTGTCTCCTTTTGTATTTACCAACAGATTCAATCAACCCTCGTTTTAAAGCAGGACCACGGTAGTTAAATTGGTGTAATTTTATAAGCCCCCCCCCCAAAAGGCAGATAATCTGTTGTTTGCCTGGCACTGGTGATTGCGGAAGAGGCGAAGAAAGCGGGGAAAACCGACGCTTTGAGGCTAAGAGAAAAGAACCACGCATCGCTCCCGCGTTCGTCCCTCACAACATAATTCCCACCCGCTCCCCGCTCCCTCTCCAGCTAGGGAGAGCCCGGCCTACCACCACGTGAGCTTTCGCCTAGGACGTCCTCTTCGTGAGCATACAGAGTAGCGGGGTGGAGTTTAGGCCGCTTTTCTCCTCCCCGACGCCAGTAATGTCAGATCCGCTGCAGAAGCGCGGCAGACTCTGCAAGGGAGGAGGTGGAGGAGGAGGACCCGCTGCACGGCTGATTCGGGTTCCCCCCCACTTCTGTTGTCGAAGAGGTGAGCTAAAGGGCAGGACGCCAGGCTCGTTAAAGAAGGTCGCCTTCTTTTGCGCAAAGAAGAAAGCTCTCCAACCCTTCCCACAGCTTGCTTTCTTTTTTTTTTAATCCCGAGCGTAAACGCCTTCAGTCCAAAACGGTCCCGGCTGCCGGCTTCCAAGCGGGAGAAGCCCGAGGTGGAACAAAGGAGAAGAAGGCAACCAGTGCCGCTTTTCCAGAAGCGCATTTGAAGAAGGAGCACCGCTTGCTAGCGAGGACATTTTTTCAGCAGACCGACGTTGTCGACCGGCGGAGCGGGGCGGGAGGGAAACTGCCTTGGGATCCCTCCTTCTCCCCTCGCTGCGCTCTGCGCCGGTGGGTGGGTGATTTTTGATTCGCGCAAAAAGAAAGGGGGGGTGGTGGATGATTCTTGGACAAGATCCCGTTTTTATTTTCGGTCAATAAGACCTGAAGGTTATTGTGAAAGCGAGGGGCCTCCTGCGGTACCAGCAGCGTGCCTGCGCGAGTGGGCGGAGGTAAAGGGGGCTGCTGGGGGTGCTTCCCCTTCCTTTTCAACGGGGGATTCAATGGCCACGGCAGCGGAGCTTTGGTGATTCCGGGAGAGGCGCTTCGAATGTTGCAATGTTGCCGGCGCCGCTGCTGAAAGGAGGGATCTGAACGGCGGGGAAAGAGGCTGGGGGAGCAATCGGGCCAGAAGTACCCCAGATCGCATCCTTCTCTCTCCCCCCCCCTTTCTCCGTCCTTCCGGCTTCCTCTGTTTTGATCGGCTTTGGAACTCCGGGGATCCCAGGTCGCCGGTTTAATTAGCTCGGACAGGTGGCCGATCTGAGGTCCGCCTTCCCCCTGCTGTTTGCCTAGCCCCGTTTTGCCCTGCCGCTTCGGCGACCCCTCAAGGCCGTTGGAGAATGGCTACTCTACTCCGGAAAATCGGGCTGATTCGCCTTCACAATAGGGACACGGAGGACCCCAAGCACCATCATCACCGGCGCGGCAGCCTCCAGCAGGGCTCCTCGCTGCGAGGCAAAAGCAACCATAAGAATAAGCAGCAGCTGCAAGCCACGCCGGCTAGCGGCTGCGGCAGCCCCAGCAGAGAGAGCTGCAGCAGCCGAGGTGGTAGCCCGGCTCGCAACAAGCCGAAGAAGGTCCTGGAGCTGGCGAAGCAGCAGCCGGCGGCCCACGACTCCGGGAAAGAAAAAGCGCAGCACCCCGGAGGCGGCAAGGAGGGGGGCTCCGCGAAGGAGCAACCTTTAGGAGGGGGCAGCGGCATTAGCCGCTCCGGCTCGGCCTTGGTTTCCACGTCTTTGGTGCCGGCCAGCCGGCAGGCGCACTGCACACAAGTGCGCACCCGACGGCTAATGAAGGAGCTGCAGGACATCGCCCGCCTGAGCGACCGCTTCATCTCGGTGGAGCTTGTGGACGAGAGCCTCTTCGACTGGAACGTGAAGCTGCACCAGGTGGACAAGGACTCGGTGCTGTGGCAGGACATGAAGGAGACCAACACTGAATACATCCTTCTCAACCTCACCTTCCCAGACAACTTCCCCTTCGCGCCGCCCTTCATGCGGGTGCTCAGCCCGCGCTTGGAGAACGGCTACGTCCTCGATGGCGGAGCCATCTGCATGGAGCTGCTCACTCCCCGAGGATGGTCAAGCGCCTACACTGTTGAGGCTGTCATGCGCCAGTTTGCCGCTAGCCTTGTGAAAGGCCAGGTAAGGAAGTTTCTCCTCGCTGCTGAGGAATACTTGCGGTGCTGGGGCGGGGGGGGCTACCTTGAGAGAGGGGGGGGCTTGATGGAACTAGAATCAGATTGGATGAAACATGGGGGCTTTCTCTGATGGCCTCTAACAGTAGTACAAACATATTCTGGCAACTTAATTCTGACTGGTGTTCGTGTTCAGTAAGGGAGATTTGCTCACAAGTGGCCTGGATTGGGAATGGCTTGGTCTTGATGAGTTTTTTAGCTAAGTGCCTGAATTGGATTATCTAAGATGTTGCAGCTATCTCTATACCATCTCCAGATGTGGCTCAGCTTGCTTCACTGCAGCATTGTAGAGGACTCTCATCACTTCATTAGCAGATATATCAATATTGCTGGTGACCTTATTATTTAAGAGATTTAATCAGAGGCTGAGTTCATAGAGTGCGCTAAGCCATCCTATAACTGCTTTGGCTTAGTGTTTTGTGTAAACCCAAGCCTTCAATTTTTATACCAGTTTATGAAGTGGTAAATAGCATGTACCCAACAGGTGGAGTCCATGGTATGCCCCCAAACTAGGCCAGGTCAGAAAACGAGCACTATGAGGAGGATAGAAATGCTATTTTATTGTTATAGGATATGATAACAGATTCTTGAAAGCCTGTCAAAGTTTATCTTCTGTCTCCTCTTATACCAAGCAGAATCAAGGCAGGGTTGTTCTAAGTTTCTTTCTCATGTTATCCATTTCCCCAAGACTAAATTGCCATTTAGCCTCTCTTAATGGTTCCTGCATATCTTCATCAAGATTATCTTCATACACCTCTACATTCTGGTTTACTTCATGCTGGCTGAATTATGGAAATGGGAAGAGATGTCTCTTGTGATCCACCACTTTTTGTGAAAGGATGGGTGGATGGGTGCATTAATTATTTTCTTTTATACAATGCTTCAAAGATTTTTCCTCTGGTTTAATGAGAAGCAATTTGTGGCATACAGAGAGAACAAAAAATATTGCAGTTATAATTAATCTAACGTGAGTGAAAATATTGCAGTTATAATTAATCTAATGTGAGTGAATAAAGATTAGTTATATACTTACCTCCTTTTACTTTCACTCTTGTCTCAAAGCACAAGGATTTATCAAAATCTTGATTAACAGGATATAGACTGTAGAAAAATAACTTACACAATCCTTTGCCATAATGTCACCCCTATTGTGGTGGCAAAAAATTGGGGTGGGGGGAGAGAATCATATACATGTGTACAATTGCAGGCGTAAAAGCCAGGATCTTGAAATAAGGTGAACTGATAAGGTTCATGATGTACAGTAGGCATTTAATTGGTTCCTTTTGGAAGGATAGAGCCACAACACCTTTGCTCTAAATTGGAAATCTGCAAATCCTTAAAGGGCTAGATCTTTTCCCTCTTCCACCTCTGTGGACCTGGTTAGAGGCCAAGGCGCACAGCAGCCACTGAACAGTGCTAGCCCTCCAACAAGGAGGCTGCTGGTAAGTCACTGCCTAGGCTACACCAGCCCTTAGCCCCACCATGGTTGAGGCTTGGTTGAGGCTCAGACTTGGAGAACTGGGACCTTGGTTGAGGCTCAGACTTGGAGAACTGCCTCTTTATCCATTCAAGGATTGTATAAAAACAAACAGTGGACCAGATTTGGCCTGTGGACTATAGTTTGCTGATTTCTAACCTAAATAAACCAAGCTTTTCCATTTTAACAAAATTCTGATATGAGTTTTCCATATGGTAGTGCTACAGTAAGTAGAATTAGCCTGTTATGATGCCAGCTATTTATATAATCTGAAAGAGTTCAAAACCTTGCTGAGATAATGGCGCCTATTCTAATACTTTTTCCACTTACCCCTCACCTCCCCGCACACTAAAATAAAGCATGCTGTGATTTGCTGAAAGCATCTCAGGATAATGCTGATGGCATTGTTCATGGTCATTAGTTATATTTGATGTATTTTATCATATTTTATATTTATTGCAAGTTGATGGTTTACACTGCTCAGAATGTTTTACATAACTAGTAAATATTTGGATAAAAAAAATATAAGTTACCTGCAACTCTCTGCATAAGATCCAGAGTGGCTGTCTGAATTAGAATGTATGATATTTTTTCCCTCTTTAACTACCGGTACCTTGAATGACTTTTTTCATTTATATTAATTTCCAAATGGAGAATTTAGATGGTTGTTATAGATCTACATAGTATCTAACCATAAGTTCAGTGTTCCTATGTCTCCAACCAGTTGTCCAAGGACTTTACAGCTGGTATGTTAGGAGTACTGAAGATCTCTGACATTGATTCCTATATATAGCCCAAAACTTGCCAGATTATTAAGTTAATACAATAGTTCCCAAATTTTTTGTAATAGAATGGTTGTAGTCCACATAAAAGAAAAACCCACTGTATGGGTTATAATGGCAGTTGGGATTGAAATTTCCATTGTTAATCAGTACAGTCATAAACCATGACATCATGTGATTGTATTGCTCAGTAATAGCAATTTCAGCAGTCCCAGTTGCCATTTTTAAGGGAAAGCCGCACAGATCATTAAGGGTGTGTACTTCATGATCACGACTCCCAACTTCCTGCCAAAACTTCCCTTTGACTTTGCTTGTGAGAATCTGGCAGGGAACATTGGAAATTGTGATCATATGACTACGTGGATACTGCAGAGTGGAACTCCAAAGACTAGTCATAGGTACCATTCGTTCAGAGCCATCATAATTTTGAACAGTCACTGAACGAGGAGGATTATCTGTATATCAAAAGTATCCCCAAGCTTGCCTGCAATAATGCATTACAAACCAATTCAAGCTCACTCACACCAGCCCCATTTACAGCACAGAGGAAGGCAGCAAATTTCCTGTGATTGTTGAGAAACTATAAAGATCAGGTCAGTCTCCCACTTGCAATAATGTTTTTCCATAGAAGGACAATGTCCAGTGGTTATTGGTTGCCTTCAGCTCTCTAGTAGGAGAGTTATTTAGAATTAAATCCAACTGGAATTAGTTTGTGAAAAATCAAATACTTTAGAAAATAACCTAAACATTGAAAATAACTACCCTGCCAGGTGAGCATACTGCATGATATACTGTATATTACTAAGTTAACACCCTGAATATATTATTAGTGCACCAATAAACAACATTCCATTAAATAGATAGTGGACTACGCACCCTTTTCTAAAATGAGTAAAAGTGTCATTTAAATCAAGAGAATAATTTGTGTATTGATTTAAATCAAGTTTCTATTAAATTATAACTTTTTCAATTCTGAAACAACTGTATGTATTGCTTTAATTGAAATGGTCCATCTTCCATACTTAAAAGTATGAATACATTTATCTAGTTTTTGTCTGCCAAAACACAATGAAATTATATTCCATTAGTGAGAAAATACTTTTTTGCCTGATGAGCAATAAACAAGAAAAGTTTCTCAGATTTCAGAGTGATTGATGTTTCATTTATCAAGGACTAAAAATGAAGCAGTGGAGGGAGGGTTGCCTCTCTTTATAAGAAAACCCTTAGAGAAATAGATTTTCAAGTTTTAGAAAATATTGTACATTTGGTTCAAATATTCCAATTCCATTCCTGCAATCCTTGATCCCCATCCAAGGTTATGATAGAAGAGTTTTCTTGATGCAAGCAATCCATGCTCATTTTTCCACGAACAGTATGACATTGAGTATAACCCTATTCCTCCATTTCCAAAATTCTTCAGTAAAGATCTGTGGATTTTGTTTCCCTGATAAAATAAGTATTGTAAATATTTATATTCTGTAAATATCCATTTTGGGGAGAAGTGTTTGTATATTTAATTAAATAAATGCCTTGTGTCATATTTCATTATTTACTTGACTAAATTCATATCCCTTTATACGTAATGTAAATCTGTTGTGCTTGAGTTTTTTATAGCCTGGCCAATAGAAAATAGGCTTCTACTTAATTGCTTTCTGTGACTCAACCGTTATTCTTTCAAAAACAGATAATGACTCTTGTGATACCTTAAAGATAAATTAACTTTATCTCCTTAATCTTAGCTTCACTTCATGGCTTTTATGCCTCTTATTTTAATGAGATTATGCTTTGCTCTGTATTGCCCAAAGAGATCAGATTCCATTGAGTCCCTGGGATCAAATAACTAGCTATCATTGAAAAAAGAGACTGAACTAGTAAATTCACAATTCCTTAACAATGTAGTGACTTACTCTTTTGTTCTAGCTTCATGTTTTAATAGAAAGTTATCTTTCACAAATACATAAAGGATGAACATTTTAAAATGAACCGGATGATGACTTAAATATGCTTATTTAACATAAGCTTTCAATACTTCTTTAATCATGTGGAAGAAGGGAATCAGAAATAGTGTAAAGGTTTTATGTTATAACTAAAAAATACTTTCTTTAGATTAAAAATATTACAAACTAAAAACTCCTTTAAGTTGATCTGAACAGCTGACTGTTTTCATGGCAACGGTAGATAATTGGTTGGCCCTTGTCTTCTGCGATATGTTTTTCAGCATTCCTATATAGACTACAGCTCTGGTCTTATTTAAAGTCTCCTAAATGGTAGAGACTGCTTAGATTTTCAAGATGAGCCAAAATCTAATAAATAGAAGGCTTTTAAAGTATATCCTAAAGTCATTTACTAATGAGAAAGACTGCTTTAAATAAATGGCTCTTCCTTCTGAACAGACAAGAATGGCACATTCAGTATTTGTCAGTAATTCACCCTGCAATATTTCACTAGAGTTCAATCACTGGTTTTTATTTCCTATATTTTTTAATATAAAACAGGCTACCTGTTTTTTATGCAGTAGTATTAAACAGCCAAGGGAAACAAATGAAATAAATTACTGCAAACAGGCACAAATATTTTATTCTTACTAAAAATGGCATTAGGCATAAAGGAGTTATCATTAAAAGTACAGAGTGGTCAGTAATTTCCTGATAATCTGAGCACCTCCTATCAAGCATTTAGAGCCACTCTGTGTTATATAACGGTGATCATTTTGTTGCTAAGACAGGCTGTACCAAAGCGCTCTGATCAGTGAGAGAAACACTGATTCCATTACGACCCTCTTTTCTCATCTGCCAGGAGAGATGTTGAAATGCACACTATTGTAGTCATTTTTCTGCTATCTTTATAAATTGACACCTTGCATCCCTTATAATATCTTTAGAATAATTTCTGTCATTTTAATTAGGCAATGGTGATAGTTTTTTTAAAAAAATACATAAGACAATAGGATCATTTATCCCAGGTTTTGCCAACTAGATAGCTTCCTGAGTTTTGTATCGCTTAAAAACTTCCCAGCCAGCACCATCATTTTGGCTGAGGATTCTGGGAGCTGACATCCAGTACATCTAGATTATAGATTGGGAAGCTCAACATACCCATCCCAAAGTGGACAGCGAAAACTGGAGAAGCTTATTACTAGGGCTCAAAATGAAAAGGGATTACTGTAGAAGGATTGTAATCAAGAACAGAGGTCCCCAACCTTTTGGGCACCAGGGACCAGTTCTGTGGAGAGAGGTTTTTCCATGGACCAGAGAGTGCATGGTTTTGTGTGCAGCCTGCATCCCACGGATGGAGCTTTGCTTGTTTGTGTGGACTTGTTGCTGGCATGCTGCGGCCCAGTACCAGTCCACGGACTGGGGATTTGGGACCCCTGATCAAGAACATTTGCAGGATATTATATAAGTTATGCCTGTTCCATGGAATGTTCTCTTTGTTTAACACTCAGTGTTATATGTGTCTTGGAATGTTGAAGTCTCATTTAGTTATCATGATTAACATTGGCCATGATCAACAAGCTAATTCCCATGAAATTATCTTGATAGCAGAAGGATTGCAATGCATGTCTATTCAGAATTTCCATTTAAGTCAATATATGTTATTTCTGAATAAGTTTAAAATAAGGAGTAAAATCTGGCAGGAAGTACTCTGGTGCAGGTAGCACTGAAATGAATATAAATTACATAAAATTTGGTCTCTGCTGTAATACCTTCAGAGACCTCCCATTATACTTGCCAAGCTTCAGAGTCCATTAGATTTTGTTTCAGATTTTTTTAAAGAAAAATATAATAGAAGGTTATAACATGGCAAGGCAAAGTACCAACTTCAAGACTAATCTTTATTTCTAGAATGCTTTTGGGTCCTACAAATATCCTGCTGGCTTTCTTTAAAAAATAAAAATGATATAAGCCTTCAGCCCATTCTTTCACAAAGTGACCATGCCAAATCTAACTTTAGGATCAAGTTGTGATTTGGTTGAATTGCAGATAAAACTTAATGAGATAGGAGTATGTGGTTCATGTAGTGCACGGGTATCAAATTTGCCGCGTCACATGACGTGTCACGATGTATCGTGACTTTTTTTGCATTGCCGGAGCTGGGGTGGGTGCAGCCTCTGTTTGATGCAACCAGCCCACGGGCCGGCAGTTTGACACCCCTGATGAGTGTCTCAAGTTTGTAATAGCAATCGCAATAGCACTAGACTTTTATACCACTTCATAGTGCTTTACCGCACTCTCTGAGTGGTTTACAAATGTCATCATATTGCCCCCAACAATCTGGATCCTCATTTTACCAACCTCAGAAGGATGAAAGGCTGAGTCAACCTTGAGCCCATCAGGATCAAACTCCAGGCTATGGGCAGAGTTAGCCTGCAATATTGCATTCTAACCATTGCGCCACCAGGGCTCCTGTAATGTTTTCTGCCTAAAAGGACTGTGTCGTAATTATTTTATAAAACAATACAGAATAGAGGAGGAGAATCACTCTTCCTCTACAGAACAAGAAAAGGAATGCAGATAATGGTATTTTTAAGAAAGATCTTCATGGCTCAAGGGACGGAGCTATTTTATTTTTGTTTTTTTCCTGAATAAAGCTCCAAAAAGGAGTAACAATTCTATAGTAAGAACATAGAAAGCTCAAAAATTCAGGAACACTTGGTCATAAAAACTATAATTATTATGCTTGGCTGAACCCTGCTGATAATAGCAGGATTTGTACACAACTGATTATAAACAGGATTTATTGGAATAACATGCACTTGAGCTCCTGAAAGAATTTGTGCGTGTGTGTAGTGTGTTTGTGAATATATATATATACACACACATAGACAAACACCAATCAATTCTTCTTAGTTCCCCCATTTTCATAAAATTCTACACCATCTTCTGATAAATAATGAGTGTAAGCAAACATTCTTGATAATTCACATTTTAGTATTCTCATCTTTTATTATGTAGCTATGATATTAAGTAAATTTCTGAACAAGATAGCTAATTTGAAAAGAAAAACACTACTTGCAGAGCTACTGAATCAAACCAGCCAATATATTTCAGGCAAAATTGTTGAAATCTCATTGGATATGTGTATTGCTGAATCTAGGAAAGTTTCAGCAGTTTAAAAAACATTTTCTAAAACAGTTTTGGGGTGCTGCAGATGCCATACAAGCAGAATTTGGTTTCTGAATGGGTACCTCAGATTGTAGCAACAATGGTTTCAATCTCATTTTATGTTATTTTGGGTTTTTTAAAATGTAATAATTAGTGTGTCTACCATTGTTTGCATATGCCTTATCCTATTTTTAACACATTCTGGTAATGGGGAAAAAACCAAGTTAATGCTGCAGTCAAGTCAGAAATCACCACAGAATATAAGTTTTACAATTCACTTTAAATAGCAGGGGAATCAAACTCTGGCAGGACTAAGTAAGCAATTCTGGTTTTATGAAATTCTCCTTTTCAGATAATTTTTAAATAGTTAACATAGTTACAAACAGAGGAAGTTATAATGTTAATTATGCATTCAACAGTGCTTAAATGTGAATAATCAGCTATTGTCAGCTACCCTGGAAAATTGCAGTGGTCTTTATGCAGTAACACTGAGAGTTGCTACCTTTTAGAGTAGTACAACTCACAACACCCTAGGAATAACCTGCAGAGCAAAGGGAAATTGGGGGAAAGCACAGACAAGAACACTTCCAGCTTGTTATTGCAAATTGGATGCAATGGGACCATTTCTGTAGGAACTACCTTGTTATGTGAGTTCTAGGAATAGAGTCATAAGGGGGAAGCAGTGAGAGTGAATCAGAGAAATTGCTCCCAGTGAATGCTAGAAGGTATCCTATGGCCTGGAATTTGAGTTTATGAGCAGAATTGCCAAGAGGGTTTCATATTCAAACTAATGAGATTAGGGAAATCAAAAACCAAGATAGTATATCAAACCAGCTTTCTGGTTCCAGTTTATATCTAAGTGTGTCTAAGTGCAAACTGCTCAAGATGAATAAGGAAGGGGCTTTTCCTGTGCAATATGGTCCTTCATTTTCAAGGATTGCTTAAATCAGAAGTCCCCAACCTTTTGGGCACCAGGGACCGATTCCGTGGAGAAAGGTTTTTCCATGGACCAGAGAGTGTGTGGTTTTGTGTGCTGCCTGCATCCCACGGATGGGGTTTTGCTTGTTTGTGCGGACCGGTTGCTGGCATGCCACGGACCAGGGTTGGGGACTCTTGGCTTAAATACCGAAGTCCGGATCTTTTGTTATTCCACATAGTATTTTATTATCAAAATCTTACTACTTCATTATGCCTAAACAGAAATCTAAATAAAAAAATTCATTTCTTCAGCTTGTCCAGTCCTGTCCAGCTCTAGGGGGCAGTGCTCATCTCCATTTCTTAGCCAAGGGAGCCAGCATTGTCCAAAGCCCCTTCCATAGTCATGTGGCCAGCATGATGAAGTGCACGGAACGCTGTTACCTTCCCATTGAAGTGGTACCTATTTATCTACTCTCATTTGTATGCTTTCGAACTGCTTGATGTGCAGGATATAAAACCATGCAAAAAAGCAAACATATGTCTTTTGTGAAACAAGCACTTTTCCCATAAATAACTTTATTATACTAAGCACATATAAGCGGTAAAGTCAGTAAATTTAAAATCCTCCTGAGCACTGGTGAGCTTTTCCTCCAGTCAGCATGCTCCAAAGTCAAAGCAATCATTGTAGAACTTTCTCCAGGATTTTCATTGCCGATTAATTTGCAATTTGGTAAGAATGATACTTTCAGAAAGGCAGTATATTTCCAGTCAAACAAATAGCTCATAAGAAATGTAAATCAGTTACTCCAGCCACTGCTTTGAAAAACAAAGCTGACTGCAGGTACCATGAGCAAGCAATTATCATAAAGTGATTATTTTCCCCCCACTGAGTACAAGTGGCAATTCTAAGAAGGATGACAAGTTCTTTGAAGCGTTTGTCACTTTTGATGAGGTTTGTTTGATTTTGACCTAGTACGAAGTTGGAATTGGGTCATCAAGTGTTGCTGGTAAAACAGTATTTTTAGTCTAGTATTACATATGAATCTGGCATGGTTAAAACAAGTCGTTCCTGAATGGTAAACCTTTTCAGGAAGTTCATAGCATTTGTTTATGGGGCAGCCAATTTCTCCCCCGAGGTCCCCAATGGTATAGAAGGTAAAAGCAGCCTTCCATACTACCAGTCCTTTTCTCTCAGATCCCTTCTATATCCAGTTGGTTCAATCCAATTCTACACCTAATCCATTCTTTGTACGAGAAGTGTTAACATTCAAACACAAGCACTCGTTCATTTTATTACACATTCTGAGTCACTCTTGGGCCGTGGTCCCCATTTCCATCTACCCACAACACAATTGCTCCTTGGCAACAGGAATTTTCTCCCACATTTCCTTGTTATCATCTCCAGCCCTTTGGGAAACAGCCTTAACATGTCATAAACAGTACTGTTACTAAACTAGTATTTTTTCCTTATTCCAAACCCATCCAACACCTTAAGCACAACCGTAAGGGGTGCATATCTTATGAGGCTTTATTTCCTGGCAAAGGTAGTTGTGCTGGGGGAATGCCTGGGAAGAAACAATATAGATCCACAGTGAGGAACAGCAGTTTCATGCCTTCTGTCAATTCAAGGATGCATGGATAATAATTTAATTCAGTAGTTGGGAAAGACCCATAGAGATCCTAGGATGCAGAGAAGCAAACGGAGACAAAGTGATTTCATAAATTCAGAGTTTCATACAGGCTTCTGTTAAACTAAAACTACAGTGCCAGGGAAGGTCAATTTTGGGTTTGATGGGATTAAGCAGAGATGAGCTGGGTTTGACCCTGGTCATAGCCAAAAAGATGGAGGTGGGAGGAGCAGTTTCCATTTTGTTTGTTTGATTTATTTTCTCCTCTATACTTCCTGTAGGATATTGCCTCATACAGATAGTAGTTTCTTGCGCATGTGTATATGACGTTTCCAATTTGCTAGTTAAATAAATTGGCTTTCAACTTTGTCTTACAGTCTTTATTTCCTTGTTTGTTTACTTGTCTCTTCTCTTTGCCTCCTATCTCTGTCTTTCCTTTCTGAAATTCATGTCCCTGAACATCTCTCCTTTGTAATAGATTTACTAGGAATGGCTGTACCTTAGACCTAAGGATAAGATTTTGGGGGGGAATTCTGGAAACTGCAGTCCTCTGAGGCCAGAGGGTCATTATAAAATTCTTGCATTCTAGCAAACAGCAGTTTGAGGTTTCTTTCAAAGTTGCATAAGACTAAAGTAGTGTGCATATATTACACAAAGTGTGCTTTAAATAAAGTTGGATTCCTGGATTTCATGGACATGCCCAAGTAGTATTCTTAGCAGCAGTAAGAATCGCTTTCCATTGCCTTTGTCCAGGATGATTTTTTAACTTCTCAGTCTACAACTTTGATATTCTTTGGAGATCTCCCACCCAAGTATCAAACTGCTGTTTCAGAACCCAAACAAGGTTACCCAGGTGCTGTTTCCTGCTAAGACCTAGTTTGTGTAGAAAAACAAAACAAGACTTTAGGATGGTATAGTGATTATACTATAATCAATGTTGTTGGGATTTGCTGAGTTCAGTCTAGTATTTTTAAAATACCTCTACAGAAAAAAAGTTGTGTATTCTGCATCTCATATTTGGTTGTTCTTAATCATTATATTCAAGTGTCTTAATGTTTTAGCTGATGAACCAAAATGGTGGCATCTATCTGATCCTAGCTGATCAAGAATGCTGGGCAGGTTGGCTTTCATTAGTAGTGGAATAAACCCCATCTGGAAGGTCCAAGGCTGCAGGCTTGACTTAATATTTAAAAAATCCTGAAAAAAGGATTGCCATATCATGCCAAGAAAACTTGAAAAATGTTGATCAGGTTTCAGTAAAATAGACTTCTTTCTTCAAACCACAAAAAATGATCTGCACATTTTGTTTATTTAAAGGGAGAGCATTCCAGACTCACAGAAAATGCTCCCTGAATCTCTGCTTCTACTTCCTAACTTACCTTTTTTTCCAAAGTTATTTAACCTAGCTTAGAAATTTAGCTATGGCTTACAAAGCTATTAAGAGATGAAGAAAGTACAAAGAATAAAGATTGTCTTTTTGTTGTTATCATTCCAACTGTGGGTCTTTTGCATAGAATCTTCCATTTCACAGATAAAAATGTCTTACGCTCCCCTTTAAGAATGGCCCACATTATAAGAAGCCAACATTACTTTTTAAGAAATTTCCACTCACACTCCCACACACACTCTCCCAGCATTTGCACACAATGTTAGAAGATAGTGCATTTTAAAGACCTTTATCTTTCCCAAATACAATTTTGAAGGAGCAAGAAGAGGATAATGCTTTTATTACCCCTGTTCTTATATTCCAACGGAGGAATATTGTTGAGTGGATAAGTAGTAGATGTAACACAGGTGTTAGGTGGGCAGAACATAGACATTGAAGCAAAGACACTGAGGCCTGGAAATGACTGTTGGGGATGTGACGTTTTCTTTTCTCTAAAGACTTTCAGGACAGATGGTAGAGCTATGAATTAATGTCTTTTTAGAAATATGAGTGAAATGCTTTTTAAAGTTCTAAATTACTGGGTTTCCTTCTGATTTTTTTCCACATAATCCTTGAAAAATTGTGCAGTAACGACACAAAGCAGTCTACAAAAGGGTAGGCAACAGGGTGCATTTCCATCCAATTTCATGTTTTTGGATTTCAAAATATGCAGATAAGAAACTGGCATAACACAAAGTTTAAAAACAGCCTCTAGCATTCTTTCTGTTTACAGTAATAGCTCTCTGGAACACTTAGAAAGTAAATGTGGTGGGTAGTTGCACTTCCATGCATTTTCTGCTAGTTTCTCCAGGAAAAAAAAGGGCAAAATGAGCCAGAATTATAGAAAATAATGGGTGGGACAGCTAGAGAAATTTGTGGCAAAAAAAATGTCATCAGTGTGTTTTCTGGTAAAGAGAAGCTTTGCCAATGGAAAGCCCCAATACGTAATAAATTGTGGTATTATTGCCAGTATCTGTGGAATACCAGATTCCTAAATTTTCTTCTCTTGGTTATTTTCTTACTTTCAGGGCCGTATCTGCAGAAAATCTGGAAAATCTAAAAAGTCCTTTAGTCGTAAGGAAGCTGAAGCAACTTTTAAGAGCTTGGTGAAGACCCATGAAAAATATGGATGGGTCACTCCTCCCGTGTCTGACGGCTGATACAACTTGCAATCCACTCATCAGACGCTAAACAACACAACTCAACCACAAAAATGAAGTACTTTTTGACATTTTCTCGATGCTGTATACCACATCCATCCTTTTCTACTTCAGCTTCTGTTAAGTATCATGAATGTCATGGAGACATCCAAATTATTTATGAGCAGATCTGTTTACAAAGGAAAGGAAGGGAAATGCTGTAGAAGATTATATTTTGAAACTGGTGAATGATCGATGGATCATCTTACGTCACTTTAGTGCAGATGCTGAGATCACTTGCCCTATCAACCATGTCCCTCTTCTCCCATCTGAGCCACATTGTCACCTGCTTTTTCCCATGGCACAGCAACAGCAGCTGGTGGTAGTGGAAATTCCATCCATTGATGCTTAATTCATTTAAATGTGAAATGAAGCCGTTAATATTTAATTAGAGAAACAGTGCATTGAAGATCCATGTTTGCTGTGCTGTTTTTAATCTCTTTTTTCAAGCAGGTCAACCTACCTTGAAGATGTGTTTTCTGTGGAGCTGTGGTCTGCTGTGGCTGAATTTTAGACCTCATTTGTGCTCTGTAACATGACCTTATGTTCATTAAAATAAAAAGTCAGGATTCTAGCAAAGACACAAAGACTAGTATTTAAAAGGAAAAGCACTCCGTGTGTCAAAATGTGCTAGCTGTGTGATATGTGGAGTGCAATTGTTCACCAGTAAAATCAGTCTGATCCCATGAAGGTCAGGTAGAAATTGGAGGAGCCCATAAGTGGGAGATTGCAAGGAATTGGTGGCCAAATAATTCTCATCTTCCTGGTAGGGTGAGCATATTTTCCTGTTCACTTCTGCAGTGGCCAAGAGCAGATTGCAGAAGGCTTAAACTTAAATGCATGGTATTCAGCTTGAAACGATAGACCTGTTACAAAAGCTAAGTCAGATTTTTTTAAAAAATAAATAAATAAGGCATCTTTAGAATTATTTGCATGCCTGGATTTCCTTTTGACAACATAAAAAACAAGTACATTTGAGTCCCGTGTAAGAAACGTATATAAATGTCCAGCAGGTACTAAGGATTCACATTCTTTCTTATATTAAACTGATTTTTAAGACTTCCTATAGTGTTCTGAGGAATACAAAGGGTAAATCTGAAATATGGAAGCCAAACGGAAAATTGCATTGGACCCATTCTAAATAAAATCAGTTGAACCATTTGATTGTCTTGATATTTAAATCATTCTACTTTAAACCATTGCACTACAGTGTAACATTAGAAATGTTACAGCTATAATACTTCCTAATGAGTAAATTTCAGGCTGAGGCTTTGGTCTGTCAAAAACCTGTTCATGTTACACAGATTTTAGCAATGTGTATGTAAAAAAGAAAGCTTATTGCTTAATACCATTGCTACAGTTGATGATATTAATACAGAAAATTATTTTTTTCCATTTGAACACCTGATTTTTTTTTCTACTGGGAAGAGGTCTATAGCAAAGAAATTTAATTATTTTCATTGCTGTAAAAGATATGGAGAGTAATTAGCTGCCTGTAGGGAATTGTATCCTCTTGGCTGATAGCCAAAAATCAAGAATTAACAAGCAAAGGGGGGCAGGGAAACATCTGAAGAAACACTCTCATGGAGTATGGAAGTAAACAGCATTGTCTGGTTGTGAAAGCTGGGTGACATACATACAAAAAAACCTTGCACATTACGGCATTTCAATTACACAGTTTGATGTGAGCAACTTGAAAAGGAAAGAAGGGGTGTTGTCTTACCTGAACGCCTTTTCTCAGCATGGTGGTGTAGAATCCACTGATTGGGTTATTTCAGCCTTCCTGCTCAGAGAGACTAAGTCAGAGCTTTAGTCACGCCTCCCTTTGGGTGTGTCTTCCCAGTTTTGACGAGGCGAAGGATCCTGAGAAGCTCTGACGCAATGACTCCAAAAATACCAAAAAAAATGACAATACATAAGCCTAGACACCTGTCCAAGGGAGGGTGTGGATTCTACACCACCATGCTGAGAAAAAGCGTTCAGGTAAGACAACGCCCCTTCTCCAGCATGGTGGATGTAGAATCCACTGATTGGGACATACCAAAGCCCCCCATGTCCCTTCGGGGGGGGGAAGGTCTAGGCTGGTGTCTCCCTAGAGGAAACGATCTGTTGAAGAACCCGTCTGCCAAATGCGGTGTCTGCCACGGCAAACCTGTCAATCTTATAGTGTGTAATGAATGAAGACGGGGACGACCAAGATGCCGCCCTGCAAATCTCCTCTACAGAGGCCTGGGTAGACCAGGCCGCAGAGGTTGCTGCGCTGCGCGTGGAGTGAGCCGTGATACGAGCTGGGACCGGAAGCGACTGGGAGGCATAAGCCCTAGCAATACAAGCCCTAATCCACCTGCCAATGGTGGAAGAGGACACCTTCCTGCCCATGGCAGATGGTTGAAAGGAGACAAACAAGGCCTCCGACTTGCGAAAGGACCCAGTACGCTTTATGTAGATGCGCAGAGCCCTGCGCACATCCAGCTTGTGCCACTGGCGTTCCAGCCTGTGAGAAGGACTTGGACAGAAACTTGGTAAAACAAGATCCAATGATCTATGAAAACCGGTGTTCACTTTGGGGATAAAGGAGGGGTCTAATCTAAGGACCACTCTGTCCTGATGGAAGATACAGAGATCTTCCCTGACTGAGAGGGTGGCCAACTCCGAAATCCTTCTGGCCGAAGTAATAGCAACCAAAAAGGCCACCTTCAAGGAGAGAAAATGCAGAGAGCAAGATTGGAGAGGCTCGAAAGGAGCCGTGGTCAAGGCCTGCAACACAGTAGGTAAGTCCCAAGATGGGTATCTATGTACTGTGGGAGGACCAGAATTGGCTGCCCCTTTAAGGAAAGCGGAGATCGCTGGGTGGTGAGAAAGTGGGCCCAGAGTATCACAGGTGAGGACCGTAGACAAGGCCGCAGCCTGCCTACGGATGGTGTTAGTGGACAAATCCTTGGAAATGTCATCCAGCAGATAATCCAAGATGTTAGGGACTATCACTGAGAGAGGGTTCAATTTACGTGAATTGCACCACTGGCAGAAATTTTTCCAAGTGGCATCGTAAATCAGATTTGTTGAGGGACGTCTAGAGGCCTGGATCATAGAGATCACCCCCGAGGAATAAGCTTGCCTAGCTAGACACTCCCGCTCAAGTGCCAAGCGGCTAATTGGAGCCACTGAGGGTCCGGGTGGAGGAGCTCCCCCTGGTTGAGAGCCACTTGGTCCGGGGGGAACCTCCATGGCAGAGACAGAGACAGAGACAGATCCACTAGGTCCGCAAACCACGGGTGTCGAGGCCAATATGGAGCAACCAATATTCCGCTCGCTCCAGTATCAGCTTGCGAATGGTGGCTTATATCAGCGGAAGGGGAGGGAAAGCGTATAGCAGACCCTCGGGCCATCTGCACCGAAGGGCGTCCCTCGTCGGGAACCTGGTGAAAAATCTGGGAAGTTGAGCATTGGACGGGGAGGCAAAGAGATTATTATTATTATTATTTACAATTTTTATACCGCCCCCCTCCCGAAGGACTCGGGGCGGTGTACAGCCCAATTAAAACAACAACACACAAAAATTAAAATTATTAAAAATAAATTAAACAATTTGGCCTAATATTTAAAAACCCAACTAAAAACACAATCCCCTAAAAACAGTTATGGCCATTGTTGGAGCTGGAGCTATCATCCCAGGCCGGCTTGTCGGAATAAGTATGTTTTTAATTCTCGACGGAAGGAACGCAATTCCGTCATCGTACGGAGTTCGGGGGGGAGCTCGTTCCAAAGCGTTGGAGCTCCCACAGAGAAGGCCCTCCCCCTGGGGGTCGCCAGCCAACATTGGCCGACGGCACCCTGAGGAGACCCTCTCTGTGGGAGCGTACCGGACGGCGGGAGGTATTTGCTGGCAGAAGGCGGTCCTGTAGATATCCGGGTCCGATGCCATGGAGCGTTTTAAAGATGGTCACGAACACCTTGAAACGCACCCGAAAGGCCACCGGCAACCAGTGCAGCTCACGCAGGAGCGATGTTACATGGGAGCGCCATGGCGCCCCGGTCACTACCCGTGCGGCCGCATTCTGCGCCAGCTGAAGTCTCCGGGTGCACCTCAAGGGGAGCCCCATGTAGAGAGCATTACAGTAGTCCAGCCTGGAAGTGACGAAGGCATGAGTAACTGTGCATAGCGAGTCCCGGTCTAGGAAGGGACGCAACTGGCGTACCAGGCGAACCTGATAGAACATCCTCCCGGCCACGGCGTCAAATGGTCCTCTAAAGACAGCCGTGAATCCAGGAGGACTCCCAAATTGCGAACCCTTTCCATGGGGGCCACTGTTTCGCCCCCAATGGACAACGAAGGAGTCAATTGACTAAACCGGGACGACGGTAGCCACAGCCACTCGGTCTTGGAAGGGTTGAGCTTGAGTCCGTTCTTCCCCATCCAAACCCGGACGGCCTCCAGGCACCGGGTCAGCACGGCAAGAGCATCGTTGGGGTGGTTCGGCGTGGAAATGTACAGCTGAGTATCATCAGCGTACAGATGGTACTCCACACCAAAACCACGGATGATTTCACCCAGTGGTTTTACATAAATGTTGAACAGTAGGGGCGAGAGGACCGACCCCTGAGGTACCCCACATATGAGGGGTCTCGGGGTCGACCTCTGGCCCCCTGTCAACACAGACTGCATCCGGCCGGAGAGGAAGGAGGAGAACCACCGCAAAACTGCCCCCCATACCTAACCCCTCCAACCGTTGCAGCATGATACCATGATCGATGGTATCAAAAGCCGCCGAGAGGTCCAATAGCACCAGAGCAGAGGAACAACCTCTGTCCCGGGCCCGCCAGAGATCATCCACCAACGCGACCAATGCTGTTTCCGTGCTGTAACCAGGCCTGAAGCCCGACTGGTATGGATCCAAGTATAGCGATTCCTCCAGGTGTTGCGGGAACTGTCGGGCAACCACACTCTCGACAACCTTTGCAAGAAAGCAAAGGTTGGAGACAGGACGATAATTTGATAAAACGGCTGGATCCAGGGTAGGCTTCTTGAGGAGGGGCCTCACTACCGCCTCTTTCAAGGCGGCAGGGAAGACACCCTCACTCAACGAAGCATTAATAATTGCCTGGAACCAGCCTCGTACCACCTCCCGGGATGCCAACATCAGCCAGGAGGGGCACGGGTCCAATAAACAAGTGGTCGCCCTAAGTCCCCCAAACAACCTGTCCACGTCCTCGGGAGTCAACGGGGTCAAACTCAGCCCAGATAGCAGTCTCAAGACCAGACTCCGTCTCTCCCACCGGACATACCCAGTTGAAATCAAAGCCTTCCCGTATCTGAGCGATTTTATCATACAGATATTTTCCAAAATCCTCAGCTCTACCCTCTAAGGGGTCTCCCCTCACCTCCTGCTGAAGGAGGGAGCGGGTCACCCTAAACAAGGAGGCTGGGTGGTTATCTGATGACGCGATAAGAGCAGTGAGGTAAGAACGCTTCTCTGCTTTTATCACCGCTAAGTAGGACCTAATATGGTCTCTTACTAGTGTTCGGTCAGATTCGGCACGGCTCGATCTCCAACTGCTCTCTAGGCGTCTTTTCCAGCGTTTCATCTCTCTCAGCCCCTCAGTGAACCAAGGGGCCAATCGGGACGTACGTCGAATCAGAGGCCGCAAAGGCACGACCCGATCTAGAGCACTGGCCGCAGCCCTATCCCAGGCTGCCGCCAACTCTTCGACCGAGTCGTGTATCCGAGCCTCAGGAATTGGCCCAAGCTCCATCTGGAACCGCTCAGGTTCCATTAGCCGCCTGGGGCGGTACCATCTCACTGGTTCCGCGTCCCTGCGGTGGGGTGCAGCGGTCAGAAAGTCCAAGCGAAGGAGAGAGTGGTCAGACCATGGCAGGGGCTCAATAACTATATCCCCTATATTCTGACCACTCAGCCACTGTCCAGAGACAAAAACCAGGTCAAGCATGTTCCCCACTGTATGTGTGGGGCCTTGAATTACCTGGGTCAGGTCCATGGCTGCCATGGAAGCCATGAACTCTCGAGCTCCCCCGGACGTCCCGCCCACAGACGGCAGGTTGAAGTCACCCATGACTATTAGCCTGGGGACCTCAACCGCCACTGCGGCGACAACGTCCAGGAACTCGAGCAGGGCAGTTGACACGTGGCAGGGAGCCAGGTACGTAATCAACACCGCCCTCGGACCCCCAAGGTCCCACTTCACCAGGAGAGATTCACAGCCTGCCGTCTGAGGAACAGTGACCTCCCTCGGCCTGTAATCTTCCCTAATCACGACCGCCACTCCCCCACCCCTGCCCTGTGCTCTCGGCTGATGGAATGCAAGGAAACCCGGTGGGCACATTTCCACCAGAGGGACACCGCCCTCCGGTCCTAACCAGGTCTCCGTAATACCTGCCAGGTCTGCTCCCCCCTCTAAAATTAAATCTTGGATGAGGGGGGCCTTGTTTACCACAGACCTGGCATTGCACAACATCAGCCTACAGCCCGGGCCCTGTGGTTCTGAATAACCCCGAGAACAGGTAGAGCCTTGGGGGTCGGAGCGCATGACCACTCGTAAACAGCGGGTACGCGCTCCCCTATTATGATACGGCCCCCTGTTCCCACCATATCTGTCCCTCCCGCTTACGGTACTAATTGGAACTAAATCAGTCTTAATCAGCTCCCCATCTGAACCCACAGGATTACGTCCCCTTCCGTTGTTGGGCGTATCTTCTAGCTCCCCTCCAACAATTTCTTCCCCCGCCCTAAGCACCCCTTCCCCACCTCTACCCTCCCTTAAAACTTTAGTTAAAAAGCGATTTAAAAAACCCCAAAGCCCCTTATTTGACGCATGCCATCTCTCAGGACTCCAAAGTCCATCCTCGAGATAGGCTCTTGATAGAGTGGAGGGCCATGATTGTGAGAGGGGGAAATCTCGCAATGCAAGAATCTGATAGGGAGCCAGTCAGAGTTTGGGGTATGAAGATTTAGCACCGGCTAACAAGGTTTGCAATTCTGAAACTTCTTTACTAGGTGTAAAGCAGGGAGTTATTAGGTCATGTTCCATTCGGCTTTGCAATGATGGCACTGACAGGGGCCCACTCTCAAGAAGTTGATATGTTGCAGAAGGTATCATCGAGAAGTCCCGTAAGGATGCTAGCATCTCCTTCTCTTTTGGGGCCTCTACTGGCCCCTGTGTATCTTGGCTTCTGCTTTCCATGTACTCATATTCTTGCAAACTGATGCCCCGTGGGGGGGAAGTAAGAGGCTCAATTATAGGGGAAACCAAGTCAATAAGCGGTTCAGCTGTATCACTTGTGACCAATAAGGATTTCTTTAAATTTTCCAACTTGCATAATATATTATCTTGTTCATTCCTTGGGAGAGCGCCAAAGGCATTAATGAGCCCAGTTTCTGTGCTATTAAGTACTTCTTCTGTAAGTGCTGGCTTACTCCCACTTTCTCCCTCTCCTTTTCTCTGGGTTGAGGATGTGGAAGAGACAGCAACCTTGGGAGCTCGCCTGTTAACAATTAAAGGTTTAACTCTTTCCTCGTGGAAGACTCTGATGGGAGAGATTTGAAAGGAGGCTAAATAAGCCTTCATCTTAAATAGCATCAGTGGTATGGTGGGCTGTTTGAAGGAGAGAAATATCCGCTTCCAGTTAGGGGGCTCAGGAAGCCACTCCACAGTATGTAAATCAATCTGCCCCCAGTGACAGTGCAGAAGCTGGCTTAGGGAATGTGTTTGCAGTGAACGACGTGATTGATATGATTGATGTAGTTGTAAATGGGGTGCTTTATTATCTTCCCATGAAATTTCTCTATTGATACTTCCTCCTCTTGTTGCCTTATCTGGAGAAGGACTATTTTTCCGAGTGAGCTGCCACTTTCTAGCAGACTCTTTATCTGTCCCCCAGGACCTGTGCTCATTTTCCTCCCCTCTTACTTCCTTCTCCTGATTTCTCAATCTACCCATGTCTGCTGCAAAGACTCCAGTGGAAGTGCCTGTAGTCCAATCCTGCGCCTGGAGCAGAACAGCTATATCTTTTTTCAGTGTCTCTATATCCTGTTGGATGGTTATTAGCTGTTCAAAAATTGAAACTACAGTTTGTGCTGTGAGAAGACATTGCTTTGCCATAAATTCTGTTGTATTCTCCCACAGTAAGCACTCCTCGCTTTGGGTTAAATTGTTGTTGTCAGCCTTCTTAGTCTTTATCTTAGGCTCCATGCCGGTTGTATCTAGACTCGTTATTTGTGAACATAGCTAGCTGGCTGTCATTTTGCTCCCCTCCCCCCAAATTGGGAAAGTCTAGTAACTGCTGTTTAGTCAAATCTCTTTGCCGGTCCCATTCTAGGCTCTCTGGCTTGTTGGAAATGGAGGGGGGAGAGATAGTTTTACTTACAAGTCTCTTGCCAACAAAGTGCTCCTCAATTTTTGGTTGTTTTGCATTCTTCGCTGGTATGAGAGATCCCGGGCTGGTACCACGACATTTCCTTCTTTTACCCATGACTCCGTCCTCTTCCGGTGACTTCTGATTCCAATATATACTGGCCTCTCTGGTATATATGCTTTATAAAAGTCTTTGACTATTATAAAAAGGTCAAACCAGGTTTAAAAGGGGTTCAAAATAGGTTAAAAAGGGTTAAAAATAGGTTAAAATAGGATAAAAATAGGTAAGTTAAAAATGCAATGTTAAAAGAGATTAAAAATCAAAAATTAAAGGTAAAAATAAAAATAAAAGAAAACATTAATGATAAAACTTTAGCTTTTGGAGGAGCTCTTTACAGCCTATGCTGCCTGTCCACCATCTTGGAATATATCCAGGCCATGCCTGGAGATCCAGGCATGGCCTGCCGAACCTGTTCGCTATCAAATCGAACAGCCTCGTGTCCAGACACCATTCTGAGTGGTCCACAGTTGCCCTGCTCAGGGAGTCTGCCTGTCGGTTTGCCTCCCCCGAAATGTGTTCCGCCCTGATTGAGCCCAAGTGTGTCTCTGCCCACAAACCTAGTTTCGTGGCCTCCTGGAGAAGAGGCCAGGAGTGTGTTCCCCCCTGCTTGTTGACATGAGCCTTGGCCGCCACGTTGTCTGTCAGAACTAGGACATGCTTGCCTGACACTAGGGAGGAGAAATGGAGAGCCAGATGAATCGCCCTGAGTTCCAGCCAATTTATGTTTTGCTTGAGGTCCACCCTGGACCATTGCCCCTGGGCCAAATGTGTCTGGAGGTGAGCCCCCCAACCGAACAGACTGGCATCTGTGGTCAGGATGAGTCTCAGGGGCTCCTTGAATATGGTCCCCTTGGACATGGCTGCGGAGGACCACCACTGGAGGAATGAGAGGATGTGGAATGGCACCTAGACCTTTCTGGAGGAAGCGCTGAGATTCTGCTTCTGAAAGGGGAGGAGGAACCACTGGAGGCTCCTCGAGTGTAGTCTCGCCCATGGGACTATACCCATGCAAGATACCATCTTTCCCAGGAGCTGGGACAACTGTACCAGAGGAACCGTCTTCGCACCCCAAATCTGGGATACTAATTTCCGGATGCTCAACCGCCGCTCCTCGATAGATAGACCCTGCAAAGTTCGGAGTTTATCAGGGCCCCTAGATGGAGTAGACATTTTGTGGGGGAAGTGTGGCTTTTCCTGAAATTTACTGAAAAGCCGTGATCCTGAAGGGTCTGAATGGTGGTCAACAGATCTGATCTTGCTGACTGAAGGGACCTGGACTGTACGAGGATGTCGTCCAGGTAGCACTGTACGCGCACCGGCATCATCCGAAGGTGGGCTGCCAATACCGCCAAGATCTTCGTGAAGACCCTCGGGGCTGAAGACAGGCCAAACGGGAGGGCCCGGTATTGATAATGCCGGCGTGCGTAACAGAATCGCAGGAACCTGCGGTGCTCCTGGGAGATTGGGATGTGGAGGTAAGCCTCGGTGAGGTCTATGGAAGAGAGAAAATCTCCCTTCCTGATACCGGCCAGTATTGACTTTAGGGTCTGAATCTTGAATCGTCTGTATACTAAGAATCGGTTCAGACCCTTTAAGTCCAGTATCGCCCTCCATCCTCCTGATGCCTTGGGGACCACGAACAGGATGGAGTAAGAACCTGTTCCAACTTGACCCTTTGGTACTGGCTCTATGGCCCTGATGTCTAGGAGATGCTTGATGGCGGTGGATACGAGATGTGCTTTCGAGGGATTCCGTGGGCACTGGGCACTGTAGAAAGCGATCGTGAGGGAGCGCATAAAACTCAAGTGCCAGGCCACGTCTGATGGTGTCTCTGACCCAAGAGTCAGTGGTGGTCTGCTCCCAGACCTGGTAAAACCTTCCCAGGCGCCCTCCTATGGGAAAATCCCCGATGGTGTCACTTGGAGCGTCTATAGGGACGACCCCCGGAACCTCTGAAGGGACGTTTAGCCTGAGACTGACCCCTGGCTCCGGTGTTCAGGCGGTCCTGTTGACGATCCTGCCTCTGGGGGAAGGAGCGCGAACCTCTGGGCCAATCCCAGGAGTGCCCTGCCCGAAAGGGCTGTCGCCACTCCCAAGAGCCCGAGGGATGGAAGGACTGTCTGCGGGAGTCCTGCTGCAGCCGCCTGTCAGACTTCTTAGAGGGATGCACGATGACCTTGTGCTTGTCCTTACCCTCGACCACATGTGGGTCAAGGATAGGGCCAAACAGATCCTTACCGGCGTACATGGACATGGAGAGATGCCATTTGGCCTTTAAATCCGCTCTCCACTGTTTTAACCATAGTAGCCTATGAGAGGCCACTGTGGCGCCAATGGAACAGGCTGAGCACTTAGCCGAGTGGAGAGAGGTGTCCGCCATATATTGTGAGGCCGCCACCAGCTTGACAAGTGTCTGGTGCACTCTGACCTGATCAGGGGGAACCAATGTCTGAAGATCACGGAGCCACAAGATGGCCGCTCTGGCGAAGAAAGAAGCTGAAGTCGCGGCCTTTATGGCCAGTCCCAAAGCCTGGTGACCTCTTCTATAGGCGAACTCAAACTTCTTGTCCTCCGCTTTCATAACCTCTGCCATGTCACCTGAGACGGCGGAATTAGAAAATAAAGAAATTAGGGTGGGATCAACCGTAGGGACGGCTAACATGGAGGCAAATGATGGAGAGATGTTGTACAGCTTCTTCTCCATACTGCTTTCCTTGGGAGTAGTGGCCAGGGATGACCACTGGGCCTCAACTGCATCCCGGAACACGAAGGGGCAAGGAATTTGCTTATGGTCCACGACCTTCACTGCAAATAAAGGGTTGGACTCCTGATCTGCAGAGGTAGAAGGTTTTTCCTCCTGAACTGAGGTCAGATTGGTAGTAGCACAGGCCTTCAATAGAAGGGATTTAAAGACGGATGGGTCAAAGAGACACAAGGGAGAAGCCTGATCGGGCGCCGCCTCTTCATCCTCTGACATGGGGGTGTCGGCTATGGCCAAATCCACGGACTCCCCCTCTCCTACCTGCAGAGAAGAAGGGCTTGCGGGGGGTGGTGGAGTTTGTGAGGGAACCTGCAGACTCCTTGAGGAGGACATAAATTGAATAAAGGTGTGGTGCATGAATGCCTGGAATTGGCTCTGAGACCACGTATCCCCTTGGTCCCTAAGGGCAGCCCCAACCACCGTTGGAGCATGAACCACTTGGGAACACTGCTGTAAGGAGGGAGAGGAGTGAGAGGGACCTGCCTGTTCGGTTGCCCCCAGAGGAGAACTGATCCAGGCGGCTTCTTGCACAGGCGCCAAAGGCAGCTCTGAGGTATCAGTATGCAGTGGGGCGGGGGGAACCGGTTCAGCCCCGCTGGATAGGAGCCGCTGTGCTTTGGAGAATTCCCTCTCCAGTGCCTGGTGCCTCCTCAAGGCCTCTCGCTCAGCTGACTTAGAGGTCTCTTTGGTAGTCAGATGTTTAGTTTTGGCTTTTTTCTTTCCCCCTGCTTCCAATTCTGTAGATCTGCGCTTTGACTGCGCAGGGGGCGCACCAGAGACCTGTGTTGCTGGTGGTGAGGAACTGTCTGCCATTGCAACTAGATAGGGCCTGCAGTAGCATATCTAGTGAAAAGATGGGAACCAAGGATGCAGATCAGTAGTCAGAGATGGAACGCAATGACCTTTAAATCCTCAAATGACAAGGACAGGACAGCCAGACAGGTTGGTAAGTCTGTCCGAATAGGCCCGGTGGCTAAAGGCCACAGCTAACAATAACAGGCGGTCAAATGAACCTCTCACTCCAGGACAGGGCCGAGGACAAGCTGGGGCCCACAGGGTGATGTATTATTACCCCTAGTGTTGCCTCCTAAAGCTGTCTTATAATGACAATTATTACAATTAGACCTATTTTTTTTTTTATTTATTAGGAAAACAGACAATAAAACAACCCCCTAAATCCACACAAATGTCTCCTTGTGGCCTGCCACATGGCCCCGGAGAACGCCTGAAGGCCCGGCTGAGCCGGCACAACCCGATCTGGAGGGCAAAATGGTGGCCGCCTATGGACCTCAGAGCCACTGAAAAATGCTCCGAAACACTTGTCCCCCACTCGGACCTGGCAGCCCAGGTCAAGGCGACGCTGCTCCAAAGAGTGGCCTAGCAGGCCCAAATTCAAAATGGCGGCCGTCAGCAGAGTCTGAAATGGCCGCCTGGCAACCATGCGGTCAAAATGGCAGCCGCAACTCCTCTTATCCCTAGCGAGGGAAAACGGCTTTGAAAACGACAAGGGGGAATCAAGCGCGGCGCGAGGCTGTGCTCCCCGCTCCCCCCGTCCAGGAACTTGCGATTTGTAGGAACGGAAAAAATCCACGATGCATCCAACGGCGGAGCCCCGTGCGCCTGGAGCTCGGACTGAGATCCGCCGGCTGTGGGTCCACTTGCCTTGCGGAGGTGTCATAAAGGCGGGTAAAAATCTACCCGAGAGTTCTGCGTGCGGAAGGCCTGAAGGCCCCAAGGGGAGGAGAGGAGCCCTGCCGGGGCCAAGAGGCTCGAGGCTCTGGGAAGGACAGAGTCCTTGATAAATCAGCCAAAACCAACCAGCAATGAATCTAGATAATTTAGAAAATAATTTAGAGAAGAATAAACCAAATTAAATAATCAAATTAAATTGTTCCAATGGAGCCAAGAAAACTGCCTGCTGCTGAGCCTAAGACTAAGTCAAAACTGGGAAGACACACCCAAAGGGAGGCGTGACTAAAGCTCTGACTTAGTCTCTCTGAGCAGGAAGGCTGAAATAACCCAATCAGTGGATTCTACATCCACCATGCTAGAGAACAGAGTCTACACGTTATTGCACTCCTTTAGATATCATAGGGCAGGCAGACATGAAACGTCTGTGAAACATATAATACTCTCATCTCTACTCTTAAATTCTCATGTCTCCAAACAAAGCAAACAATTACTCTAGAAATGTCCAGCCTCACCTATTTAATTGATATTCCTGTATTGCATCACCAGAAAATTGTTTCCAGTGACATTACATCACCTGAAAATCTTTGGGTAGCCACCAGACAAAAATCTATCTTGTGACCTCCAACCCAGAGAAATCTTCCACCTCCAAATGTAATATCTAAAATAATATAAGCAAAATCTATTATATACAGAAAATTAGGTATACAAAAACACATGTATCAACTGTATTCTTCCATAGCACTAATTAGCTTTTTCATCAGTACCACATTGGAGACTGGGTTTGGATGAAATTCTATGGTTTTGGCTTGGCCTTGAGCCCTGAGGCAGCATTTCATGTTCTTGTGAATAAATTCCTGACAAGGAAGAAAGATGAAGGGGGAAATGTGTTGCCCCCTCCCCAGCTGATTTTCTTCAGCTGCCCACAACTTCCTCTTTTGGTCCAGAAGATGAGGAGGAAAGGGAACAGCTTGGTAATAGCAAAGCAGCAGCGCTACAACGCTGGGATGTGCTTGTTTAGCAGGAGCACTGCCATCATTAGGAAGAGCTATGCCAGATGTCTGTCCATTAACTGCTCTATCTCAGGCCAGCTGCTGCCAGGCAGAGTTACAAAGCAGCAGCTGAACATATGCATCTGCCTAACTATATATGGAAAGACAGAGTGGTGGTGGGAGGCATCTGCGTAACCAGTCTGCAAGAGTGCTGGAAGGGCAACAGTGGGTTGAACCATGTATGGGGCAAGAGAACTGTATGTGCATAGGTGGAGATCAATAGAGATTGAAGCTGGACTGGGGTAAGGTTTATGGATACTGATTTATTAAAACAATACACCACTCCATCTGATGTCTGTGGACAGGTTTGTAAGGATGCATTTGCACACAGTGAATAAATACTAAGCATGGGAATAAACAAACACACATGGATAAGATCAGGATGGCAAGCTTCAATATAAAATTTATAGGATTTACAAAAAAGGCTATTATGAACACAGCCTCTGATTATGCTGTGTGCTGTATATGATTGAACTTTTTAATTGTAAGCCATCTAGAATCATTCAGAAATTAGGCAGTCTTGAAATTTGATAAATAAATTTGCATTTTGCTCAGTTATATTAGAAATCTCACCATGCATAACTTGCATGGATATAGAATAAATGCAAAAAATAAATACAAGCCAGGTATGTAACTAAGAACTAATATGTGGAGCTTCATGTCCTACAAAAAAAAAATGTACAGTAAGCAGTTTTTTCCATTCATGTATATATTCCTCAGTTATGTGCCTGTCTTTTTTCAGTCGGCACTTGACACAGCAAGAAATGAGAACACCCTTCCTGAAGATGTCCACATCAGTTGAGTGGGCAAAGGAAACTGGGGCAGAGGTGGGGCAAGCTAGTAGGGTTTGCAACATTTCACTTCTCTGTGACCAGACGGAGTCACAGAGCTAGTATTGCTCATTTGTCAAATGCTCCAGTTGGTTCTCTATTCTAGTGTGTTAGCAATAGCTTGAATTGTTAAAGACACGGATACTCGTCATGATTTTACTTCTTTATCCTAAGTTCCTTGAAGTCAAACCCTACTGTAAAAAACAGTGACTTCATCTCGCTTCTGACTCATGGGCATGCAAGTGACCAATACAGTGTTGGATCAAGAACGAGAAACTGCCCTTCCTCTACCTTCTCCCCCCCCCCCCAGCATTTAGACTTGGAGGAAACCTTTGCCTTGGAGCCAATAGGGAACTTTTTTTTCATTTCTAATTACTGTTGAAGCTGATGGGGAGTCACAGCTGGAGAAGGAGGTGCTCAGCCTGCCAGTTTGCATACTGGCAAGGCTAATTTTGAACTGTTGATTATAAGTGTTGAGCAAAAAGTTTTCAGCAAATCTCAGTGGGCTGGAACAGAGAATAAAGGCGGAGAACCACAATCTCTTTAATAATTGGGAGTAAAATGTAGCCATTTGAGCACAGATGATGGAATTAGTTTTTGGTTTTTTTTTTACAGTTTATTAAAAGCTTTTCTCTCTATTCTCTGTAGGATAGATGACTTTGGATACAAGCTCTTTTTTGCTTTTTTGTTCCTTGTGGAGCTACATCTACACTATTTGTCCTTTTAAGTGTTTTATTTCAATCAACCCACCAAACCAGCCATCCTAGCTGGCAAAGCAATTGGGATGTCCTTTGATTTCTATATATTTGGATCTGCCCAATTTCCAATAGCCCTGTTTCCCTCTTCAGTAAGCAGTGCATGCAGGTATTTCCACAGTTCTCTGCTCATCCACTATCTCCTGCCAATTATAATATTGTTATTTCTGTATCTTATAACAGTAAACGAAGATAACATTTGCCATGAATTTTTGTAACAAGAATCCATAAGGACATGAAGGTTCAAAGTAAGTAGGCCCCAAATTAGAGAACGGTGCCTTTCCTTTCTTCACCATCGCCATATCGACATAGAGGAATAACATTTTTTTTTCTGAAATAGATAGATGTAGACAAGCTCCAATGCCCACCTCAAAGATAATAACCCATTTGCCTTGAAAGCATCTATACCTTTGCACTTCTTACATAAAGAGTTCTATTTCAGTGGATTAGTCCCATTAGAACAAAAATAGAAATAGAAATTAAACAAGGGATGCTGACATTTGGATCTATCTCCTCCAGCCAAAATTAGCTGTGTGGTGTGTCTACAGCATTGTAGAAACTAGGAAGGCAAGAAAACCTATTCTGCAGTATTTCTTAACGTGGGTGGCTCCCAGACGTGTGGGCTTCTAGAATTCTCAGTAGTGGCTGTGCTAGCTGAAAAATTCTGGAAGTTGAACTCAGCACCTCTGAGAATTGTCAGGGTTGAGGAATCCTATTATAATCCACAGTACATACAGTAAAAGCACTGCCTGGAATGCTAACATTGCCTATTTCTTCAGCCTGTCTACCTTGAAAGGCTGTCATCAGTCTTGATAGCCGCTTCATGCATTTCTCTGTCTCATATTAAAAGAAAATCAAGGTGGAATTATTTTGAGTTTCCTTTCCACACCTTACTCTTTCTCAGAACTGAGTAATCTTTTGTTAAAATTCCCTCTGGACAGTTCATTCAATTCTTCTCTAGTCTCAAGGTTAATGTACATTCTTTCCGCACCAGGACAAGACACACTAAGTTTAAGCAATTGCAGCCAGGTGCTACAACTGCCACTTGAACCAAAGCATTTGTCCCCTTGAAATCTGAAGTGCTGCACAGCTCTAGGGGAAGCATTATCAGTCACAAACTTTATTATCAATAAATATCAAAAAGAGTTTGCAATTATCTCCACAACTGAAAAATGTAAGGCCTGAAGATTGTAAAAAGATTAAGTTATTGTATTCATTTATATAAAAATAATAATGCATTGTACCATCACAGAAGTATACATGCATACATCTATGCTTATATTTTGAAATACTTTTGATTTTTTAATCATTTTCTACTTTTGAGAACAAGTTCTAAGTCAGCTCTTAAATAAAAATACGAACAAATAATATCAGCTAAATCAATTATTTAACAGATTTAATTGTGTTTTTATATTTGTTTTTTCCACAACAACTGAAATGGAACTGGTACAGTTCAGCAGCAACTTATTCACTTTTAAAGTCAAACAATGGTTTGTTACATAAAATGCTTTGCTTGCTTCACTGGAAATCATTTCTGTAACAATAGAAGAGAAGGTACTGTGGATATAAAAGATATTTTAAGTCCCCATTTTCTGTTTTGTTTAGGATCCTCAGGGGTGTTGTATGTAAGTTAAAGTTAGTCATTAATCCACCTACATTTTAGGATTTTAAGAGAAAAAAGCTGGAGGAGAAAAAAACAATGGAAGAGACTTGCATTTGAAAGAAAGGCACAAATGAGCATTAATCCTAGGTTAAAAACTATTTTCCCAATCTGCTGTGATTATTTTAGCTTGATCACCTCCCTCACCTCTGCTACCAACTGATCGATTCTGATGCTCTGTTCAGATAAAGGGCAAATGGAATAAATGGATTAGCCACTTAGAACTGCAGTTCCTCACATCGGTTCTGTAGATCTGAGGCTTTTAAATTAATAAGCTCCAATACAGCCAGTTTTCGTAGGGCAGTTTTCAGATACACACATAGGAACCTCTGAACACAACCTCCTGTCCTCATTGACTGTAGCAGAGGGATGGTTCCAAACATGTATTTCTTCTGTCCAGTGGTGGGATTCAAATAATTTAACAACTGGTTCTCTGCCCTAATGACTGTTTTAAGTATATTAAAAAATGATATACCAAAAGGTAGTTTATTTCATGCATTTAATACTTAAACAAGAACAATAAAAGAGGTACACAAAACTAGATTATGTTATAAGAGTTTTAAAATATTAATGAAAAAATATTAAATAATGCCTGGCAAAAAGCAGTAAAACTATTAAGATATTTCTCTATTGCTTCTTGATTGGCGTCCTCCCTTGCAATTTTCTTCGCTTTTACTAAACTAAGGTTTGATATATGAAACTGAAATTCTGCTATTTAAATTTAAATCATAGGTCTCGGTATAAAATAGGAAAGCCCATTCTGCTACAAAGAACTTCATTAGAGTTTAATGCATGAAATCATAGAACCCTTTAAGACAGCGGTTCTCAACCTTGGGGTCGCGACCCCATTTGGGGTCGCACGACCATTTCGCGGGGGTCGCCGGACACCGCGGGCCGCCATTTTTTTTAAAATTTATTTATTTATTTATTTTGGCGCACGCGCACCGCGCATGCGCAGATACGCCCGTCGCGCCGGGAAAAAAAACAAAACAAAAAAAAACAAAAAAACCAAAAAAAACCAAAATGGCGGCCACAACGGGCAGATCCGCGCATGCGCGGCGCACGTGACGGGCTGATCCGCGCATGCGCAGATCCGCCCGTCGTGGTCGCCATTTTGTTTTTTTTTATTATTAATTTTTTCATTTTTTTGTTGCGACGGGCGGATCTGCGCATGCGCAGCGTGCACGCACCAAAAAAATAATAATAAAAAAATTTAAAAAATTAAAAAAAAATAAAAAAAACAAAATGGCGGCCGCGACGGGCGGATCCGCGCATGCGCGGCGCACGCAACGGGCCGATCCGTGCATTTTGTTGGTTTTTTTTTTTTTTTTAAATTTTTTCGGGTCGGGGTCGCGGCGTGCATGGGTGGGGCAAGTGGGGTCTCAACCTGAGAAAGGTTGAGAACCACTGCTTTAAGAGCTTTCCCGCTCATCATTAGTTGCGCTCTGTATAGCTAGATAGGAAAAAGTTCCAGAGCCACAAACCCAGCTAATACTTGGTGGCCTCATCCCCTTTCTCACATGCACCAATCAGGAAACTAGAGAGAGATGAAGCATCTATTCCTGAAATTACCTCTGAGAAGCACCACCTACTGTGTTTCCCTGAAAGTAAAACCTGGTCTTACTTTCTTTTGGGCTCTGAAGTAATCACTATGATTTACTTTCGAGGAGGGCTTATTTTTTGCCGGTACCAGTAGGCCATGAGCACACGGGGGTGGTGCGGGGGCTGTGCATGGGGCAGAGAAGAAACGTGGTGGTGAGAGTATGGAGGTGGACCAGGTATGGTACCAGAGTGGGTGGGTGGGTGGGGCACGTGCCCTTCCTGTGCCAGACCAGGCCCTGCAGCCCCGGGATGGCCATGCTGGGTGGCAGCGGGAAGGGTGCCAAGGTGGGGGCTGCCAGGCTGACCAAAGCAGCAGGTGGAGCACCAGAGGCTCAGGGAGGGAAGGTGGTGAAGCAGGCAGGCATCCTGCTATCAGTACCCATGGCAGCTGCCCCTTCCCCATGGAGCTGGAGAGCTTACCACACTACTGCCCAGATGCCCTCGCTTCCCCCAGGATTTGCATTTCTTTCCTTACCTGACTTTCAGCCCTGTATTGTTTCTTCTTCACAGTCCATCGCTACCACATGCAGGGTAACAAAAGAAGTTTGTGGGGGGAAAAAAGGTCAAATCAATCAATTCCAACTTTGCGAGATCTTTTTTTCCACGGGGAAGGGGTAGCTGGCATGGGTGCTGATGGCAGGATGCCCACCTGCTTAACCACCTCCCTCCTCGAGCCTCCGGTGCTCCATCTGCTGCTTTGGTCAGCCTGGCTGCTGCCACCTCGGCCCCCTTCCTGCCACTGCCCAGCACAGCTGCTCCAGGGCTACGCTTGGAGCCTCCAGGAGCTGCAGGGATCCACATGCGCCCTTTTCGCACTGCTGTTTTTGGCGCCATGTCTCTGTGTGTTTGCCTCTGTTTTTGGCAGCACTTTGGGGGGATAGTCTATCTCCATTTGCAGCGTGGCCTCTGTCTAATTGCCACGCCGCCTCTCAGGAGGGCAGCGTCAGCTGCCAATGCAGCAGCAGGGAAGATGGAAGACAATCCCGCCCACCAGATCACTCTGGTGGGGGGTGCGGTGGGAAACCAAGCAGCACAAAAAGCAGTGCTCAGAGCCTGCAGGAGCTTTAGGAATTCATGTTTGCACTTTGCAGTCATCCTCCTCTCCCTGTTAGCAATCCGGCTCGCCCAGAGTCAGATTGGCTGTTGTGGGAGACTCATCCTTATGTGTACGGCGGAACTGGAGGATGGGGACGTACCACACCACCCACGATGGCCAACCTGACCCCATGTGAGCTGGATTGCTTCAGCTGCGAGGAGCCTGGCCTAAGTTTTCCATCGCCCAGTCTTCCTGAAGTTGATGGAACTACGGCTCACCACAGCTGAACAATTTAGCAGCAAAATTGAACTCACAGCAACGGCAATGGTAGCAGGTAAGGCAAGGGGAGGCACATGATCCAGCCTGCCCCAAAAAACTATGATGGGACAGAGTGGGCGGGATTAAGTAGGGCTTACTTTTGGGGGTAGGGCTTAGATTAGCCCAAACTCCCCAAAATAAGCTAGGTCTTATTTTATGGCTAGGTTGTATTTTCGGGGAAACACAGTAGTGTTCTCCTGAGTGACATGATCGAAGATGCTGCATCTCCATTTGGTTTCCATCCGTCCTCTCTTGGACTTTTGGGGAGGGTTTTTTCCCACCTGGAAGGAAGTTGAACAAAAACCAGACATGTTCCAGAATACACAGATTTATCATAACCGGTTCGTCGAATTCAACAAAAAATTAGGTATTGGTTCTGCCAAACCAGTGAGAACTGGCTGAATCCCACCAGTGATTCTTTCTCTTTTATCCTTGTGCAGAGAGGCTGCAGTTAAGTGAAAGAAGGCTCATGTACACAGAATGTAGAATGATTGGCCAACAAGAAAACAAGTAGCACTGCCAAATAAGTACCTTTATAGAAAACAACAGGGAAAGCTCCTTAAATCTCAGTTGATTTTGTCATCTGCCCTAGTACAATTCTGTACTAACATTGCAATACATTTTATAATAATATGATGTTCTCCCTCTCCCAAGTCTAAAAGAGTGTCATTGTTGGAGGTTTTCAATTGTTATTCTTTTATTGCTACTACAGTTATATATATTTTTGTATGACTTAACCAGTGATAAGTCTGAAATTCAGAATGAGTGTGATAAAGGAATTTCATCCTTGTGGTCTATGTGACAGTGCATAGTTGATTAATTCATTTTAAAAAATGTAAATATGTATGCATTGCAAATATAAAATATTCTAGATGTCTTTTTAAAAATTACGAAATAAATTACACAAGTCCATTCAAAAAGATAAGTTTCAATACTTCATTTAGTTACTACAATGGTATAGCAGAGTGCTGTGGCCTTAATTCCTTATGCCCTTGAATTAAAACGTATCATCATATTGAAAATTGGACCCCTACTGGTTAATTGATGACAACTTTTGCTGATTCATTTATTAATTTAATCCTGCAGCTAAGTTTAATTAATTGTTGTATCTTAGCAGCATTAGAATCTGGAAGAACAGAATGCTGAGAGATGCTTTCACATTTAGCTCTGGGTGTCTTATGTGTTTGTGTCCCTGCGTGTGCATCCAGGTATATGCACAACTGTTATTCAATAATACATTTTGCCGCTTGAAAGGAAGGGGAGGTTCATTTCCTTTTCCACAGTGGCACAAGATTTGATGAGTGAAATCTTATCTCAACGCAGAGGAAAACATGATTTCCTCCTAAACTCCTGAGATCTCCAAGTCCAGGGAACAGGGCTAGGAGGCAGGGTACATGGCAAATACAGCTGAAAGATGTCACAGAGATTTACATTTAGAAAGCTGTTCTTTACTTTAAAGGAGCTCAGTTAGTATAGAAAATTATTAAATAGTTAATAAGTTTTTATTATTTAATCCTAAGGGTTATCGTATCAAAGTTGCAAGAACCCAAGATGCAATTTCCATCTTCCTTTGCAGGTTTGCAGGATTATGGCAGCCCCGATACGCAACCTAGAGAATCCACTCAGTAATTTTCTATTGGCGTTTCAAAATCCATTTTTATCCCAACTCCAATTTTTGGCCTGCTGCATTTCTCTTTTTTTGCACAATAACCTATCTTGCACTGATAAGATCACATAGGGGTTGAAGAATGGGTATTACTTTTTAATTTACAGACTAATTAGAAAACACCACTGCTCACAACTGCGCATCAGCAATTTAACACCAGAATTTGATTAGCCTGAATTTCAGAATCTTTTGAAATAAGGTTCATGAACAAAACCCTAATCTGCACCCAAATGGATGGAATCAGTGAAAGCGCAGCCATTTTATTTACCTATTCTGACTCTTTATAAGTATTGTTGTTTCTTCTGATTTCTTTACTTCAAAGAAAAAGATTAAGAACACAAGGAGTGCACTTTCAGAGATAAATGAAATACAGTATGCTTATCAAAGGTGTAAGAAGATTGCTGGCTATGTTTTAAGCGTACCTGTAACTCTAGAAATGATATCTACATTTAAATAATAGTAATAAAGAAATCTAAATATATGTATATCCAGCAGAACCAGCTAAATTCTATTAACCTAAGCTAATCTTCTTTCAGGACATTTAAGAAATCTCCCAAATACTATGGAAGGGTATGGGAGATGGAAAGAGAGAGCAGTTCGTAGGGAAGGTCCTCTGAAGTAGTCATTCTGCAGTCTGAGAACAGGCGAGACATATGATGAGAAAATGTAAAATTATGAGATGGTGACATCAGGTGATCTATTTCCGACTTCCGGTTCCGGTTTGCAGCGTTGCTAGTTGAGCGGGGAGACTGCTCTCCTCGCCAACTAGTTTTCCCTTTGTCGGTGGACCCTTATGCGGATCCAAAGTCACCCTGGAGGGTGCGACTTTCTGTCGAGGATGCTGTGATCCGGCTGCGGAGGAGTGGCAGCTCCTCCAGCTGTCCAGACGAAACTCCGAGGGCCGATGGAAAAGAAGATTGGCCAGTAAAATGGCCGATCGCCCTGCTGCTTCAAAGAACAAGAACATCTAAGCTGTGAATGCCCCCATGGTGAGCCTGGGTGAGAATTTTCCAACTCTCTTTTCTATTTTTTTTTTTACTTTAATACCTGTAAGAGCCTTTGGGAATCATTTCTCTGGCGCGGGAAGGCGGCTTCTGTTTTTTTGCGGGGAAAGAAGGCATTTTGTAAATATTGAAACAGATTATATTTCACTTTTATATATATATATATATATATATATATATATATATATATATATATATATATATATATATATATATATATATATATATATATATATATATATATATATATATATATATATATATATATATATATATATATATATATATATATATATATATATATATATATATATATATATATATATATATATATATATATATATATATATATATATATATATATATATATATAGAGTGTTTCTTTTTTAGATAGCACCCTGTAAACCCAAATATATATAACCCAAAAGTTAAATAACTCGAAATAGCTATCTCAGAAATCCCTTATTTCTTTGTCAACAAGTTTAAAAACATATATATATATATATGTTAGTATAGTAAATAGGTATAGTAAATAGGAAGTATAGTAAATAGGAAGTATAGTAAATAAGTATAGTAAATAGGAAGAAAAATAATAATACAGTTCTTGCCAAGAGAGGGAGAAAGAAAAAAAAAGAGACTTAAAAAAGGGGGGAAGTCTCTTTTTTTTTCTTTCTCCCTCTCTTGGCAAGAACTGTATTATTATTTTTCTTCCTATTTACTATACTTTTAAAGGACAAAAAAGGGGGGGGGGAATTGATTGTCTTTTTTGAACCCGTCGAGGACATCTAGTGGCAAATGTTTGATACTGCAAGTTAAGACTATTTTTGTAAAGATGGAATACTGAACTTTGAAATACGTCTGGAAAGATAAGCTGTGCAGCTGTGAAAACTGTGAAGGTGAATGTTGTTTACTTTAAATATAGCCTTCATGAAAGGGACCTTTTTTTAAGAATTAGTATCTAAAATGGAGACTCAGCCACAATTGAATTATGCACTTATATTGGAAAAGATATATGAGGCCATTGCTGACATATGTGCCACAATTAAAAACTGTTCTTCTAACAGAGAGTCTACTATATCTGTTCAAACTGACATTGAAGCTATATCTGATTATGGTATAAAGCAAAATATACCAGAAGAGGAATTGGCAGATTCAGAAGAGGAACTTATTGTGCTTGACAACTCCTTCTTCTGTAACTCAGAGAACCAGAAGAAGCAAAGACTAAAATTTCTTACTAAAAAGCAACGATACTGCAAGGAGAAGAAAAAAGGATTTCTACTGCAGAGGGAAAGATTTACACTTCTACAAAGAATGTTACAAACAGAAAAAATGGACTTATTGGCTGAAAAAGATGCGTTGTTATGGAAACCTGTCTGGTATAGAAGAAAACCTAGAATTAGACTAAAAGAAATTTAAAATTCTTTAATGGATTAAAAGAAAATGCTGATTTCATGGATTGTTTTAAGGATAATGATTAAGTTCAATATGGAAACTGTAGTTACATGTATGTATGGTTAATTTAGTTTGATGATCTTTTATAGTTTTTAGGAAACTTATCTGATATGGAAGCAGGAAAGCTAATTTGGAGTGAAGCTTGATTAAATTTAAAATTCTTTAATGGATAAAAAGGTAATAAAGAAATTCAAAACTACTTGATAGATTAAAAGGCAAAGTTGGTTTTATACATTGTTTTAAGGATAATGATTTAGGTTTAGTAATAGAGAAATTGCAATTATAGATATGTATGTTTAATTTAGTTGAATGACTTTTTATTGTTTTATGAAAACTTGTTTGATATGGAAACATGAAAGATAAACTTGGAGTGAAGTTTAATCAAATCTAAAATTCTTTAAGAGATTAAGGTAGTATTGGTCTTATGGAGTGTTTCAAGGATAATGACTTAGGCTTAGAATTATGAAAATTGTAACTATATATATGTGTGTGTTTAATCCAGTTTGATGATTTTCTATTGTTTTGGGGAAATCTGTTTGATATGGAAAAATGAAAATTAAACTTGGAGTGAAGCTTAATTAATTAAGAGATATTTGTGTGTAGTAATATGATTGATAAGGTATAATAATCAAGTCGATGGAATTTGGAACTAGTGTAATGAACAGAAATGAATTAACTCAAAGACTATTATAAACAATAATGGGCTTTATGGATTTTATTAAGGGGGAAATATATATATGTATGTATGTATGTATGTATGTATGTATGTATGTATGTATGTATGTATGTATATAAGTTGACGTGTTTTTTTCCTTCGGCGGACGAATTGCGAGGACTCGAAGAGGATGAAGCATGAAGCCGAAAGCACCAGCCTGAAGATGGCGAATGGAACTTCGTCGAAACGTCGCCAAGACACTTCAAATTTTACGCGGGAGAAAACCCGAATTACCAGAGACCTACATACAAACACCCGTGAAAACCTCAGAAAACACACACACACACACACACACACATATTTATATAGTTATATAGTTATAGTTATATATATATAGTTATATATATATAGTTATATATATAGTTATATAGTTATATATGGTTATATAGTTATATAGTTATATATAGTTATATAGTTATATATGGTTATATAGTTATATAGTTATATATAGTTATATAGTTATATAGTTATAAGTTAGTTATTAATGGAAGAAGAAATAATCAAGATTGAAGATAAAAAGAGGGTTGAGAGAGAGTAATTGTTTGAATGTGCAGGAGATAGTTGAAATGATAAATTGTTTATATAAAATAATATTTGATTATGGCAATTGAAATTGTAAAAGTTTTAAAACAGGTTTAGTAGTAATAGAAATTTAGGATAGAAATGGAATATATTAAATTTACTATGTTGTTTGAGGGAAATAGAGAGATGACAGTGTATGTATTAAGCTTGAGCTATTCATGTGTGTTTGTATTTTGGAATTTTTGTTCACCCAACCACCACGGTGTGTTTCAAGTACTTTTTGTTAAAACTAAAAAATCAATAAAATATATTGGGGGGGGGAAAGGTGATCTATTTCCAAAGTACAAGTTTGGAAAAAAAATATGTCTGACTGGATGATTTTTTTTCTTTTCACAGAATAGTAGTCATAGAAGAGAATCAAATAAAAGCCCAGCAAAGAAATGCTTAAAAAGGGGTGTATTTTACTAGTAACAGCAATTCATCAGAGGAATAACCTAGTGAGATAGAGAACTTTCCTGTGTGACATCTGTTCAAGCAAAGTTTAAACAATCAGCTCTTGGGGATTGACTAATTTGAATTATGTACATTGAAAATAAGGGCTGGATTTGATGGATCACTCCAATTCTATGGTAATATATACAAATGTTTAAAAATATGCCATATATTTTATGTTGAAGGCAATCTCACAGGCCTAAAATAGTGGATACTAATACGAACTCAGCCCCTGCACATACTTAAACCTTTTGTTCTTTTTTACTTATATAGCACCATGTTCAGAGATTGCCCTTGTGCTATTTCATTATACAAATATTAATCCCCTGCCAAGGGAGTGAATGTTTGAGAGGAAGAATTTTCGCAACAGCCAAGTGATGATTTACTTAGCAATGTATAATTTGCTTTACTTCTCCAAGGATTTCTGCTATTTTCCCTGTGCTGTGCCATGTTTTGCAATTTAATTTCAGCATCACCCTATGGAACATTTATGCGATCTTTTTTGCAATAAAACATGTCACTAACATAAATTGCTGAAGCCCTACAAAAAATATTAGAATGAGCTGATTATTAGTTGAGGGATTCAAAGATGCTTTTAATGAATTCTTCCTGACCCTAACTCATATTGTGCGGATTTATGTGGATCCTGGGTGGCTAACAATGCATAAAACAGAAACATTTATACCAAAAGTATAGAAATAGACTTCTTGGAATGTCACTTTTACATCTTTAACCTCATCCATATTTCCCAGTATGCTTCTGAAGCTCAGGGTCATGAGTTTGCAGGTTCTGGACAATTGAGCAGTCGGGCAGTTTTCTTCGGTACATCCTATGATGGTGCACCAAAGCAATTATTTCTTGGTCCAAAACCTAGAAATAGGGATTGTGGTTGCTGGAACTGGGGGTAAAATGAATAGATTCTTGCAGGACACCAGACCAGAACATTTTCCATGCATAGCCATTGATAGAGCATTAGAGAGAAAGTATGGCTATAGTGACACTTTGCTCAACTACAAAGCCATAAAACATGTAGAATAAAATACAAGTTAGCCTCTTTTAAGCGGAAGGTGAATCTATCATAGCAGGATATATAAAATGTGTCATTGTGTTGGAGCACATGCATTCATAAGATTTGGTGAATTGCGTCCTGCAGACTCCCATTACAAGTCTCTCTACTCCTGTTACTTATTTTGACCTCTCTTCTTTATCAAGTAGATTGTTTCTTCTATGTTCCTTTAGGAAAATTGCACCACGACTTTTAGTTGCCAAACAAGATCTAGGAATTATCTCCAATTTTTTTAAGGATGTGCCAATGGATAGTATGTTTGATAATAGTTTTTAACTGACAGAAGATAAATTCAAATGTTTACATGAATATTAATCAACAACTCAGTTACATGAACATTGCTCAGATACATCATAGAGAATACATTTGAAGATATCCTTGTGATTACATAATTCACTGGTGGGCAAAAAGAAACAAGAATCCAAACCAGATCCCATTCAAATTCCTGTAGTGTCCATTGCATGCTGTGGAAGTGAAAGAGATAAAGGAAACCAACATAAAAGTAAGCACATTCCTTGTGCATGCAGGTGAGCACGGCAACCACTGCACTATGTCTTTCAATTTATTTCCTAAACCTTTTCACTTGCAGTGAAGTTGGGACACCATTCCTCAGCACAGAAAGCGGGGAAACAGAAACAGTTTCCTTATTAATTCTTCAAGCTGGATTCTTTCACCCATTTTTGGCCCTAATTTATCCAGAGGAGGCAGGATCGGATAAAAATATTGAAGAATTATGTTAGATATTCAGTAAGCGTGGCTTGGCTTGCACTTCTCAATATTGCAGAGATGCTTATGGGCCAAAAAACACAATGAACCTTCCATTTTGTCCCAAATGGCATCTGGTTCCCTAAGATGCCATCACAGCTTCAATTATTTATAAGTAGAATTTCTGTCAAAGCAAGTGGAAAAATAATTAAAGGCTGTGTTATAATATTGCATGGAGAGAGCGGGGGGGTGTGTGGAGAGGGAGAGGGACTCCCATAGTCTCCCCTAAAGAAGACTAGGAAGGATGATCTATTGAGATGGTTTCTTCCCGTTTTGAAAAAAACTTGAATAACATTACATTGGAATATGGGTATTCCATTAATCACAGAAGGGCCACCATATCTGGACAATGAAAATCCCAATTACTGCTAGACGGCACGAAACAGAACCTTCACTGGAGCCATCTTGTGAGGCCTAGATTTTTATATGCCTGATATTAGGATCATATTACATATTATTAAACATGGATATAATCCTGCCGAAAGACATTAATAGAAGACATCTTTTGCATAAACAGCCACCAACTAAGATGTTTTAGTTCTGCATTTTTTTCAGTTCTAGAATGAATTGCTTTTATGTATAACCAACTATCCAATAAAGCCAGGCTTTGTATCAGTATAGTATATGCTTCAAATGCAAGAGTTCCCATCTCTAGTATTTTCAGGTAAAAAAGAATCTTTCAGTCTTATCAGAAATTGAAGAATCTCAGTGGATTCAATAGCTAGGTGTCATGTGGCTTTGCTATAAAGTGAGGTTTTTCATTTCTATGCTCCCTCCTCCATCACACTTAGTTTACTAATCAACATCTCGTGTCATGGATTAATGATCTTAAGTTATAAGAAATCTCATTCTAGCTCAGCGGTTCTCAACCTGTGGGTCGCGACCCTTTTGGGGGGTCGCACGAACCTTTCACAGGGGTTGCCTAAGACCATCGGAAAACACATATTTCCGATGGTCTTAGTCAGGGCTTGTCAACTGCCTTCTCTCCCTCCCACCATCTGCTCCACCTCACTTGTGTGGAAAATATGCTGCTTGGCGGCAGTCTGCACGAACTCTACCAAATGTGCCCTGCAGGGGGCGCATAAAGAGCGCAGGTGCAGAGCAAGGCCCTGCCCTCCCCAGAGACTCCTTGTGCAGCAACCGGATTGACTTCTTCTCGTGCACACAGGTCAGCGAAGGGGAGGCCGCCGCAGCACCCAACTCCTGCGCCCGTCAGCTGGCGACCCCCAAACTTGCGCTTGTCAGGCGGGAGGTCTGGTGACGGCCGCTGGTCTCCTTTGCCACCCCACCTCTCCTCGACTACTCCTCCGCCCGTTCATGTCGAGCCTGCTGGGGCTTGACAGGGAGAGAGGGAGGGAAGGAGGAAGGGACTCCTCCTCCTCCCCTAAGCTTCAAAGCACGATCGGCTTCCCTAGGATGCCACAATCCTCACGAAAGCGGAGGGGGGGGGAGAAGCAAAGGGGGCGAGAAAGCTCACGACGGGCTGGAAGGAGCCCGTGTCAGTGTTGGTGACAAGAAATTCCCCACAAACCCAGGGAAGGGGTGGAGAAAAGGAGCCCCCTTTGGGAGGAAACCGCCACCTTCTTCTCCTTGGCTTTGCACTCTTCTGTTCCTCGGCAGCTGGGCTGGCAAGCCTCTCCTGGCTGGAACTTCCTTTCCTTCCCTCCCTCTTGGTCTCTTCCTCCTTCCCTCCCTCTCCCATTGTCCCTTCCTTCCTTCCCTTCACCTCCCTCTTTGTCCCTCCTTCCCTCCCTCTCCTTGTCCCTTCCTTCCTCTCTTCCTTCCTTTCGCCTCCCTTTTTGTCCCTCCTTCCCTCCCTTTCCTTGTCCCTTCCTTCCTTCCTTGCTTCCGCCTCCCTCTTTGTCCCTCCTTCCCTCCCTCTTTCCCCTTGTCCCTTCCGTCCTTCCTTCCTTCCCTCTTGTCCAGGATCGGGGTGAGCCTCTACAGCTGATCCGCGCTTCTGCAGCTGTAGCTGCTGTCCTTGGCTCCTGCCCAGCAAACTTGCTCGAGCTTTGCTAATTTAGCAGAAGTGCGAATCAGTTGTAGCCCGGCGCTTGCTAACTTAGCAAGCAGCAAGTCTTTCAGTGAAGCTAAGTGAGCTGGCAGAGCTTTCTTCTGTCGCTTCCTGTGCACAGTCAGGTTTGCTGGCAGCAAAGCCCCCAGCCATGCTGGCAGCCTATCCCCCTCCCCTTGTCCCTTTCTGGACACGGAGGGGGGGGAGGAAGGAAGGGATGAAGAGGGAGGGAAGTAAGGAACAATAAGAGAGGGAAGGAAGGAACAATGGAAGGGAGGGAAGGAAGGAAGGGACAAAGAGGAAAGGAAGGAAAGAAGGAAGGAAGGGATAATGTGAGAGGGAGGGAAGGAAGAAGAGACTAAGGGAGGGGAAGAAAAGGAAGGAAAGAAGGAAGAAAGGGACAATGGGAGAGGGTGGGAAGGAGGAAGGGATTAAGGGAGGGGAAGGAAAGGAAGGAAAGAAGGAAGGGATAATGGGAGAGAGGGAGGGAAGGAGGAAGAGACTAAGGGAGGTGAAGGAAAGGAAGAAAAGAAGGAAGGGACAAGGGGAGGGAAGGAAGGCAGGCACCCACTCCAGTCCCATTCCAGACACCCACAGATCCCCCCCACAGGCACTCTGCAACCTGAGTGATCAGCTGGCCACACCCCCTGGCCATTGATCACGTGACCCTGGGACACTGTGAATGTCATAAGTATGAATCAGTTGTCAAGCATCCGAATGTAAATCACATGACCCTGGGGATGCTGCAACAATCATAAGTCTGAAAAATGATCATAACTCACTTTTTCAGTGCTGTTGTAACTTCAAACAGTCACTAAGCGAATTGTTGTAAGTCAAGGACTACCTATACTTTCCCATTTTTTTCCTCTTTTTTTTGGTCAAGTTTTTGATACCCCCCAGCCAGCTGGATGGGGGGTTGGGGGTCACCACAACATGAGGAACTGAATTAAAGGGTCGCGGCATTAGGAAGGTTGAGAACCACTGTTCTAGTTGAATGGCTCATTTGATTAGTTTCTGGTTCATTTCCAAATAGTGTAATAACAATGTAGGAAGATGATCAGTTTCATGAAAAGATCAGAGTTTCGACACTCATTGTCACAGATACTTTCATGTGGATTTCAATCCTGTATGAAGCAACAATTGGACTTAGTACCTTACAAAATCCCCTCCAACTCTGTGATCCTACAAAGAACGCAATTCTCCAAACTGAATACCATTTTTCTCAGCCAAAGAACCAAATATTTAATGGCAAGATCAAAACACATTAGGCAAGCTGTATGTCCTTGTTGATTACAACTTTCGTTCCCAAAGTTGCCGTTTGAGTGATTCTCAGTTCAGGGCAGCAGCTACCGTCTTTCCCCGAAAGTAAGGCCTACCGCCAAAATAAGCCCTACCTTGATTTTTGGGTGTAGGCCTAATGTAAGCCCTATTCCAAAAATAAGCCCTAGTTTTGGGGTGTGGCATACACTTAAAAATCAAGCTAGGGCAGGGGTGGGGGTGTGGAGCTGCCCCACACGCCCCACACCCACTTACCTTGCAGCCAGGCCTCTCCTCACCGGCAGCATCTTCTGCAGCCAGGCCTGCATTTTGCAGTCAGGCCTTTCCGGAAGGCCACTGTAGCCAAGAACAGAGCTATGGATTCAATCCATAGCTCGGTTCTGCAAGACCTCTGTAACCAAGAACTGAGCTATGGATTCAATCCATAGATCGGTACTTAGCTGCAGAGGCCTGCTGGAATGCAGGCCAGAATGCAATTGCAGAATGAAGCTGCTCCTTTGGCCACAGAAGTGGACCGGCTGGGCAGGGCTGTTGGTGCCAGAGGTGAGTATAAAAGACACCCCCCAAAAAATAAGACCTGGTGCCTCTTTTGGAGGCACAAAAAAAAGACCTGGTCTTATTTTTGGGGAAACATGGTATATACTTCACGTTTTTTAAATGACATTCTTGAATTGTGTTGTGCTGCCCTCTACTGTTCTAATATATAATACTTGAAATCAAGAATGGTAAAAAATAAAAAATCTCCTCTAAAGTTATTTGTATAGATGAAACATCCTTCTGAAAAATCCCTGGATGTAGCCAACATTTTATTTCAGAGAGATGCTAGCTAAAAGTAGAATTTTTAATCATGCTAAGGCTTTCCAACTAATATTTCTTGGAGTAGTCCTAGGTTACAAAAACTATTTTAATTTGTAAGCTGTTATTTACAATACTGGCTTGTCAGCATTTTTAATTCAAGGAAGCATTTTTACAACCACCACTGTTGCAATCTACACAAAGGTCCTAAATTACATCTAGATCTCTGATTCAGTTATACATTGTTGGGCAAATTAGTAATAGCAGATATAGATTACGTTTTACTTGAAGTTTGGGAATAGTCACAAAATCCTTGGGGAGTGTTACACACAGTAAAGAGCCACATCCAAATCACTTTCAACCAAACACTGAGGCACAACCAGTTCTTTGGAATAGAAATTTAAATTTAACCAGCAAAGCTTTACTGGTTACAATGTACATTTGCTCTTTCTCTCACACACATATCTCATCATACACACAACACCCAGTCATCTACACTTAGTCATGTCCTTCTCACCTAGGCTGGGAGCCAGTGAAAATCAAGAGCATAAAATAATCAAGCCAGAAGGAACACAAGCACTTCTGCTAAATAGTTTCCTGAATAATGTGATATGGCAGAATGTTGAGTTGGCACTTTAGTATTGAGGTAATCAACTACAAATCTGATTTCTACAATGCAGTTATCACTAAAGTTTTACACCAGTTCTGTACTGATATTTTTCCATCAATCCTGATTTTTACATGCTTCACATTAGTGTGTAACTGTGAAATCCTCATGATGAGCTATAGAATACCTCAAAACCAATATGGCCTGACCCCAAATAATCACCTACATTTCATTTGTAATATTTTGTTTTACCAAACTCACTTTTATGTTTGATTCAACCATACTCCCACAAAAGCTTAGCACCAACATAGAAACAATTTGATGCAGGATAAATAGCACATTTGTTGTTATTTATTTTCTGACAATATTGCTATTGTTGAGAATAAATGTGTAAATGGTTTTCCATTCAAATGAAGACACACAAAGAACTGATGACTGTTATTAAAATAAACAAGCAAACACTAAAACCTAAATCTCTAGTCTAGAACGTCAATGTTAAGTTAAATAAATATTTGGAATGTACTTTAAATAGCTACTTCCATTAACAATATTCTAGAAGTCCAATCTTGAAGGAATGGATTTAGAAAATGTGTCTGGTAATATTGTTTCATTTAATGAACAACATTGTTCAGAAATGATATAATTCAAGATCTGGAGGGAGGTTATATGAAGGGGGAAGGAACCCTTAAATCCCAGAAATCCTATGAAAAATAAGCTAGTACAGCTGTGCTAATACAAAGAGAGATAAAAGTACTGACTGTCAGATTGATCATTATTGTGGGTAAAACAGAAGTATTTGCCTACATGGGCTAAAACCTGTATTTGATGGGACAATGCAATATTAAACTCTGGCTTAGGTTTTGGGTGATTGAGGGCTTTAAGTATTTCCTCTGAACCAAAACATTTAATTGTGGTGGTACAAAACCTAGGCAATCATAGAATGAAGTGATACAAAACTGGTACACAACCTTGGCATTAATTTGGGCCAACTGAAACCTATGATTTTGATATAAGCTGTATAACTCACCCTGGTAACCCAAAATTAGTGGAACAAATCATTTTAAAAAATGGCAAAATTGGATGAATATAGTGACATTGATTTTTCAGATGTTTCTCTGAATCCCAATCTAAAATTAATTATCAGGTGTAAAATCCAGATTTGGGAGAAAGAAAATGGTATAAAACTAATACATAATTTAAAAGTTTTATTACTTTTTAAGAATTACAATCTTTAGAACTTAGTAAACAACATGTTGTCTGGGTTCACATATTTAACATTCACTCCTTCAAAATAAGTCTATTCAGTACTGCGCAATCCAGTATTTTTTCCCTGATCCTCCTTTCTTCCCCATATTTTTTCCCGTTTCCCCCTCATTACACAATTAGAATTCTTGGTACTATTGAAGTAGACAGCGTTCGATATAAACATCTTCATCATACTTTACTATTATTATAGAAAATAACAATATCAATGCATAAATCAATATCCTGTTTTTCATGCTCGTTAAGGTTTAATTTTCCATCAATATTTAAAGTATCTTTGTCAGTTATGATTTTCTCAATATTAATTACATTTATATAGCTAAAAATTTTATTCATACCAATCCTCATTTTCATATTTCCTCTATCTATTTAATTCTAAATCATATCTTTCATTATAAAAAGTAATTATATCTAAGGGTCATCCATTCTTTTAACCATATTCAAACAAGTACTTAAACATATGATGCCCCCTGTAATAGGTCATATCTTCTATTTTTTAAATCTAACTCTCACTTTCTTTCTTTGCCAAGTAGCTTTCCAAGCCAAGGCAATTAAATCGCCCAGGAATTTTCTTTCTATTTTTAAGAAAGTTGCTTGGCATGAGGAAGACAATTTAGGTAGGCTATTTTTGAGGGGGAATGCTGCCCATTTATGTTCCTTAAGCAACTCCCACCTTCTTTCTCCCTCAATTTCTCCTTTCATCTTTTGTTTCCGAAATTGTAACATTTGAAGATGAATTGAATGGACAGTATGAAAACAGACTCATCTCTTCAATCAAGCTGGCCTGGCCTAGACCTCCTCGGGTTTTATCTAAATTTCTGTGTAAATTTTTTAAACAAGGCTGTTCGGGTTTTAGAATTGGGATTTTAACAGGTTTTAGTAACAGCCATGTATTAATTTAATTTATTTTTAAATATTTATTGTTATTATCTGTTTTAATTGGGCTGTAAACCGCCCCGAGTCTTACGGGAGAGGGGCGGTATAGAAATTTAAGAAATAAATAAATAAAAATTTCCCCTGACAGCTCTATGTTCCTTTCCCCAAAATCTTCTTCCTTGTCATTAGGTGGATCTTGCAAGCTTAAAGGGTAAAGGGTCTTTTGCAATTTCATTGTTATGGATAAATAAAATGCAGTATTTTATTTGTGTATAATAGTTTATATTTCCCCTTCTTTAATCTCTTCCGTCTCTAGGTCCATTTCGTCTGCTTCATCTTCCGATCTCTGGTTTGTTTGTTAATACTTTGTAGTCATTGTCTGGGAACTCTCTAGTTGTAGATTTAATTTGGAGATTTGCACTTTTGTATTATCTAACTTATTTTTAGTCTCGTTGTGGTTTCTTTTTATGTCCTCTTTGTATGCAACAATTGTTTGGTGAATTAGTTGTAGCATAGAGTATATTTCCTTCTGAAAGGTATTTGTTTTTTCTTCAGGCATCATTCCTGGATATCCTCTAATATCACCAGTCTTAGTAAGAGTAGAACAAAGCTTCTTCTAGCTTTCTGGTCTTTATATGCAGCTTTTATAATCCAATAGATTTTGGAATACACATCTAGTCCCAAAAGCAATATTTTATAATGATCCTTTGTCTCAGGCTTCCAAAAATTGTCAGTCAGGCAATATTATAATCCACACTGTTCAAAGTGTTCAACCTCCCTGAAAACAACTTAAAAGTCTCTCCTAGCCAGACATAATCAAAAGTCAAGTTTTTCTTTCTCTTCCACTAGCTCTTGAGACTAAAAGTCCAAACTCAGGGGGTGTTTATAATCCAACAAGGTCAGGGTGATAAGTATGCCAAAATATTTTCCTTTATTGCCAGTTATTCTCCCTTAGGCTAGGAATCACCAAGCAGGCAGGAAGCTAGTTATAGTGCTGTACTCAGATCCACTACTAGATGTCATTCAAAATCTATTTTCCACTCTTAAAACAAAGGATTGATTTCTTGTATTTCACCTCAATGTCTTTTTTTCAAAGAGAAAATCTTAACAAACAATTATCTCGGTTCTCAAATTTCAAAACTGTAGTTTTATATTACTTCCACTTCAATATTGTGTATTTCTGTCCCCCATAGAAATTAAAACACCGCTTCCGTTCACATTTGGAGGTTTTTAGCTTCTTGGCAGCCTTTCCAGGAAATTCAGTTGTAAAATAATAAAGAAAGGATCAATATTCTTACCCAGTTCCAAACATGCTGTTTACGATGTGTTAACTGGCGTTCTTCCCTGGTTGTCAGCAGCTAATGGCTGGCCATAGGAATGTAGCCAGTCTTTCCCATTGGTTTGGAGGTCTTTTCTCGGATTGAACGAAAAAACCGCCGTCTCTTCGTGATCGACAAGACACCCCTCCTTCTTCGCCTCTTTGGGGTGACTTTAGGTCTTTTAGGGCCCCCAGCAAGGCAAAATCGGGCACAGAAGGCAGAGCACTGCCTTCCTGCATCCATGCCGCCGCGATGCAAAACCGGAAGTCTCACTAATACATAAATTTTGAATGGAAACTGAATTTTAGGATTAATAATAGCACAGCTGAGTGGCTGTAGGCACACGAAGAGGCTCTCTCTCTTCGTTGCCTGCTTTTCCTCTGTCGGTAGATCTTTAATCAGGTTGAAAAGTCACCGATGAGGACTCTCGTTGATTGCGGGGGGAAGAGGCAGCTCCTCAGGGCCGATGGAGAGAAAGATCGGCCAGTAACATGGCCAATTATTTAGCTGCTCCAGCTGAAAATCAAAAGAACATCTAAGCATTAAGAAACCATCGTGGATGATCCCGATGAGATTTTTCCTTCTCTCCTTCTGCCTAACTACTCTCCTGTCAAAAGCCTTTTGGAATTACTTCCCTGCTTTGAAAGAGCTGCCTTTGTTTATCTGGGGAAAAGAGCTTTCCATAACAAAGGAAAAAACTTCTTATTGACTATTTTTACTCTTGCCTATTTGAGGGCCCTGGAAAAATCCTTGTCATAAAACTCTATTATTATATCGTCTAAGCTGGAGAATAGTGTCTTCCTATGTCTTGGACTTACTTTTTTAAAGGGATAAATCTTTATTGTTTGAAAAAAAACAACTCTATGAAAAGCCGGAAAAGAGACTCCATAGCTCTGATTTTGCTAATCTCATTCTTGATGTCTGGAAGAGACTTTCGTAGTTTACTGAGAACATCTTGTGGAGAAATTTAATTGTAACTGTTTTTTGTTTGTGTTACTACTGAAATGGAGAAATCATACTCACAACTCAATGGTTAACTCATACTGGAAAAAAATTATGAAGCTACTGAGGAAATATGTTTCCAAATAAGAGAGAGAACTGCAGAAATAATAAACAGAAATTTTACTGTCAATTTACAAACTGACCTTCAGACTCTACTTGATCATTCTACAGACCAAAAAGCAACAGAATAATTAATTTACATACAACCTATGGAGACTTTGGATGACCAAAAAATGATTGTTAACTAAACTATCTACAATTGCAAAACTAACAGAAATGGACTTGAAATTACAACTGTTGGAGAATTATGACAACCGTGATAATCAACTATTAATTATAAAATTGGACACAATTGTTTTATCCAGCAGACAGGAACCAGGCGTCAAAAACAGAGGATGGGAGGTCTTTTACTGACCCAAATGATATTACAAGCAATAATGGGAGATCTATTTGCTGAAATAGAGGCTTTGTTATGGAAGCCTTCTAGGCGTAGGAAGAAAGCCAGAATAAGACTAAAAAGAGAAATTTAAAATTATATGTAATGGATTAAAAAGGTTTTGAGAAATATGGACTGATTTAAGGATTAAGATTTAGAGTTGAAAATTTGTGATTATTAGAATATATATGTTAGAGTAAGAATGTATTTTCTTGAATGTTTATTTGTATGAAAATTATTTTGTAATGGAATGAGAATAAGAATATGAAAGAGGCTTTTAGAAATTCAGATAGCTTTAACAACTAATTGAGTGTGTTAGGTGACTACCTAACCACCACGGTGTGTCTTGAGCATTCTGTTGTAAAAGTTAAAAAACCAATAAAATTTGTTATTTAAAAAAAAATTGCACAGCTCAAATCTAGGCTACTATATGCTGACAACATAGTTCGTTTTGCATGAATTCAGAGGAACAATAACAATTACTAAGAGCGTATGAAATATAAAATTCTCCCCCAAAGAAATTTATTACAAATTATAGAAGAAAATCATAATCACATTTATAAATTATATTAATATATCAATAAATCTATTTATTTTCTTAAATGACACATATTATTTTAGTGATGCAAAATCCATTGATAGAAACAGATTCACTGAAGTGACTCATCATGCTGCTCATTTTATTAAAACAATTTATATAAAAAAAGATTGGGAAAAAACTCTTGTAAAATAATTGTTTACCACATTTCTCAACAACTGAAATAGCTTCTTTATTAAAATCATTTTAGATGCTTTGCAGTACATAATTATAAAAAAAAATTCACATGAATAGTCAATGCAAATTGACTTTTTAGTCTTTTTTTCCCATAATGTCAACATTACTTTTGCTTTGCATATTTTTGGTATTTTCATCTTTGTCAGTGGAAGAAAGATTTTCTACTATGCTGGCTTCCATTAACATTTTTTCATGCTGTCCATTCAATTCATCTTCTATTATTGTTGGTAACTGATTGATGTTTTTGGTTTTACATCCAAATTCCAATTCTTCTAGCACTTGTCCCGAAGTATCTGTAGATGCTGTTTCCAACTGACCTTCTAAATTTTCTTCTTTCCTTTTTGCTTTGAATACTTCAAGTCCCATCATTCTCAGGTAATGTAATCTCTCATTCTTGGGCACGAAAGCACGAAGAGATGTCTTGCCAAGCCAACCACACAGCAAAATAGAGCACTCATGGGTGTCTTGTTTGCTACAAATAGACAAATGCATACACTGTTGATGCTTCAATTTTACTTTCTTCAAAGGATTCATTAGTAATTTTAAACAATACTACTAGCTTGTTTGTTCTAGGATCCTAGAAATAGGGGTTCATTGAAACCATTAAACTAATCCTTTCATGATTTCTGTTCAATTTATATTTAAAAGGATCTGTACATCCACACACATTTGCATAAATTGAACACAGAGGTCACTTACCTTTGGTCTGGTTCATATTTCAAGACTATGCTACCCATAGCTGAAACAAAGAAAATGTAATGTTTTAAAATAACAGATTGTCATAATACAAATAACATTAATCTTTAGCCATTCAACCTATGACCCACAGTTATTCTCCATAGAATTTGCTGAACACTATCATCTTTTCTATCAAAGCAAATGTTAGGAAATTATTGATATTCTTGAGCTGCTATTAATAATGTTGGGATAATGATCTTCACCAGATAGAGGAATTTTTAAATGTCACTACCTCTCATTCACACAGTGAACTTGATTACTGGATTATCTTTAGTCCCAAAAATAGGTTTGAGCCCAACATCAGCCTCTGAGACGTTCTTAGAAAATAAAAATCATGGATGGCTACAGTCTACAGTCATTTAGGTCAAGTGAAAACATGAAAAGTAAAATTGAGAGAGCAGAAAGAATTCTGGAGAGTTACCTTCTGACAAATGGCATTTATGAATAGTTGCCATCAATTTTCACCATTAATATATCAAAAGTAACCAGCTGAAAATCAACTACTCTAACACTAAATAAACAATGTAAATCAAATCTTAAACCCAAATAACTATTGTTAATTAGTTACCAAGTAACTATTACTTACCCATTCCATTCAGTTGACTGCGTGTTTCATTACTGAACCTGCTTAAGAATGGATTTTCTTCAGTTAACAAAATTTTAATATCTTCTATGCCAGCCGTAATAGATCTGGCACTGATGAAAGGATGCAATGTATATATGCCCTGGAATTGAAAGACATAATTTTTATAATATAGCCATTTCTTTCAAAATTCAAAACAGAAATCTATTTTTAAGGAAAGATTTTCAATATCTGAGTGGAATATAATAATAAGAAACCGAAATCGCAATGTTTTCTGGCTGTGCAATACCATAGTATGAAATAAAATATACAGTCAATTAATCAACTATATCAATGGTGCAGTCTTCTAACCATACAGAGTGAATTAAAACATCCTCAAACTTGTATTACTTTCATGTTAAACATATACATACATACAACCGACATGCATGCATGCATAAATTTGCCTGGACAAGTCCTGCCAGTTTCCTGTTAATGTTTTTCTTCAGAAATGGTTTGGCACTGCTTTCTTCCTAGGGCTGAGAAAGAGTGATAGCCCAACATCACCCAGTTAGCTTCAGGCCTAAGGTGGGACTACAACTTACACTCTCCTGGTTTCTAACCTAATATCATAAACACTGAAATGAAGATACTTTAAAAAATCTGACATAGAAACCTCAATAGATTGCCATCCTATTCCAGCAATCCTACTAAGTCCATAAAAACATACAGCAATTTAGGCAGACACGGTATTAGCATGTACAGGTAATCCTCGACTTACAACAGTTTGTTTGATGACTGTTCAAAGTTACAAAGACTTACAACTTTTTTTCATACAAACATTGAAACAGCCCCATGGTCTCATGAGTAAAATTAAACAGCTTAGCAACTGACTCATATTTATGACAGATGTAGTGTCCCGGGGGTCATGTGATCCCCTTTTGCGACCTTCTGACAAGTAAAGTCAATAGGGAAGCCAGATTCACGTAACAACCGTGCTACTAATTTAACAACTGCAGTGATTCACTTAACAACTATGGCAAAAAAGATCATAAAATGGGTTAAATTCACTTAACAGTCTCGCTTAGCAACAGAAATTTTGGGGTCAATTGTGATTGTAAACAGAGGACTACTTTTATTTCTTTCTGATGGAAGAAGCAATATTCTCCAGTGCCACTTAAACTTCAGTCCTAGTCTAACATCTTAAACAGGGCACTTCTATATTTCCATATGCATGGATCGACCTAAGCATTGTTAACAGAGATCAATTCTACTACAAATCTATGTAAAATGTGATACCATTGTATAGCACAAAACTCCTAAATAAAATAAAACTTCTCTTTAAAAGGAAATGTTATTATGAAGTTCTCTTGCTATTTATATGTTCCAGGAAACTGAAATATTCTTTTGATGGTTTCTAAGGTGATATGGTGCAGTGGTTAAGGAGATGAACTAGCATTGTAGTGACTATATTTTAGGTCTATCTGAGGTATAATGAATGAATGAATGAATGAATGAACAAGCATTGTCATTTTTAAGTCTTAAGCCTATTTGTTTTTTGTTTACAGATAAGTGCTTTTGTCTCAACCATTAATTTATTATAAGATAACCCCACCAGTTTGAAGCTGCTAAACAAAATGTTATCAGTAAATATGATTATATGTCACTTAGGCCTAAAAATATTAAGATTATGTTACTTAATCATGACACTGACTGATTACTATACTTATCTTGAATACTTTTAAGTTTTACTTTAAATTCTTGAGCTCCAAGGCTGTTTCATATATGAGAAAAAGATATCTGCCAACTATCGTGTGTTTACACTGCCCTCGGTTTTTTCAAAAGGGTGAAGTACAAATAAAATAAGTAACAGTAAAAACAAACATAATGTAATGAAGTGAACATAAAAGCACACACAGCAATAACACAGGACAAATCTAAATATTGCAAGTTGTTGTTTCCAGGAGGATTATGGAAAAATATAATGTAATAATAATGCATTCATTCTTACCTCTTGTGCTAATCTGAAGGCACAACCATCTCCATCATTATTGCGGCACCACACTTTAATTCCTGTATTAATAACCTATATGGGGTTTAAAAAGTAGAATATTTCAGCATATTTAAGCATTACAATACTCAATTAGTAATTTGAAGCAGTTTGGCAAGAGTCAGCACCAACAATACACCAATATATACTGATAAAGTGAGACATGAGATAGAATAGGCATTTAATAGAGTTCTATTAATCACATAAAGATTATATTCAATATGTATTCAATATTATATTGAATATAATAAATATTCACCGAAATGGTACCTATTTCACTACTTGCATTTCCATGATTTTGGACAGCTGGGTTGGCAGGAGCAAGGGGCAAGTAATGGAAGCTCACCCCGTTATGTGGTACTCAGGTCTCCTACCCAGGCTGTCAGCTTTCCAGCTGACAAGCTCAGAATCTTTAACCACTAAGCTATTGTATCCAAAGGCATGCCAAATCTGTACCACCAAGATAACAGTTAAAATAGTTTTTAATGTAAATTCTAGCACAAAACAAAATAATGCAATAAGCGTTCAAATATAGACTGTATCTCAACAGAGAAGATTGAGATTCTATGCCTTTTTATTGATAAAATAATATTTGACATAAATGGCATTAAGTCCCATTTATTTACAGTATTTATAAACTACTCCGATCCCAAGAACTGGGCACAGAAGAGCAAACAAAAAGAAAAATGCAACAATAAATAACTAAATACAAATCAATACCAAAATAAAAAAGTAACATAAAAGAAAGGCAAAGGTAAGTGCCCACATTCAGTCAGCTGGGACTAACCAGCTAGAATAAAGTACCTTTAACCTGATTATGGAATTCCAGCCAGGTGGGGTTATACACACTTCTTGAAAAGAGTTTATATTATATGTTGAGCATGCAGAGCAGAGAAGGCATTCTCTGTACTCATTAGTAAGCAACTCAACCCTAAAAAATGTAGAGATACCTGCAGACACACATACAAAAACATACATAAGTAGTGTACAGAGAAGACATGCCTAGTTTTGAGACATTTTTTTCTGCACAACTGCACTAAAATTGATAGGGAAAATGCACCTCTTTAATCAAATGAAAAGTCATAACAAAAGACAGCTATTTTCAAGAGCAGATTCTCAATTCCTCTTAAGAGCATTTTGAATGAGGATTTTTACTGAAAACATAAATACAAATCAAACCTTCAGCTTTTCACTGTTGTTTAACAGTACATCCCGTATCTCCTTGGAAACCATATACACCTGTCTTTTCTTTCCTTCCTGAGTACGAGTTAACAAATTCATCTTAGGGAATGAAGAATCCAGTGCATAAAAGCTCCTGAAAATAATTACAAGTATTAAGTGTAATCATCCTATTGCAATTTTATATAACATGGACAATTCTGGGTTTCTTTAAGCTGTAAAAATATTGATTTTAATGGAACTTACTCAACTGTAATTGAATGAGTAAATGTAGTATAGTTAAGATAAGCTCTAAAACACATTCTACTTTACTGGGACTCATTTTCTTTCTTCTCAAAAATCTCATGATTTGGATTCAGTGAACATGAAGTACAGCATTCTCTTACATGAAAGTAACTGTGCAGTACCACAAAAACTGGAGGTGAGGTGACGTTACACTACAGTGTAAAGATATGGCGACCAAATCATCATGAAAGCTGCATAACAGAAGTGGAATGCACTAGGTTGAGAAAAGATATTTGCTAGCTAGAGAAATCTAACAATAGGTTTGTCCAAATTGAAGGTCTTATCTGATACATATTCTCCCGTATCAAAAATGCTTTTTCTCAGAACAAATGATGCCTTTTTTATTAGCAGAAAGGCATCTCTGGATACAGAGCTATGATCCAAAAAATATATCTTTTCAGAAATAGTAACTTAGATGTTTAAAATTTCATATCACATCTTAGGATTTCAAAAGCACAAATTATGCATTTTAAAAATATTGGCTTATGGGATTTCATTTGTATATTTGGCCTTTATTATATTTTTTACTTTCAATATTTTATTTATGCTCTGTTTATTTAAAAAAATCATTGGAATCACCCAGTCAACAGGCTGCATCTCATATGAAATAATTAAAAACAGTAGGACTATGGTGAAATTTTGATTTAATATATATTAAAAGACAATCAAGCCATCTTCAGATGTCAACTATATCCACACAGCATATATGTTTAGAATTTATTTTCAATTTCCAACAGACTATCCATCTACTTATTTATTAGATTTCTATCCTGCCTTTCATTCAAGGAGCTCAAAGAGGCATATAGAGTACTCCTTCCTAGTTTTTCCAACAACTATCTTGTGAGGTAGGTTTGACTGGCCCAACATCCCGCAATTAACACACTTCATATAGAAATACTTTATGTTCTATTCCACTTTATTTTCTTTAATATGTTAAGTGACATTCATAAGCTCTAGAATTTATTAAGTAAACTATTATATGGAAAATAAAAAAATACATCTTACTGAATAGGAGGAAACAAAGGATCTTCTACAGGAAGAAAAACAAATGGATCTTCTTTGTATCCAAAAAGCTTCATTTTTTTAGATGGTGGAGGTCTGCAAGAAAAACGGAAATGTCCATAGCTTACCATTGTTCTGGTATAGTTAAATATCTTCCTTTCCCCACCTTTGCAATTTCCAAACATTATCACTTATTTCAATCAATAGAGGATGGCCTGTATACTCCATAGTAAACATACATAGAAAAGCCTTAGTATATTGAACTTGCTTGATTCAGCAGGTTTAATTGTAACATTTTTGTTGTTGTTGTTGTTGTTGTTGTTATTCAAAGTGGTAATTGCCAGTAATATATAATTTCAACAAGGGGACTAAATCTTTTTTCAAGGGCAGCAGCCTATTACCATGGAATTTCCTAGGAATTTCTAGGAAATGCAGAACAGCCTTTTAACACTGAGATTAGTTAGTATTGCTCTTGATTTTTCTATTATAACATGGCTTTCACACAACACCAAGTATTTAAGTACATTATAGAAAGTCTGTTTATTCAAAAAATTTTGAGTCACTTCATTCAAAGTTCTTTGAACTATATGTCAACTATGTTTTTTCCAAGAGTACAATAAAAAGATTGCTTGCAGAAAATGGACAATACATACTTTAGTCTCATAAACATCTTTTAAGTAGAAGGCAATATTGGTAGTCTTTGCTTAATCCCTCAAAGTTACAATGGGCCAAGCAAGGAGATTTATGGGTGGTCCTTGCAGCATTCCTACAGTTGCATGATCACAATTTGGAGGCCTGACAACCTAGTTGCAATTACAAAAGATGCATCCCTGCAGTCATGTGATGGCCATTTGCTGGCTGCTGACATGCAAAATCAATGGGAAAGCCAGCAGGCTGACGGGAATGGTGATCACGTAACATCATACCTACCAACTGGGTATGAGATTTGTTTAATAGTAACCAGAACTGCTGTAGTGACTGCAGTCACATGACATCACACTTTATAATTGTTATCTACTAGCAATGGAGTTGCCATTACCATCGTTGCCCTAGTTACCATTATTAAACATAGAATATCTGTACTGTTCCATTTTAGATAATAGCTACATTTATATCTAAGTCAGGGGTCTTCAAACTTGGCCCTTTTATGACTTGAAACTCCAGAAACTTTTAATCACATGTTCCCTATTACAATTAGTTGAATATATTCTCCTGTGCCTGACCCATTTCTCGCCCCCCCATCCCTGAGCAATTGCTTAAGATTGCTTGATCTCTTCCTGAACTTTTCAGTGGCCCCTAAAAAGTGCTAACTGCAAGTTAAGAAGCTCTGCTCTTTGATCTTAATTAGCTGGCCAGAGCCATTGCTTGAAATTGATAAGCCCTCAATCAATTTCATATTAAAGGTTTTTGTTTGTCTCCCTTTGAACTTTGAGCTCACAGAAAACAGCTGGAACTACTGCATTCCTTTCGATGTGTAGTCCCCATTGTGTGGCTGTTTATACTCTTGTAATTCCTTTGTCTCCAAAGAATGTAAATAAAAACATTAATTCTCTTCTTACTAATTATTCCAGACTGAGGTAAACATTCTAAAGGGTAGGAGAATGTGGGAAAAGGACTACAATATAAGATTTGCTCTTTTACCTGACTTCCTCATGAGGAAGTTCCAGAAACCTTCCCCGCTATTTGGGCTCATATTTGGGGTTATAGCTTTCCAATGAAGGAAAAGAAAACTGATGTAAAATTATTAAGCATAATCACAGTCACATGATTTTTCATTTAGACTGAGTTGTTAACCCAAAGGCATTCACTAAACAAAGATGTTATGTATAACACTAAGCCAGAATTTTTAGTTTTGTTTTTGAACAATATGGAATCATAATTTGATTGACCAATTCTTTGTTGGTTCTCACAATTTCTTCTCCAGTACCTAGTACCAAAGCAGATAGCTCTAGCGTGTTTGTGGGATCATTTCCTTTTATCATATAACATGATTTTTGTCTGTGTATTAAGACAGATTTTGAAAAGTGGAGCTCCTACGATTTATGGCAGCTTTGAGCAGCCTGTATTTGTGGTCTCTCTTTTTTTTCTTGGTGACAATGAATGTCAGAGTATGTTTCATGATGAGAGTTAAGTCTGTTTGGAAGGGATCTCTTTATGCCTATAGGATGTGAGTTTTGTCTGTGTCTTCCAATATGTTTGCCTGCTTTCATTATAGATTTGTGTTTCTTGGGACCAGGTTTATGTGTATGTTGTATGTGGTTTCTACATAGGTTATATGTTTACTAGCATGTATATTACTGATACTATAAATTTATATAGTAATTATGGATTATTATAAATATAGGCAAACTGTTGACTTGTTTGGTATGTGGTTTAATATTTGATATTTGGATATTAAGAGAGCTTCATCTTTACTTATGCTATGGAGTAGTTGGTGGTAGAAAGATGATGGTTGCCAGGGCAACTGAAGAGAAAGGTTTTAGACTGAAGAACAGTGACTTTCTTAACTTCTCTTGTTCTGCATTATTTTGGAATGGGATAAGACTAACAAATAAGGAATCAGCCAGAAAATTGTTCAGATACCTAGGTAAAACAAATTGTGATTCAATGTGGTAAGTAAAGTATATTCATTCCAATTATTATGTGTTTGCTATTTTAATGCTATTATTCTCAGGCCTTTGGCATGTATTACACCATCAAGGGAATTTAAAATATGCTTCATCTTTATAGCAGAAAACCACATTCTTTTCAAAAGGCTAGACATTAAGAACTTATCAATAATTCTATGCAATTTATTGTGATCTCGGAGTTTTCTTTAGACCTCTCAGGTGTCCAACAATTTTCCTACCCTGAAGGGTTAGAGCAGGGGTCCCCAACCTATGGGCTGTGGCCTCTTGACCAGCGGGCCATGGAAATAGCTGGCCACTCGCGCCTCCATTTGCGGGTATGTACGGCCCGTTTGCACATGTGCGAATGGGGCCGCTAGTGCCACACTGGAGCACGCAGCGGCGTTTGCGGGCGCATAAATTTGCAAACTGCTCTCCTTCCCTCCGAGCTGCAAGCCCGGAAAGGTTGGAGACCTCTGGGTTAGAATACCAGTATAGATCAGCACACTTCTGTTAATAAAAACAGCTTTAGTTCCCAATTTCTTACCCACAAACACCATCCTTCTTGCTCTCCACACTCTCAGTTACTGAGGTCTCTCCATCTTTTGCATCTTGCATTATAGGATCTTTACTTTCTAAAGGATCCTGTTCTGCATCTACAGCTATTAAATCTCCAGTCTTTTGAGGCAGCTTATTCTGAACCTGTTTCAAAACAGAATGATGTTTCAATTCTAGAAAAACCATTTGTATTTGCTATCCCCAAAATACATTTGAAAATTGATGCTTAAAGAGGATAAAAATAAATGGACTTATAACTGCTGTTAAAAAGATCAGAACCTACTTCCTTATTTTTATTGTTTATGTTTTGCTTTATATCCTTTTCACTTTATTACTTTTCCCTATTCTTATTTTCAGTCCAAAATTTGTATTGTTTTTATTCAGTTGAAAACGTTTTTTAATAAAAATGTAAACAAGATAAAAGGCATTTGAAAATTGATAGCAACTTTGGTTTAAATATTGGTAACTGTTTTTCTGCCCATTTAACCATGAAATAATTTTCATAAAATGCTAAGAACATTACTCAGGAATAATAATAATAACTTGAAAATGATCATACTGATGCTATATTCTAGGGCTTTGTTTGCTAGCCCAGGGCTTTTCAACCTTTTCACCCACTGTACCGCTTTTAGGAGATGGCAATATCCAAGTACCATCAGTCGCCTAGCAAGGTGTCAAAAACTTGATGACAAAAAAAAATGGCACTGAAAAGTGCCCTCCCAGCCACAGTCAAGCAAGACACCTGCCTGCCCACCCAGCGGCGCTCTTCCTCCTGTCCGAGGTTTTCACTGTTGTGAGCATTTCTGTTGAGGATTGGCAGCGGGGGTGGGGTGAGGGTGTTTGGGTTTTATTCCCCTCATCTGCTGGGTGGTTGCAGCAGGTTTTGGTCACCTCACATGACTCTGGGACACTGTGACCGTCATAAATATGAATCGGTTGCCAAACATCTGAATGTAATCACAAGACCCTGGGGATGCTGCAACATTCCAGCTGATCGGCATTTCTTCTGGGCTCAGCAGAAGCACCAGGATCAATGTTGCTTTCCAGCTGATTGGTGCTTCTTCAGGGTTCAGCAGAAGCACCAGGATCAGTGCAGAGCTTGATCTGGAGCCTGGCGCTGATCCTGGCGCTTCCACTGAGCCCTGACAGTCCCAAAGAAGTGCCGATCAGCTGGAAAGCGGCACTGATCCTGGCGCTTCCGCTGAGCCCTGACAGCCCTGCAGCTCCAGCCATCTCTCGCTCAGGCTTGTGCGGTGCTGCCACCGGTTCAGTTCATTCCCCTCCCCCGCTACCACTTTTCTAGGATGGTCGCGTACTACCTGCAAGGTGCCAATGTACCACAGGTGGTACCCGTACCACTGGTTGAAAAGTCCTGTGCTAGCCTATTTAATCATTTATTCTTAGTGAAAGCAGTCTATTCTCCAATGTAAATACTAGAATAGTTAGTTAAAAATCTCAAATGACTTAAAGAATTACTATTGCAATAGCTTTCACAATTACATTCCACTTCACTCAATGCAGGGCTTTTTATTTGCAACAGCATAAAAAGTGTACTGAAAATACTGTTAAGTTTCTTGTAGTTGCCTGGTGCTGCCCCCTTTATTGGATCTTTCATTATCATGCAACTTTTGCCAGATCTCCATTTTCATTTCCTTGAAGTATGTTTTGTTAGTGCTTGGCAATGATTGGGTATAGACCAGTCGGATGTTTCAATGAAAAACCATGCAGTTCCTTTTCATCTGATGCTGACCAGTTCTTGATCTTCCTTGCCTTTTTTTAGCCAAGTTGAATCCTAGTTGTTTTTCTTTACATTGTCCCATTACTGCACCCAGAGCTTCACTGCTTCTTCTTTGTCAGGTTGTTGACTGGTTCATTGCAATCTCTCCATTGATGGATTGGTAGAAACAGTTCTGATTTCACTGAAATTGGAGATTCTGCTTTATAGTATGCAATTTGACCTTTTTAATCTGCTGATTTTTTTGGATATAGCTGTTATTTGCCAATCTATTATTTACAGTATAATAATGTAAAATATTATAGCTACTTATTCCCATTGATTCTGACATGATCTCTGCTGCCTGATTTGGTTTATTTTCTTTGTATTTGTCAAATTTAGAAACTGCCCATCTCATTATTCTAAGGAAGGATTCAATTCTCTGAATACACTGAAAGCAACTCTGAGCAGCATGCTTAAAGGGTAAAACCACATATAAAACCACAAATATAAAGGACATAAAAATCTTTTATACATTAACAGTAAATATTATATAAACAAAAAAGCCTGGGGAAAGAGAAAATAAGCATAGCTAGCTCAGCAGTGGGGCTATCTAAGCATGTCTCCAGTTCCCTGGGAGCCCAAAACTGGATAACATAACTAAGTTTTGAGGGCCCTCTGAAATATCAAAAGAGATTGAGCTAATCTAATTTTGGGGGACAGGACAGCTTCATTCAGCAGATGCCATAGCAGAGAAGGCATATCTCCTGGGAGTCAGCAAATGTAGGTCCGTAGTTGATGGCACCTGTATTTTTTGGGGGGAGGGAGCAGATCTAATGGGGTGGGCTGATGTAATCAGGGAGATGCAGTCCCTTAGACAGCTTGATCCTAGGCCATGTAGAACTTAATAGATCAAACCAGCATCTTGAATTGTATGTGAAGGCAAACTGGTAACCAATGCACCTTGCAGATGGGTAACATGTACTGTTCTAGAAGTGCACATGACTGTCCATGCTGTTGCACTCTCTGCCAGCTGAAGCTTCCAGATACTTTCAAGGGCTGTCTCATGTAGAGTGCATTGTAACAGTTCAATCTGAAGGAAACTGGGACATGCCTGATTGTAAGCAGGACCTGCTGATCCAGGAACGGGGCCACATTCTTGCATTGTTGTTTATGCCCAAAGCAATTTGAGTTGAGCAAGGATTCAGTCAGCACACCAAAGTCAGTGGCAAAGACTGACTTTTTCTATGTGTGATCTGAAGACAAACTACCTATTCATAAGTCTATTCACAACACACAGCAGGCCACAAATTTCTGCAATAGGGTTTTACATTTGCTTCCCTTTCCTATGATACACATCAAGGGCACCTCTCCCAACTGCTGTCAAGAAGAGTACTAATTTCTGTTTTGTACCCTCTTTATGGCATACAGTTGCTCTCAAGCACAGAAGAAGTGCTTTGTTGAAAGGGTACCCTTGGCCTTCCATATTTTCAGTATGCTTCTGTTCTGATGGAAGCTTCAAAGCAGCCTTTCTTTCTCTGCAGCTGTCACCAGTCAGCTAACACCAAAGTAAGGACAGCTCAGTACTACTACAATTGACTTGTGGTTTGACTGTGCAGTAATACTCAGATATACTTCTTTTAATACGCTAACAGAAGAGTTTTGTTTTGTTGGGCCAAATCTGGGTCTCCAGCACGTCATGATTACTGCAAGGAAATTCAAATTCACTTCTGACACAATGTGTTGTTCATTTATGGAGAGCCAATATCAGAAGAGAAGGTCTGACTGTATGTAAATCAGCTTAAACTCAACTCTGACCTGGAAGAAAAAAGTATTTGGCATACAGCTTTTGCAGTATTTACAAAGACCAGACCATTTCTCCTCCTAGCATAAGTAGGTTCCACTTTTGATATATAGCAACATCTTCATAGTAAACAATGATTTAATGATAGTGAAATGTATGCAAAACTAGTACAAGAAATCCTTCAAAACAATACAGTAGTGTTTGTTGATAACACAATAATCAGCATTGCTATTGTGAATGGTATTCTGCACACATTCAAGCTCTCAATTGTCTGGATATTCTTTTTTTAAACTTAAAACCATTTCTATTTCCTTGTTACTTTACTGATTACATTGCAACTTTAACCTTTCCCCGAATCCCATTTTCCTGAAATCGACAACTATCTGATGAAATGAACTCAGACCTGCAAAAGTCTAAGTCATAATCTCTTAACCTTTAAGATGCCATAGGTTTCTTTGCTCTTTTGCTGCAACACAAGCAAAAACAACAACCCATGACAAATTGTTTAGATAATAATTAAGAAATAGCACTTCCAGATAAAACAAATGTAAATTATAATAAAGGGAAGGAGAAAATATGAACCAGGGATGCCCTCCATGTGGAAAAATACCCTAAATAGGGCAATGTTTTTCTGCATGAAGAAAAATAAACAATATGAAGTACTAGTTACTTTTCTGGAAACAGAATCACCGTTTTTAAAGCCTTATTCCTTGTATAAGGCTTAACAATCTAGCTTGACTAAATAAGGGAATCGTATTTGGTTCTGGATTAAATCTGTCTATTTTTGCTTAAAAGCACATCCAAGGACTCAAGAATACCCAGTGGATTTATTTGAGTCGAATTTTCAGTAGACAGTTTCTCATCTCTCTCCATCACAAACTTCAATATTCAGCTTTAATCCAGTTCCAAAAGCAGTTTCCTGTGAAGCATGCTGTTCGAAATTCATAGTTATTTCATGGTGTTTCTAAAATCTTGTCCTTTTAAAACATACTGAAAAATGTTTTTAATAATACCAAACATTACCTTAGGCTGACGCTTGTTCCATGGCATAGGAGATTTTTTAATTAATACAGCAATGAAGAAACCTCCAGTATTCTGATGATGTGGTAAAATTCTAAAACTAGAGAAGCAACATGGATTTTGTATGAATAGGCATATTGAGCTCTAGTTAAATCTGTGATCAGAAAATTATTTTTTTAAAAAAAACTTGTTAAATTAACATTATCAAATTGTTGCATGATTTTGTACAACTATTTTGCTTGCTTTAGTTATGTATCTTATTAAAGAGGACTTAGGGTCTGAAACAGCAATTACAGCTGACCTGTGGCCTTTTCCATCTCAGAACAGCTACATTTAGTAAGCATGGCACCTATATTTCCTTGGAATAGCACAACCTAGATTTCAAGGGCACTGTGAATGCTGATCAAATAATTAACATCTCTCGGACTTCCGGTGGCTCCGCTGACGTCGCCATAGCCTCCTTTGGAGGCTCCGTTTTCCCGGGTTTTGTTAAGCTGCAAAACAGCGAACATCAGCTGTTTTTTGCGGTGAAAAATACCCCCTTCGGGCGAAGAAGGGGTGAAGAGTATCGGGCGTGGGTTGAGCTCCTCTAAAAAACCCCTGAAAAAGTTTTCAGGGGGAAAGAGTGAGAGCTCCCCAGGCGCTGGAAGACGCTCCTGCCCAGGGACGCTTCTGTCTGCAGACAGAAAAAGACGCCGCGACCATTCCTGCTCAAGATAAATTTTCAAGAGAGACCTACATGCAGGCGGAGTGAATACAGGAGTTTTATATTGCAAGTAATTTTCTATATTCTATATTTTACTTCTGACCACAACCACTTTTACAATCAACATAATGTATCCAAGATGGCGATCGCTCTCACTGTAAAGGGAAAGTGACTGGAAAGTGAAAGTGATTCCCCCCTCTTTTTTTAGAGTAAAGCCAGAGCGATCGCTCAGATTTAAACTTTAAAATCCCACAAATTACAATTAAATTTAGATTTGAAAGAAGAAGAGGAAAAATTTTGGCAATATACATGTAAAGTTTCTTTTTTATTCAAAGTAACTTTTTAAAAGTGGACTGAATATAGAATGGCTGCCAGACAAACAAAAATAGCTTCTGCGAAATGTTCAACCAGAAAATTTTAGACCTATTTCATTGTTGAATATGGATTATAAGATTTTTGCAAAAATTATGGCTAATAGATTAATGACAGTTCTACAACAAATAATTCATTCAGACCAAACTGGTTTTTTACAAGGGAGACAGATGAAAACTAATGTTAGACAACTCATTAATATAATAGAATACTTGGACAAGCATATCCAGGTGCCCGCAGTTCTTATGTTTTTGGATGCAGAAAAAGCCTTTGATAGACTGAATTGGTTGTTTTTGAAAAAATTAATTGCTAGGATGGGAATGGGGGATCAGTTTATTAATTCTATATTGGCAATTTATCAGAAACAAACAGGTCAGATCATTGTTAATGGGGATTTAACAGATTCATTTAATATAGAGAAAGGCACTAGACAGGGATGTCCATTATCCTCTTTGTTGTTTGTTTTAACTTTAGAGGTTTTATTGAATAGGATAAGAGCTGCAGATGATTTAAAAGGTATACAGATTAGACAACAAGACTATAGATTATGTGCTTTTGCTGACGATCTGCTTGTGACATTGACTCAACCAACACAGTCAGCTAAGAGATTGATGGAGATAATTAAAAATTATGGTAGGGTATCAGGCTTTAAATTAAATATATCTAAGACAAAGATGTTAGTTAAAAATTTAGATATTAATTCAAAACAGGATTTGGAAAGAATAACGGGTTGTGAGATAGTTAAGAAAGTTAAATATTTAGGAATTGATATTGAAGCCTCTAATGGGAAGTTATATAAAAATAATTATGAAGTTTTGTGGAATAAGATACAAATAGAATTGGAGAAATGGAAAAAATTACAATTATCTATGCTGGGTAGGATAGCGGCAGTTAAAATGAATGTATTGCCAAAATTCTTATTTCTTTTTCAAATGTTACCTATACTTAAAAAGGATGCGAATTTGGAGGAGTGGCAGAAGGGTATTAATAGATTTATTTGGAATGGCAAGAAACCGAGGGTCAAATTAAAAATCATTCAGGATACAAGGGAAAGAGGTGGTTTGAAAATGCCCAATTTTAAGTTATATTACCACGCTGCTGTTTTAGTAGCGATAAGTGACTGGGTTAATTTAACTAATAATAGAATATTGAATATTGAAGGGTATGGCTTATTATATGGTTGGCATGCATATTTAGTTTATAATAAAAAGGTGGATAGGAGTTTCAAAGAGCACCTATTGAGAAGTGTTCTGTTGCATGTTTGGAAAAAGTATCAGTATATATTAAATGAAAAGATTCCTGTTTGGACGGTCCCCAGACACGCAATAGAGAATATAAATAGAGTACAAGTTCAAGATGTGGTGCCCTATGAGAAACTCCTAATTAAAGAAGGGAATTCATTATTATTAAAGTCCTTGAATATGTTAAGTGAGGAAGGAATAGTCCATACTTGGTTTTCATATTTACAATTGCAGACTAGATGGAAAAAAGACTTGAAGATGGGTTTATCTCAATCAGATGAAAATTTAATTAAACAAGTTAGAGACCAAAGGTCTATGCATATTAAAAGATTGTATAACATATTGATAGAAATTGATTCTGAAACTGAATTAGTTAAGGACTGTATGATAAAGTGGAGACAAAATTTTGGACAACCAATCATGATGGAAACTTGGGAGAGGATCTGGGTGAAAAATGTAAGATTTACACAAGCGCAACATTTAAGAGAAATTTTTTATAAAATGTTTTATAGATGGCATTTGGATCCGAAAAAATTATCATATATGTACCCTAATTTACAACCTAAGTGCTGGAGATGTGAATGTATGGATGCTACTTATTTTCATGTATGGTGGACTTGTAGAAAAATCAAGGCCTTTTAGATAAAAATATGGTGGATACTTCAAAATATTTTGAAAAAACGTATTGAATTTTCACCACAGTTGTTTTTGTTAGGCATTATAAAAGACTGCACCACCATGGAGACGAACTTAATTTTGAACTTGATTACAGCAGCAAGACTGTTGGTGGGACAATATTGGAAGAAGCCAGAACTACCATCTATCGATGAATGGACTTTGAAAGTTATAAATTTGGCAGAAATGGCTAAAATATCCGCATATTTGAAGGATCATTCAAATGAAAAATATATGTTGGGACTGGAAAAAATGGATAGAGTATATACAAGGGAAATATCAATCTAAGAAATTGTACTTAGCATATAGTTAAATTTTTATATGTTGGACTGAAAAATATAGTTAAATTTTTATTAGGATTTACATAACAATTTGGTTTAGTTTAGTGGGTTTTCTTGTGTTTTACCCTGTATTCACTTTGGGAAGTCGGGGGATGGGTGGGTTGGGGGGGTGTTATAATGTACTCAACTGCAATATTAGTATTATATAAAGAATGATATACTTTGTGATAAAAGAGGGGTTGCTCGGGCAGTACCTCGGAACCACATCTGGAGGGGTGGAGATTGAGGAGTGAAGGATTGGAGGGAAGTAGGGAAGTTGTAGGAGGAGGGTGGAGAGAGAGGGAGGGAGAGAGGGTGGGGGATAGAAGTAGGAGGTAGGGAGGAAGGAAGAGGGGGATGTGGTGGAGGGGGTGCTGCCGAGCAATACCCATAGTTATTTTAACTATCCCATGTAAGTTTTTATGCTTTGTTTTGTGTCGGAAAAAGTTGCAAACGATTGTATTCAGTTGAGTTGTATTTAATTTGATTTTTTGTTTATATTTATAATTATAAAACTAATAAAATATTTATAAAATAAGAAAATAATTAACATCTCTCATCTTCCCTAAACTGAGGAAGGACCTTTGGGTATGGCATAATGAATTACCAGCAATTCTACTGAGGAGATAACTCAAAATTCCCTGATCTGAATGAGTTTGCCCTTATGGTTCAGAGGAGACAGATACTGATTGTATACAACTGTAGAGCGTTCTTGTATTTTGCTTCGTCAGAGTATCCAGAGACCAAACTACTATTATAGCAACTTCCTATTCATCAATTTTAACATTATTATACTATTGATAAATGCTGTATTGCCAAGGATAAAATATGCTATCAAGTATTGTATCTTTGATTACTGTGTTGTTAAATGGTTTAATATGGATAATTGTTTGCAGTATTAATAAAGAATTTGGAAATAAGCGTTCCTGATACTGCAGGACTTCATTAAACCCTTCAAATATATCTCTAGATTTTAATTTTTAGCTGTATATATCTCCCAGTTGGACACATAACATACATGGCAATTTTAAAGTGAACTTGAGTTCAACACCATCTTACAAACATGATGACAACTTTACATACCAGCGCTCCAAATGTAATGCTTTCAATTTTTGTTCATCTTTTAAAGGGAACATTGTGGGGCGGATCTGTGTATGCCTGCTAGAAGGTACTTCTTTCCAGTCTTCAAACCAACTACCATCTTTGGTCATTACCTAGGGGGGAAAATACAACGTCTTTCAAATCTTATTATTAATCTGCTCATCAAAGCAGCACTCTTCCTTTTCTCTCATGAAACTTAACGCTGAAATGTAACAAGGGCCAACTGACTACCTGAGGATCATCAGGTACCTTGTAATATGGTTAAACTGATCTGGGAAAAAATATCTTGAGAAAATATACCCTCTTGGTGGTATTATTGCTAAAAGGTCTCCAGCCAAGAGGTGCTTCCCATTCTCTTCACCCACCAAAATATTTATATAAAAGACCAAAGGCGTTCCCTGTCCCCATTCCTTTTTTGGGGCAGGTCACAATTTTTTTATTTTTATTTATTTGGTTGCTGCATCATTTTTACAAATAACTCAAGGGAGCAAGCATATCCAACACACCTTCCTCTTATTTTCCTCACATCAACCCTGTGAGGTAAGTTGGGCTGAGAGGGAATGACAGGCCCAAAGTCACCTAGCTGGCTTTCATGGCTAAGGCAGGACTTGAACTCATGGTGTCCTTTTTAGCCTGGAGCCTTAATCATTAGACCAAACTGGCTCTCCTAAGCAGAAGCATAAATGTTTACAGCATGCTTGAGCTCCAAATAAACCTCGATGAGATTTGAAAAAGGCAATTCAGACCAATGATTTCATTCTGGATAAATAATGAAGCTATTTACTTTTGGAAATTTAGTTTATTCACATCTGATATAAATCCCTAAATACAGTATGTAATTCTTTAAAATTACCTTCCATTTTGTAATGCCTGGCAGCCTTTTCAAACCTGGCAACTCAGAAGAGACATCAGCAAGTTCTAAGGCACCTTAAAAAAACAAATCAACATTATATGCATTTTACTGGACAAGTCACTTGACTGGAAGAATGGTTAATCAAGCTGTGAAAGTATTTTTCGATATCTAGAATAACTTCATATCTTCAAAATAAATCTGATATGAATTTAATTTATATTGCAAATAATTCTTAGGTTACAGTTTAATACATGGATTGAGGTTAGGATTAGCCATAATCCTACCAGTTGGTCAACTCAAGAGACAGTTGCTTATAAGAGCCCCCAAAAGCACCTTGTCACTCTTAAATTTGCAAGTAAGTTTGAAAATAACATATTTTAATATAGTTAGAATTAGTCTGCATCCTCTTTGGAGCTCAATTAAGATTCTGTTGACTCAATTCTGCCAGTAACAACTCTTTGGGGAAACTTCCCTTCTCCTAAACAGGCATGTTTTTTTCCTAAAGAGACAAATTAACAATGACTTAGCATATTAAGGCCTTTCTTCAATGCCATTTTCTCCCTTGGTTAGATAAACTGGGTGAACTGAAGCAGAGAATTGGGATTTAAATATTCAAACAGAGAATCAGGACTTCTCATAATTCCCCCCCCCCAACACAACCCACTGGTAGCTATTCGTTTAATATCTTACATGCTCCTTGTAGGAGGCTCTTTATTCTGATGCAAACAGGGAACTACCTATTAGGATGACAATTAGCAGAGACACTAACATTCTGTGAAAGCCACACTTTTCTGTGCAAAGGTGAAGGATGACTCTGCACCAATTTGCTGTTAAAATGCTTAAACACTCCATGATGATCAAGCTGTAATTGTCAGTAATTACAAGCTGTAATTGTCAGTACTTTTAATTGCTCATGTGAGTATGAGATTATTGCTCTTCTTTTATGTGATCAATTCTAGAAGATGAGGCTGCAAAATTCCTATCAATAGCTATGGTTTTTAGAAGCCATTGGTGCTTCCTTTACTTTATTGTATCAGGGATTTTTCTGCTTTTTTTCTCTTTTATTCACCATATTTGCTGAATTTTGGTCTTTAATCACTGATGGATTGTATCACGTACAATATTTATACTGTTTATGCTTAGACTTAATTTCAATTTTACAGAATTTTAAAATCAGAATCTACCTTTAGTAATATGGATATAATTTACTGTAGCTCATAATCTCATTCAGTGATTCATATTGTTTTGATCCTGGTTGCTGAAATGCAAACTTTGTCTGAATTTTGTAGTGTTTTGTCTTTTAAAATGATATAATACATTCAGTTAAAGTTAATTAATGATTCATTGGAAAATTAAAACCTCCATGGATTTGTAAATCCCTTGCTTATTTGAACTTTATTTTTTACCCATTCTTTCCTGATTTTTTCCTGATTGTTCACAGGTTCAGTTCAAATCTTTAGTATGCCTTGAAAAGTTAAATACTTCTGACCAACCTTTAAAACAAATTGTCAAGAAAAAGAATATATTGAAATTATGAAGGTTCCCTAAACACACCCATGAAGCAAACAAGCATTGTGGACTGGCAACTATTCTTGGTTCGTATGTTATCTCAAAAAAATAGGAGGCGGCAGAAAATGAACATGATATAAGGTTTTCACACCAAATCTATATAGCTTCTTTAATAACACATTTGAATAGCATTTAAACAGTGAAGACCAGCTAGCAACTATGATAGGTTATGTTCTGACATTTAAAAACATCTGGGATGAAAAAAATCAAGTAAATCAGTTCCTGCAGGGGCAGCATGGTTCATTTGTGACTAGAATCAGAAAAGAAACATGCCACCTGTATTTAATCAGCTATAATTTCTAAAAAGATGAGACAGCAGCAGCTAGATTAAAATTAGAATTCCAACATAACAAATATTAACCCAGATTTTCAATCAACATGCTACCCAGCAAGTTTGGCTGAAAGAGTAAGTTTTACTTTCTTTTTGACCTAATTAAAATACCAATTCTTTTTTCCCCTTTTAAACTATACACACCTTCACTTTTTTCCAGCAGAGAACCAATGACAGCTTCATTTTCAATAGGATTCAATGAACAGGTAGAGTACACCATTCTACCTCCTTCTGCCAGCTGTTCGACTCCACGAGTTGCAATCCTTAGCTGTAGTCTGCATAGAAAATATTGTTCAACACTTAATTATTAGGGCATGAAATCTGAAATTAGAAATTAATTATATTGTTTGCATCCTTGATGTTACAGATGTCCTGTTAATTTTCTGCGGCAGGTTAAGAACCGAACCAACTTGTTCACTCTGAAATCAATGCATGAAAAGATTCTGGAGCAGATAAAAAAAAACCCAATCAGGTTGTAAGTATATTGAACATATTTTCCTAACTACCAGAAAAAAATAGAGAATTATCAGGAAACAAACCTTGCTACATTTTTAGTATGTAGGTAACTTCTGTAGTAAATATAAATATATGTGTTGATTTCAATAAAGCATTTCACAATCCATCTTGCTTTTTTTATTGGGAGGGGGGATTGAAAGGGTGGAAATAGAAAAGGGAAGTTTCTTGGATAGAAGCCACATTCATTCCACCCATGACTCCAAATCATGCCACTAAAATTAAATCAATTTGTTAAACCCCTGCTGAAATTAAACCACTGTTCTCCACTGTAATGTAAGGGTCACATACAGCCATTCAGAATGTCCATCCCTCATATAGGGAAAGGAGTTAGAATATCAAATGAAAAGTATGCGATATAATGGATACATAAAATTATGCACTTAGGAAACAGAAATCAAATACACAGGTAAAGAGTGGATAAAGCGTACAGCATGTAAAAAATCTTGGAACAACATATTACAAACTGAATCTAAGTGTAATATGGCTGCAGAATAAGACAAATGCAGTTTTAGACTGGATCAATAAAAGCAGAGTTATAAATAATCAGAAGTAAAATGTTCCACTTTAATCTGTGTTGGTCAGGCTTCATCTAAAGCAATCTGTCCAGTTTGTGGCACCATGCTAAGAAGAATTTAGCCAAAATGGAAACAATAAGAGCATGAAGGCCAAGAAACAGCTCTCTAAAGAAAGACTGAAGGAGGCTGGCATTTTTAATCTTGAGAAAATACTAAGGAATGATAGCACTTTGAATACCTAAAAGTACATATGTCATGCAGAAAATGATCAAGAGTATGGGACACTGTACACTGGATTTAAATTTAAAAAAACCAAAATTTATAGCAGTAAGGGAAGTTTGGGGGCACAACTAATTAGAGCAGTGGCAGCCTTCCTTTAGTTGGATACATCCAAACAAAGACTGGAGAGTAATCTACCAAATATGCAAATAAGCTCTAATTTGAATTGCTGCACTGAGTAGCAGATTGGATTCAATAGCTTAAATGGCCACTTTAGAATATTAGAATAAAATGTCTGGCTTTTGGGCTGGAATGGAGAATCAGAAAAATAAAAATAAATTGAAATCTATCCAAAGTGCATACCTTGGAATATTGTTTTAAAAAAGGGGAGTCTGGCAATTCATGCAAATGAGGCATATTTTTATGTCAACTTACTTATGGAGACCCTGAAACTAAAAATTTCTATACATGGGGGGAATTGGCCACAATGCAGTCCGAAGGCTGGACTTTTCCAAACAGAACAAAATGGTAATATTTATATAGAAAAAAAAGTCAAGACATTAATCAAATTCTTAATTTCATTCCAGAAATTGAAAAAAATGTATAATAAAATATTTTCCTACCCATGTAGTTGCAAACTATTATGTGTATTCCACTTTTTCCATATATCAATGTTTTTTCTCAGGGTTCCATCTCCACTAAAAGAGACATTTCCACATTAATTCCAAGACAGTATGAAAGTTACGCGTTCTGAGCTAGTTGCGATATAACATTTTTATACGAATACATTGAAATTACAGTAGTGCATTTTTAAGAAGTTGCATTTCTCAAAGTTAATATTATTTTATTATATAGTGTAAAACACAAATGATATTTATATGCGTACAATAGTATTTATACAGCAATGATTAGGGGTTATTAACACTCTGATAACTTAAATCTTTAAAGATTAAGAGATAAAAGAATTGATATCAATGTTAACTGTAATTTCTAAAATGTTTAGAATACCATAATACCCAATAAGGATTGTTAAATGAGGATTGCCTGTACCATTTATAGAATATTTTGTACCAATTTTCCTCTTAAGTTATAACTTGGTATAAATATTTGCTGTCTTAACAACTAGCTTTAGAAAAGTGTGCTACAAACAGCCTACTGGCTTAAAGTTTAACATAGTTTAACTTACCTGCAAGGAACATCACACAATATTCTGTCATAGAAGAGGATCTCTTTTTTCCCATTTGTATTGATCTGTATATTAGGGATACTTGAGGCATCATGATTTATAACCATAATGCAAGGACTGTTCAACCGCTTTGCCTGATGAACTAGCAGATAACAACGTTTGTTATCTACATCATTTGCAATTACAAATCCCTCTAGGGGAAAAAAAGGAAAATCTTCTGGTTAAAAGAGAATCATCACTTGGGAAGTGGAAGAATTACTTTTTTCAATTATCATTAGTCCGGATAAGATCAAAATATTAACTACATGGAATCAAGAAAACATAATTATTTTATACAGTTATCTTTAATTTATAACATTTTATACTGTCTTTTCTGAGGACCTAGGATACAAAATAATTAGCATAGAACAAACTTTGGCAACTTTGGTTATAAAACAAATTTAAAGCAAAACTGATGCTCATCCAATATTCAAAACTAGATGTGAAACACCAATTTAAAAATTTTAGTTTAATGCTTTCCAAACATAATGCCATATCCAAACATTTAGGACCATTTTATTCCATTGGGTATAAGAGTGCTAGCAGTGATACAGCTGCCAGTCGAATGAAATAGACAGTATACAAATGGTAAAAACTGAGAGCATCAATATAGTAATATGGATAGAAAAAAAATGGACCAGGAAATCATAAAAGGAATTTACTCCCAGAATTTACAGAAAAATGTGTATGCACCGAAAATGGTGACGGAGAAAATTGGAGAAAACCAAAAATTTATCAACAAATTTCTAAATCTTGTACTTTCATGTGGACAAACCATCCATAAAATAAGACATTCTCTCAAATGACAAATTAGATCTAGCACAAACAAGTAATGAAAACAATGAGCACATGCATACACTCTTATATTATTAAAATGTATATGACAGGATGCCCAATATGATAGATATGAATAGCAGGTGAATTCTATGAATAAATAGCAACCAGTCTTTTATTACAGAAAAAGACAGCCACAATATTTATCATCTAACATGTTTTTTAAGTCTCCCTTTATATCACCCTATCAAACACCTGGCTTTAGTAATGTGAGTAAACATTATTAAAATGTTGTTTACTCACATTAGTGGTGAGTAAATCACCTATTCACATAATGATAAGTTAACTCGAGTGCAAGATCAATGTTGAAATATGAAGGGATTTTAAGAGGAAGTCAATAGTCAATTTAGGACTTCCGGTTCCAGATAGCGGCACTCGCGGCTGTGCAAGGAGATGGCTCTCCTTGCCAGCTGATTCTCTGCTGCCGGTAGACCCTTAATCGGGTCGAAAAGATGCCCTGTGGGGGCAGCTACCGGTGAGGAGATCCTCGTTGTCTTTGGGAGAGCGGCAGCTTCTTCCAGGGACCGAGATTGCTCCTTTGGGCTGACGGTGGAAAGAACGGCCAGTAAAATGGCCGTTCATCTAGCCGCTGCAACCAGAAGTCAGAAGAACATCTAAGCACAGGAACCACCGCGGTTGAGCCGGGTGAGTTTTTTTTTCCCTCCCTCTCTTGGTTTTTCTTTTTTTTTTTTTTGTGCCTGTAAAAAGCACCTTTGAAATGATTTCCCTACTCTAAGAAGGCGGCGTTTGTGAGTGTGGGGAAAAGAAGCTTGGACTGAATTAACTTAAAGTGATTTTTTTTCCTATTTTTTTTTCCTTCACTTCGGGGTCTTGGAAAATTTTGTCAGTATTGAATCTGCTATTGGGTTTGAATGCTTCTTTTTTCTGTATTTTCTGATCTTGTTTATGAGATTCCTGGTTTCTGGGAGAAGATTTTACATGCTACTGAGGACACCTTGTGAAAAAACTTAAAATTGCAACTTTAATTGGTGACTTAAAAGTGCAACTTTTTCTTTTGAGGATTTGATTAACCTTGACTTTCAGATTATCATAAAGGGGAAAATACAAAGAAGATTAACAGCTGCACTGGTGGGGGTGGACAATGATTAAATGTTCTCTGAACACAGCCCCTACTAAATGATACAGACTGTTTTTGATTATCTTTGAAATGGAGCAACCCTTGGCTCAACTTAACTATAAACTTATATTGGAAAAACTTTATGAAGCTACTGATGAAATACGTTTGCAAATAAAAGAATTTACGATGGCAATAAAAAATAGAAATCCTGCTTTGAACATCCAAACTGACTCCCAGACTTCGTCTGAATACTATATGGGTCAAGAAATAATAGAAGCAGGATTAACTAAAGATAAAGAAGGTTCCACTTTACTCTATACGCAGGCTGATGAGTTATCTGAGGAATTAAAAAGGACTATAATTAAACCACTTACAACTCTAAAATTAACAGAAATGGACAGACAAGCCCAACGAATTGAGAACGATGCTAACTTGGATAAACAACTATTAGGTACAAAACTGGACGTAATTGAGCCGGCTACTCAACAGTTTCAAATGTGGAGATTGGACCTTGTTAAACAACAAGGGATTATTTACAAAGGAGCTAGGTTCCTAAAACAGAAAAGAAGACGTCTCTATTTGATTCAAAGGACACAAGATAAAAAAAATGACTTGCTTATGGATATAGTGGCCTTGTTATGGAAACCTGTTTGGCATAAAAGGAAAGCTAGAATAAGATTTAAGAATGTGATTGAAGGTTTTATGTAATGATTTTAAAAGGCTTATTATATACGGATCGATTTATGGCTTATGACAGTTAAATAAGATGTTAGATTGAATAAAAATTAATTAAGAGTTTGAACTTAATAATAAGGTGTTTATGTATTAATATCTTTTGGATATAGTAACTTTGAGGAGGTTAAAGAAATGTGATACTGATATTGAGGGATTGATTATTAGATTATAAAGTATAATAGAAATAGAAAGGTATTTTTTTTACTTTGCTCTGTTTTGTTTTGTTCTTTTTCTTTGTTCTTTTTTTTCTGATATGAACGAATATACTTTTTTATATATACATTAGAACTGATGGTTATTTTGTAATGGAAGAAGAATAGGGAAAAATAAGAAATGATATTAATAAATGTTTATTGAATATGTTAAGGAAAAAGGTAATGGGGAGACTCCCGAAGTGTTAATTATATACTTAGATTAGAAATATGGAACATAGTAACTGAAATAAGTAAACTTCATACAGGAGTTGGATTTGTGGATCTATTTAGTTGAAAGATTATGGAGGATTGATAGGATTGACCTAGTTGTATTGAAATATATCAATTTGAATATAATAAGTTATTAGAGGGGAAAGAGAGGGGGGTTTTCTGTTTTTTTCTTTCTTTTTTAATGATTTAATCTGATTTTTATGGATATGACTTTGTTGTGTGGATAATTGATTGCCCTGCCACCACGTTGTTTCGTAAGCACTTGTTTGTAAAATGAAAAAAACAATAAAACTTGTTTAAAAAAAATAGTCAATTTAGTAAGCCTAATTGCACTTTTCAAAACACCATAATTAAAAGGGACGTTGTCTTACCTGAACGTCTTTTCTCAGCATGGTGGTGTAGAATCCACTGATTGGGTTATTTCAGCCTTCCTGCTCAGAAAGACTAAGTCAGAGCTTTAGTCACGCCTCCCTCTGGGCGTGGCTCCCCAGTTTTGACAAGGCGAAGGATCCTGACGAAGTCTGACGCAATGACTCCAAAAAAATACAAAAAAACAACAACACACAAGCCTAGACATCTAAAAGAGGGGAGGGTGTAGATTCTACACCACCATGCTGAGAAAAGATGTTCAGGTAAGACAACGCCCCTTCTCCAGCATGGTGGATGTAGAATCCACTGATTGGGACATACCAAAGCCCCCCATGCCCCTAAGGGAGGGAAGGTCTAGGCTGGTGTCTCCCTAGAGGAAACAACCTGTTGAAGAACCTGTCTGCCAAACACGGCGTCTGCCATGGCAAACTTATCAATCTTATAATGAGTGATGAAAGAAGACAGAGACGACCAAGACGCCGCCCTGCAAATCTCCTCTACAGAAGCCTAGGTAGACCAGGCCGCAGATGTCGCTGCACCGCGTGTTGAGTGAGCTGTAATACGTGCAGGAACTGGGAATGACTGGGAAACATAGGCCCTAGCAATGCAAGCCCTAATCCATCTACCAATGGTGGAAGAAGAGACCTTCCTGCCCATGGCAGAGGCTGAAAGGAGACAAACAAGGCCTCCGACTTGCGGAAGGCCGAAGTACGCTTGATGTAAAGACGCAAAGCCCTGCATACATCCAGCTTGTGCCACTGATGTTCTAGACGATGAGAAGGATTGGGAGAGAAACTTGGAAGGACTAGATCCAAGGATCTGTGAAAACCAGTGTTCACCTTGGGAATAAAAGAGGGGTCTAATCTAAGGACCACCCTGTCCTCATAGAAAGTACAGAGATAGTCTCTGACTGAGAGTGCAGCCAATTCCGAAATCCTCCTGGCCGATGTGATGGCAACTAAAAATGCCACCTTCAAGGAAAGAAAATGCAGAGAGCAAGACTTGAGAGGCTCGAACGGAGAAGTGGTTAAGGCCTGCAATACAGTAGGTAAATCCCAAGATGGATACCGATGTACTGTGGGAGGACCAGAATTGGCTGCCCTTTTGAGAAAGGCGGTGATAGCTGGGTGTTGCGAAAGCAGACTCAGATTGTCACAGGTGAAAACCGTGGATAAAGCCGCAACCTGCCTACGGATGGTGTTGGTGGACAACCCTTTGGAAATGCCCTCCAGCAGATAATCCAAAATATTGGGAACAGTAACTGAAAGAGGGTCAAGTTTGTGTGTGATGCACCACTGGCAGAAGTTTCTCCATGTGGCGTCATAGATCCGATTTGTTGAAGGGCGTCGTGAGGCCTGAATCATAGAGATCACCCCCGAGGAATAGGCCTGTTTGGCTAAACTCTCCCGCTCAAGTGCCAAGCAGCTAACTGAAGCCACTGAGGGTCTGAGTGTTGAAGATTCCCCTGGCTGAGAGCTACTAGGTCCGGGGGAAACCGCTACAGAGGTGAGAGTGACAGATCCACGAGGTCAGCAAATCACGGGCGTCGCGGCCAATGTGGAGCAACCAATATTATTTCCGCTTGCTCCAGAATCAGTTTGCAAACAGTGGCCTGTAACAGCGGAAGGGGAGGGAAGGTGTAAAGCAAACCCTCTGGCCATTTGTGCCGAAGGGCATCCGTCCCCTCGGCTCCCTGTGTCGGGAACCTGAAGAACCTGGGGAGTTGGACGTTGGACGGGGAGGAAAACAGATCCAGACATGGCCTGCCGAACCTGTTCACGATCAGGTCGAACAGCTTCAGGTCCAGGTGCCACTCCAAGTGGTCCACGGTTGCCCTGCTCAGAGAACTTGCCTGTCGATTTGCCTCCCCTGAAATGTGTTCTGCCCTGATTGAGCCCAGGTTGGACTCTGCCCATAGACCAAGTTTCAGGGCCTCCTGCATGAGGGCCCAAGATTGTGTCCCTCCCTGCTTGTTGATGTGAGCCTTGGCTGCCACATTGTCTGTCAGGACCAAAACATGTTTCCCTGACACTAGGGAGGAGAAATGAAGAAGAGCCAAGTGAACTGCTCTTAACTCCAGCCAATTTGTTTTGTTTGAGATCCGATCAAGACCAACGTCCCTGGGCCAACTGATTCTGGAGGTGAGCCCCCCAACTGAACAGGCTGGCATCTGTGGTCAGGGTGAGCCTGAGGGGCTCCTTGAAGATGATCCCCTTGGCCATGGCTGGGGAAGCCCAACACAGGAGGGATGACAGTGTGTGATATGGAACCTTGACCCTCCTGGAAGAGGCACTGAGGTTCCGTCTCTGGAAAGGGAGAAGGAACCACTGAAGGCTCCTCGAGTGCAGCCTTGCCCATGGGACTATCCCCAAGCAAGAAGCCATCTTTCCCAGGAGCTGGGACAGCTTTCGGATGCTCACCCGACGCTCCTGGGAAAGGTAGACCCTGCAAAGGTCGAAATCTATCAAGGTTACAAGATGGAGGAGACGCTTTGTGGGAACTGTGTGACTCTTTTTGAAATTTACTGAAAAGCCATGATCCTGTAGGGCAGTGGTTCTCAACCTTTCTAATGCCGTGACCCCATAATACAGTTCCTCATGTTGTGGTGACCCCCAACCATAGTGGGCGCGGTCATCAAGTGGGCGTGGCCAAGTGGGCGTGGCAAGAAAGACAGCCCCGGCCACCATTAATGCTGCATGTATTTTAATGCATGTATTTTAATGCATGTTTACCCTGCCTTTACATGTGGGACCAAAATTTACAGAAAGTTAGTAAATGATATTTAAGAACAGGCTGCTTTCATTTGAACCATAAATTATAGTGGGGACCTGGAGGGATTTTCCTTCAGTGAAGATAAAAGAAAGTATATGAATTGAAAGAGAGGGAATAAAAAGCAAAGCAGAAAGGAATAAGAAGAGTGAGAAATGGCATGGAGGTTATAGGTTTCGTGGATCAGAAATAAACAAAACAATTAAATCCGTTTTAAGAGAATAAATGGCAACAAATGGAAGATTCAAACTAGTTTTAAGGGAATAAAAGGAAATAAATGGAAGTATTAAACCACAATAAATGGAAGAATCAAAGCAGTTTATAAAAGGAAATAAATATCAGCAAACAAGAATGCTTTAACCAAATTTTTGTAGTCCAGATGTGATAGCCTCAGAGATTACATGTATATCTGTGCAGTTGTGCATTAGAATAGCACAAAATGTTGGTTTCAAATAATTTTATTGTGCAATAAATGAATAAATGAAGCCACTTTGTTGAACCCCCCCTCCCATTTGCTAACAAAGTTAATAGCACATGGGAGTCCACCGACCCCAGGGGTAGTGTTTTTCAAAAATACTCAAAGAGCCACTTGGACCCATTTCCCACCGAAAACAAATCACTGGAGCTGAAAAACCCTTTTGATATCTAAAATGAAGATAACACTGCAGATATCCTTTTTTATCTTTAATGTGTGTGTGTGTGTGTATAAAATAAAGGTTAAAAAGGATATCTGCAGTGTTATCTTCATTTTAGATGTCAAAAGGGTCTTTCTCTGTCACTTTCCTCTCTCTTTCTTTCCATTCTTTCCTCTTTCCCTCTTTCCTCTTTCTTTTTCTGTCTCTTTTATCCTCTTTCCTCTCTTTCTTTCTTTCCTCTCTTCTTCCTTTCCACTTTCTCTTCTTTCTCTTTCTCTCTTTTCTCAATCTTTTTTCTCTTTCCTCTCCCCCTCTTTCTCTTTTTTCTTTCTCTCTCCCTCTTTTCTCTCTTCTCTTTCCTCTTTCTCTCTCTCTCCCTCTCCCTCCAGTCCAGGTGAAGAGAGAGAGAGAGCGAAAGGCAGACGGTGCCAAATGGACAGGGAGGGCGAGCTGCTCCCAACCCCCCCCCATCTTCAGCCGAGAATCGGCAGAGAATCGGCGGAGGGCAACGGGCGAGAAAGGGAAGCGGAGAATCGGAGGAGGGCGGAGGGCAACGGGCGAGAAAGGGAGGCGGAGAATCGGCGGAGGGCAACGGGCGAGAAAGGGAGGCGGAGAATCAGCGGAGGGCAACGGGCGAGAAAGGGAGGCGGAGAATCAGCGGAGGGCGGAGGGCAACGGGCGAGAAAGGGAGGCGGAGAATCGGCGGAGGGCAACGGGCGAGAAAGGGAAACGGAGAATCGGAGGAGGGCGGAGGGCAACGGGCGAGAAAGGGAGGCAGAGAATCGGCGGAGGGCAACGGGCGAGAAAGGGAGGCGGAGAATCGGCGGAGGGCGGAGGGCAACGGGCGAGAAAGGGAGGCGGAGAATCGGCGGAGGGCAACGGGCGAGAAAGGGAGGCGGAGAATCGGAGGAGGGCAACGGGCGAGAAAGGGAGGCGGAGAATCGGCGGAGGGCAACGGGCAACAAAGGGAAACGGAGAATCGGAGGAGGGCGGAGGGCAACGGGCGAGAAAGGGAGGCAGAGAATCGGCGGAGGGCAACGGGCGAGAAAGGGAGGCGGAGAATCGGCGGAGGGCGGAGGGCAACGGGCGAGAAAGGGAGGCGGAGAATCGGCGGAGGGCAACGGGCGAGAAAGGGAGGTGGAGAATCGGAGGAGGGCAATGGGCGAGAAAGGGAGGCGGAGAATCGGAGGAGGGCAACGGGCGAGAAAGGGAGGCGGAGAATCGGCGGAGGGCAACGGGCGAGAAAGGGAGGCGGAGAATCGGCGGAGGGTGGAGGGCAACGGGCGAGAAAGGGAGGCGGAGAATCGGCGGAGGGCAACGGGCGAGAAAGGGAGGCGGAGAATCGGCGGAGGGCAACGGGCGAGAAAGGGAGGCGGAGAATCGGCGGAGGGCAACGGGCGAGAAAGGGAGGCGGAGAATCGGCGGAGGGCAACGGGCGAGAAAGGGAGGCAGAGAATCGGCGGAGGGCAACGGGCGAGAAAGGGAGGCGGAGAATCGGCGGAGGACGGGCGAGAACGAGCGGAGAACGGGCAGATGGGTAGGGGGAGCAGGACGGACGGCAGGCAGCCAAGCAGAGGAAGCTCAGCAGCAGGCAAAACTTACTGTTTTTGCTTGTTCTCTCTCGCTTTCTGCCACTTGTTCTCTCTCGCTTTCTGCCGCTTGTTCTCTGTCTCGCTTTCTGCCATGTGCTCCGAAACCGAAACTTCCTTAGTTTATATTGGCTTTCGAACGCCAATAGAATAGTCTCTTGAATAGAGTCTATTCACGTTCAAAAGCCAATAGAAAGTAGCGTAACTAAGGAAAAGGAAAAAAAATGGTGGACAGCGTTGAGGAAAAAAAATGGCGGACAGCATTGATTGGCGACCCCTGTGAAATGGTCGTTCGACCCCAAATGGGGTCGCGACCCACAGGTTGAGAACCGCTTCTGTAGGGTCTGTATGGTGATCAACAGATCTGACTGCGCTGACTGGAGTGACCGGGACTGCACTAGTATGTCGTCCAGGTAACATTGTACGCGCACTGGCATCATCCGAAGGTGGGCCGCCAATACCACTAAGACCTTTGTGAAGACCCTTGGGGCCGAAGACAGACCAAATGGGAGGGCCCTATATTGATAATGCCGGTATGCGTAACAGAAGCGCAGGAATTTGCGATGACCTGGGGAAATTGGAATGTGGAGGTAAGCCTCCGTGAGATCTATGGAGAAGAGGAAATCTCCCCTCCTGATGCTGGCCAGAATGGACTTTAGGGTCTGCATCTTGAACCTTCTGCATACTAGAAAGCGGTTCAGACCTTTTAAGTCCAGTATCGCCCTCCATCCTCCTGATGATTTGGGGACCACGAACAGGATGGAGTACAAACCTTTTCCAATTTGATCCCTTGGGACGGCTTCTATGGCCCTGATCTCTAGAAGGTGTTTGATGGCCGTGGTTACCAGTTGTGCTTTGGTCGGGTTTCGCGATACTGGACACTGTAAGAAACGGTCGTGGGGGATCGACTGAAACTCGAGGACCAGACCCCGTCTGACGGTGTCTCTGACCCAAGAGTCGGTGGTGGTGTGTTCCCAGACCTGGTAAAACTGTTCCAGGCATCCCCCTATCGGGAAGCCCCCCTTGGCGTCACTTAGAGCGTCTATAGGGACAGCCCCCTGAACCCCTGAAGGGACGCTTGGCCTGTGACTGGCCCCTGGCTCCAATGTTTGGGCGGTCCTGTTGCCGATCCTGTCTCTGCGGAAAGGATCGGGAGCTTCTGGGCCAATCAAAGGACTGCCCTGCCCGAAAGGGCTGCCTCCATTCCCAAGAACCAGAGGGACGGAATGTCTGTCTGCGGTACACCTGTTATGGCCGCCTGTCTGACTTTTTGGAGGGGTGCGCCAAGACCTTGCGCTTATTCTTGCCTTTGATCACATGGGGGTTGAGAATTGACCCAAACAGGTGGGTCCCGCTGTACTTTGCCGTAGAAAGACGCCATTTGGACTTTAAATCAGTCCTCCACTGTTTCAGCCACAGTAGTCTGCAAGAGGCTACTGTGGCCGAATGAAAGGATGCATCAGCCATGTATTGTGAAGCCACCACTAGCTTCACGAGTGTGTGATGTACTCTAACCTGGTCAGGAGATTGCGAAATCACGATTGCCGCCCTCGCGAAGAATGAAGACGAAGTTGCTGCCCTTATGGCCCAACCCGAAGCCAGGTGAGCTCTTCTAAAGGAGAACTCGAACTTCTTGTCCTCAGCTTTCAAGGCCTCAGCCATATCCCCTGGAATGGCGGATGTAGAGAATAAAGAGGTTAGAGGGGTGTCAACAGCGGGTACCTCTAATAGTGAAGCAAACGAAGGAGAAACATTGTACAGTTTCTTTTCCAAACTGCTTGGAGAAGGGCTAGTCGCCAAGGAAGACCACTGCTTCTCAACAGCAGCGCGGAAGACTAGCGGGCAAGGAACCTGTTTCTGTTCTACTACCTTCTCTGCAAATAGAGGATTAGATTCCTGTTCAGTGGAGGTAGATGGTTTCTCCTCCAATACTGAGGTTAAATTAGCCGTGTTGCAAGCCTTCAAAAGAAGGGATCTGAATAGAGAGGGGTCAAACAATCCCAAGGATGAAACCTGCTCAGGTGCGGCCTCCTCGTCCTCTGACATGGGCGTGTCACCTATGCCCAGATCTACAGATTCCTCCTCCACTAATTGCGAGGAGGTCTCAGATATGCCTGAACCAGGTGCCGTGTCACGTCCCACCTGTGAAGGACTGGAGGGAGGGGGCAATTGTTGAGAAGCAACTGGGGGACCCCTGGAAGAGGACATGAACTGCACAAAGGCATGGTGCATGAATGCCTGAAATTGGCTCTGAGACCACATATCACCTTGGTCCCTGGAAGTAGCCCCAACCACCGTTGGAGCATGTATAATTTCAGGGCTCTGATGGATGGAGGAAGAAGAGGAGTGAGGAGGACCTACCTGTTCGGTTGCCCCCAGAGGAGAATCTATCCATGTGGTATCTTGCACAGGCACAAAAGGAGGCTCCAATGTAGAGGTATCCAGTGGGGCGGGGGGAACCGTTTCAGCCCCACTGGATAGAAGCCGCTGTGCTTTGGAGAATTCCCTCTCCAGTGCCTGATGTCTCCTCGAGGCCGCTCGCTCGGCTGCTTTGGAAGTCTCTTTGGTGGATAAATGTTTGGTTTTGGCTTTTTTCTTTTCCCCTGCTTCCAATTCAGTAGATCTGTGCTTTGATTGTACAGGGGGTGCACCAGAGACTTGTGTTGCCTCGGGCGAAGAACTGTCTGCCATTGCGATCTAGATAGAGCCGACCAAGGTGGGGGAAACCCAAGCATGCAGATCAAAGGTCAGAGATGGAAAACCGATCTTCGCTCTGAACACTGGCAATGGCAAGGACAGTCAGACAGTTTTCTACCACTGTCTGAGTAGGCCCAGTGGCGAAAGGCCACAACTAAGGGTAACAGGTGGTCAGCAAGTAGAAACTCCACGCTCCAATCACAGGTTATATGACCTGTGACAGCAATAATCAAGGTATAGAGCCCAACAATGAGGGAGACCCTCAACTGAAACTTATAAAATAATTGTAATTTAATTTTTAAAATATTTTTAATATAATTTTTATGCGAAAATCAACTGAATACTTCCCCCGTTCGGACCTGCCACCACAGGTCAAGGCAATAAGCAAATAAAAACTTCGGGCCTAGAAGGCCTCAATAAATCTAAGGCTACAAAATGGCGACCGCCAGGAGACCATGCGGTCAAAATGGCGGCCGCGCCTCCCCGAACGCTAACAAGCGAGGTAAGACCAAAGAAATCCGAATGGATGAGGATATAAGTTCAGGGCCCAGATAAGGAATCCCGTTCCCCCTCCCCCTTTAACGGAACACTTGCGTTTTGGAGAACACGCTCTGCTGTAATCCAGAAGACAAAACGGCTTTTCGGAGCCTCGAGCCAAAGATCCTCCCCAGGGAGAGAAGTGGAGCAACCGGCAGCTACCCTGTAAGAATAGCGGCTGATCGCCGCGATCACGGTCCCGCGATTTGAGGCCGGGCGATGAGAAGAGAAAACCCCCAAGGGGCTTGTATCCGATCAGGCCAAAAAGCCAGGTGGGGAGGGAGTGGGCCCTGCGAGAGCCGAAAAAAGGCTCAAATCCTCAACGAGGTAGAGAGTCCTCGATAATCAGCCAAAAGCACTCTAATCAAATTCAATTTGGAAAAAAATAAAAGAAATAGAATATAATTTGAAGAAAAAATATCAAATTGGTCTAAATACAAAAAAACTTATCTGGGAGTCAAATTTCCTGCGTCCTGCTGAGCCTAAGACTAAGTCAAAACTGGGAAGCCATGCCCAGAGGGAGGCGTGACTAAAGCTCTGACTTAGTCTTTCTGAGCAGGAAGGCTGAAATAACCCAATCAGTGGATTCTACATCCACCATGCTGGAGAATGTATTTATTACAGCTACTTTTATGCTACTTCAATCTGGAATACTGAATTAAAATTTTCCTTCACTTACCTGGAAAAGGAACATTCATGTCTGCATGAAGCATCTCAATAAGTTGGGCAGTCTTGGATCCAGGTGCAGCACACATATCTAGAATCTTATCAAGATTAAGATGTTTAACAGAGTTATTGATATTATTTAACAAACTTAAAGCATATATGCTTATATATAAAAATATTTGTAGAGAGATTTGGGAAGGAAACTTACAGTATTAAGAATCTTGCATCTAGCAAGTCAATATTAAATTCTTCAAGACATTATTTTTCAGTTACAGTACAGGCTTCTGGTTTAGTCATTACAGCTGAAAATAATTATCTCCAAGAAAAAGAATCACAGAAATTCAAAGAAGCACCTACTGCACATATGTTTGCAGAATCCACATATTTTCATGTTTAAAATGACCAAAATACTATGAGACCACACAATAATTTGACTGATTAGAATTATTATGTGTGTCTGAACCTCCTGGTTTAGAAACTGTATGGAACACTGCTTTTTTTCTTCTATGATCTCATCCTAATCCTAACCCAGAAAAAGCCAACAATAAGAAAGAAGGTGAGAAGAAGGGGGGGGATTCTGGGCCACATTTATTTTCTGTCTTTTGGAGCATAAAGCAAGATAGGAAGCTAGTAATAGGTGTTTTTACATTAAAGGTTGGGGAAAAGACAGGTGGAAGGTGTTCCAACACATGGATAATACAAACATAAAAATGAAACATATTAACTGTTAAATAAAGGAAAAGATAAGACAAGTGTAAAAATTTATTTTTATATATTTAAAGAACAGAGAAGGCTACACTGTATTATATTCTTTTACAATGAATTTTGATCAACCCAATTAGAAAAGATATTCAATATAAATGTGTAGTATTAAGTATCAATATGTATGTTCCTTTATGCTTTTTCTGCAAAATAATTTCAGAGATCATAATACAAGAATACCTTATGATGAGGCTGAATATTAAGAAGCAATGGAGGGATCATACTGACAGCTTCCTGACGACTAATATTCCCCTAAAACAAAATAAATACAGTGTACAATTTCACTTTCATTTTATATTTATAGACACAGAAGAAAATATAAATCTTAATTTATTTAAATATCTTAAATTGAAGGTAATCCCCTGAATGAGCAACTTCCAAAAAATTCCAAAGTTATAGACTAGACCCGTCAATTTAAAAAAAAAATCTCTAAGAGGTTAAAACTTCCATATACTTCCAAGAAAACTATATGGATGTTTCCACGAAATGATTAAGAGATGAGCTCAACTTGTAAAGATGCTAAAATAAAAATGAGCAGAAATGAAAGTGTATGCAATATTTTAGATACAATATGATCATTTTTCATTGTAATATCCATACATAATGAACTCCTATGAACAACTACCGTAATTCATAAGTCACAAGTATCAGGTCTTCAATCCACTGACTAACTGGCATCATTTTGAATGCTGAACAGTTAGTCTGAACAATAAGAAGGATGTGGAAAATTCATTTCAAATGCCTCAATTTGCATGTAATATTTTTGTTCATTTCGTATTTATTTATATTCCACCTTTTGATATTTTTACAAATAACTCAAAGTGGTGAACATATCCAACACATTTTTCTCCTATTTTTCCCATAACAACATCCCTGTGAGGTGAATTGGGCTGAGACAGAGTGACTAGCCCAGTGGTTCTCAACCTTTTTCAGGTTGAGACCCCACTTGCCCTGCCCATGCGCGGCGCGACCCGCACACGCGTGATGGAAAAAAAACACAAAAAAAGGCGGACCGCGACGGGCCGATCCGTGCATGCGTGGCGCACGCGCGACGGCCCAAACCACGCATGCGCGGCACGCGCACGACGAAAAAACACAAAATGGCAGACCGCGGCGGGCCGATCCATGCATGCACGGTGCACGCACGACGGCCCAAACCGCGCATGCGCGGCGCGCGCACAACAAAAAAAACAAAAAAAAGTGGCGGACCGCGGTGTCCGGCGACCCTCGCAAAACGGCCGTTCGATCCCAAATGGGGTCGCGACCCATAGGTTGAGAACCGCTGGACTAGCCCAAGGTCACTCAGCTGGCTTTCATAGTTAAGGTGAGACTTGAATTCATGCTCTCCCCTTTTCTAGTCTGGTGCCTTAATCACTAGACCAAACTGACTCTATATAGTATATAGAGATAGTAGTTCAAAAGACTATGGATGTTCCCAATATAAACCCCTGTCTCAGAGTCAATTTATTGTTATAATTACTGCCCAAAGCAAAACTTTGACAACTCAAAAATGAAGTTTAATAAAGCATTATTCAGAACAAGGCTATCTCCTACTATGAACAAGCTGTATTACTATATAGTTTGGTAGTCAGAAATGTAAGATATTAAAGTACTAATATGAACAAAATCTTTTTTTTTAATTTGAATCACAGTTCACAGGGCTGGGATTTAAAAATAACATGCAAGCTTTTTTACTATTTCTAAAGAAATACTTCAGTAGCATTCCTATTCCAAATTTATTAGAAACATGAAAACAGGTAGCTTGCCCATAAACTCTGAATAAAAAGTTTCTTGAATGCAAGAAATCATATGAAGCCCAGAATGAAAAGTGAGCTAATACTTACACATTCGGTTTCACTAACAAGAAAATGATGAAATTTTTCTAACTGTGGAGATTTCCGCAAGATTTTTCGGTTTAGGTTTGTATGCCATGCCAACTCCTCTGGGTACCTAATAAAATAAAGCATCTTGAATAAAGAATCTCTGAACTGGCATAAAAGATTACAACTGCATTTTAAAATGAATGCACAAAAATTCCCTTCAATGTACCTATGAATATTGATGTTAATGTGTTAAAAGAAATATGTTATGGGGGAAATTAATTGCTTAATTTTTCCCTACAGATGGGAAAATAAAAAAAAATAAGGCAAGCAAACATCACCCCTATTCCTCCCCCCTCCAAGTCCTGCTGTGCAGCTAAGCATAACAGAAGGATGCATTCCTGGGAGGGATGAGTGCAGGCATGTATGCTTAGAGTATACATTTCCCAGCAGGGTCATTCAAAGAGTGAAGGTCATACTAGTTGCCCAGGTAAAACAAGCAGACACTTATGTTTAGCAGCAGCAATATAGGAAGATGCTGGAGGCAGATTATCACTTTAATGACTATGCCAAAGACAACCATTCACACAATTTATTAAACTTGTAGGCTACCTGACTCCCAACAATAGCAACCAAAAAAATTACAATGGTGTATTTTTACCAAGAAAATCATGTTTATAACATAATAAAACTCCCTATTACAACCCCGTAATCCCTTAATTCAGAGTAGAGTTGGGGCGAATGGATGGAAGTGAGAGTTTACTGGCTGGATGCCCTTCCTGATGCCTATACGGAGTTTGCAGCAGATATTTTTTCTTTGCATCCTAAGAGATGATAACACAAACAATGAAAGAGAGCTTGCAACTGGCCATAAGTACAAATGGGTTGTCAAGTACCAGATGGTGATTATGTGACTATGAGGGCACTGCAACAGTGATAACTTCAGTGACCAATCATAAGCTCCTTCATTCAGGACCACTGAACTTTAAACAGTTACTGAACCAATGGTGGTAAGTACTGTATTGCCAAAGAAGGTGGAGTTTAGCATTAAAAACATGGCCAAGTGTCAAGTGAACAAATTCAAAGGTAAGCTAAATAAGAAAAAGAACGGCAGTCAGTTTCCATGGTCTGATCTTGAACATACACTATTATTAAGGAGAACATGAGGTATCATTTTAAAGTCCTGTTGCAATGAGCTTAATAATAATCTAAGTATGATTGTAAAAAGAGACTGCCAAAGATGAAGGAATAAAAAATGCAAACTAGATATCAGAACTGTGAAAATTTGTCAAGAAGACAAGAGATGCCAAAATCATAAAATATAAAAAATATTTTAGAAGAGACAAGTAGTATTATATTTGCAAACACAACGATGGAAACAGCATAGAAAATCAATGCAAGTTTTTCAAAAGATTTCTGTATTCAGGAGGAGGTTCCAACTTCAAATTAGTATGGTAAAGGCCACCAATGAACAGACAACTGAATCAAGAGAGATCAAATAAAGATCAATGGACTACACTGAACTACCCAACAGTACATCCAAGACTCCAATACCTTAGAAGATATGCCTTAATTATAAGAGCCTCTAGTACTAGAAGATGAAGTTAGAGCAGCATTCCAGTCATTACCAAGTTAGAAGGCTACAGGAACGGATGGAATACCCTCAAAAATTATGGCAACAGAAGCAAAATCTGCAAAAGTTCTAATCAAATATGCCAGAAAATCTGGAGAACAACATAATGACCATCCTTCGAATACCAAGAAAGACAACTTATCAAAATGTGCAAGCTATTGTACAATATCCTTAATTTTATATGCTAACAAAATAAGGTTTAGGACAGTGCTGGCGAACCTATGGCATGGGTGCCAGAGGCAGCACTCAGAGCCCTCTCTGTGGGCACACGCGCCATCACCCCATTCCTAGGCCTTCAGCTGGGTTTTATAAAACTTTTTCGCCTTCAGCCTCCGCCGCCATGTGCAAGAAAAAAAAAGTTCAATCAGTCAATTTCAACTTCTCACAGGGGAAAAGATCTTGCAAAGTTGGAATTGATTGATTGAACTTTTTAGTCCCACCCAGTCTGCCATTACCACCACAGCCACGCCCACCCAATGGGCCATGCCCACTCAATGGGCCACACCCACCTGGCACTCAACGATGCATAAGTGGGTTTTGGGTTGCAGTTTGGGCACTCAGTCTCTAAAAGGTTCGCCATCACTGGTTTAGGATCATCCAATACAGAATAGAAAAAGACATGTCAGATGCTCAAGCAGGCTTTAGAAAAGGCTCAGGAACATGAGACAGTATTGATGATGCCTGCTGTGTAATTGAAAAATCAAATACCAAAAAGAAGTCACTATGTGCTTGTAAGGTGATGAAAGCCAAGGATGGTTTGCAAAATTACAAAGATATCAAGAGATATAGTAAACAATATCAACTAGATCTAGTTAGATTTCCTTTTTTTCTTAATTCTTATCTTTAATGCATTTTGTTTACTCCTTAATTCTTTTCCTGAGCTTTATACAATCTTTTCTAATGTAATGCAAATAGTACATGGAGTGTGCACACATGTATATTAAAGCTGGATTTTTTTCTAACATTGGATGGGAATTGGCATTGTACTTGTCATTAGTTAGTGATTGGTTTTTCATGTAATTTGCTTTTGGTTGCAATAATAAAGCTGACTAAATTTGGAACACTGTTCATCTTGTGAATAATTGTAGATTATGTTCTTCCTTCCTTTTTTTCATATTCTTATAGAACTGTAAATCTATCCACAAATTCAAAAGTAGACATATGAACATTTTGGAAATCTTTCATTACTCATTATTTAAACAGAGAAACCAATAAGCATAAACCAGCATTTTTTCCATGAACAATTGGCCAGAAATTATTTTTAACATATTGCTACTTTCAAATATATGCAATCTATACAAAGCTAATACTCAAAATATATTGTTAACAATTATTATACCAGTCAATAACTATATATGCAAACCTACCAGCTTAATGGCTGCGGCATTTCAATTTTCTGACCATCTACCACCAGATTCTCTATCTCCTTGAAATACTTCTCTTTTAAACAACGGAGAATTTCTTTGGCATGGCTGCACAATAAAAAGAAACCCAATCAGAGGAAGGTGAATCACAATCTAACCAAATTACTTTTCAACTTTGCCAAAGTCTTAATCTTATCTAGTTTCAGTTATAATATGAAAAGCACATCATAGCTTTCTGTGGCTGCCCAAAATTCCAAATTATCACAACACTCAATCACCAAATTTCTTCCTTTTGTCACAATTCTTTGCTATTGATTTCTGAATTTGAGATCCTTTCACTGCAAATACAATAGGCTCTTGAAGCTATATCCTGTTTTCTGTGATGATCACAATCTAGCAAAATTGTCAAGTGCAGTTTGTTTCAGTTAAACTTAAACCCTTAATGTTCCCTTTTTTATTTTTCAAAACAGTGTAGTCATCCCAAAAAAAACCAAGCATATCTTATTTTGTAAGTCATGTTTCTATTTACTTTTCAATTTTGAAACACACAAATGTATTTTTAAAAAATACATGTACGCATACAATATGCCTTTGAATCTACATACTGCATATAAAGAGATATGAACTAACAAACTACACTTTTAGATGAAAAGCCAAATTACAGTGCCCTAAATAAAATTATTTAAAATAAGCATAAACACACACACCGCACAAACACGCATGGCATCTCCCAGAATCTGCAAGGTGAGATATAATCTCATTCAAGTTGAACAGAAATATAGTCTTCATTTTTATCGCCAGCCATTTCATGTTAACCCCCTCCTTTCCAAAAAATATGAAAGCAAGTTGCCATTGGTTTCTTCAGAGGTGCTTTTACTTTCTATTCTGGCAACTCTTACAGCCCTAATATGCCCTAGTGCGGTGTTTCTCAACCTTGACAATTTTAACGCATGTGGACTTCAACTCCCAGAATTCCACAGCCAGCATTGCTGGCTGTGGAATTCTGGGAGTTGAAGTCCACATGCGTTAAAATTGTCAAGGTTGAGAAACACTGCCCTAGTGGTACCCCAGACCGATGCTAACCAGGTCTCATCCATCAACCAAGGTGAACTTAGTGCGGAACCATTTACCGGTCAGAAACAGCAAATAAAGGCTGCTCACCTCTTATACCCTGTGATCCGCAGGGTGGCTGGCAGAGGCTCCCGCAGAGTGGCCAGGAAGCTCTCCCATTCCTCCTGAGGCACAATGCCAAGCTGCCCATAGTAGTGTTCAAATGACGCATTCTCCTTCACGATGTCCGGATACCCACCATCGGACCAGCCCTGGGGAGAAGAAGCAAGCGAGGAGGGGAAGTCTCAACCGAGTCCTCTTCTCACGAGCGAAGCGCCTCGGGGTTCTTTATCGGCCCAGAACAGCCACACACGGGCTGAGGTACCAGACCGCAGAAGCGGAGAAAACCAGTAGGCCGGATGACCAGTTAGCCCAGGGGTTCTCAACCTTGGCAACTTTAAGGCTTGTGGACTTCAACTCCCAGAATTCCTCAGCCAGCAAAGCTGGCTGAGGAATTCTGGGAGTTGAAGTCCACAAGCCTTAAAGTTGCCAAGGTTGAGAACCCCTGAGTTAGCCTCTCTTGGCAAAACTTAACAGAAGACGAGCTCTGCGAAAAGGGACCCTGGTTTTTCCCCGTCGGGAACGGCCAAAAGGAGCCCGCCGCGATGAGGCCCCAACTCACCTGGGAGCCTCCCTCGCGGCTCTGCTGCTGTCTTCGGCGTTGTCTGCGGCCCATCACAAGCCCCGCACGCTGGCGCCACAAGGCTTGGGGCCGAAACAGGCCCAAGCCCCAAGTCAGAATTTTCACCGCACGCTCAATGCGGTCAACTCGTCGGTTCAGCAAACTCCCCATTCAGTGATAGGTCGAGCGTGTAGATCCCGCGCAGGCGCTTAGCGGTATCCTGTTCTTCAGACTAGTTGTAGACGCGTGCACCATCTCCAACAACCTCGAGATTCCGAGGTCCTTTTGGAAATTAATTTTGTGATCCTAAATCAAACCACTCCAATCTGGGTTTGGTGCATCGGTAAATTAATGTCTGTGGAGATTCTCAATCATCCAGGTCATGGACAACTGGACTTTCACCTTAATTTTTTCTCTTTCTCTTTTCATCCAAGAAGTTTCTTTAGTTCTAATTGATTGGTAGAGGAAGATATCAGTAGGTTATACTTTTCCTTGTTCAACATTGTACTGTTTCTATGTAATTTGGCCGAGTGAAAATCGTGGTGACAGAATTGAGTGCTCATTTTGAGGTGGAAGTGATGAATGAAGTTGTTTTAACTATCCTGATATTTTGTTTTAACATTGAGGTTTATATGGTGATGTCAGTGTATTTTGTGACTATAGGATGTCCATATGGCTTGTCCTGCACACCTGATTAAATAAATAATGTCCTATTATAGGCAAACCGAACCGCGGTCTTTGTGTAGTAATCCAAATAAATGCATTGTCAATGCAATCCTTTGGAGGAATACTTTCCATTGCCATATTTTTGTTAGAAGGGTTTTGCTATCATTTTATGGTTTTATGGTTTTGTCTCCTGAACTTTGGGATGATACAAAACTTTCTTTAGCATGACATAATTCAATTTATCTGAAGGGTGTATAGAACAAAATGAATAAGTACATGAATGAGATTATAATAATTATAAAACATTTTCAATCATTATTTGCCAAAATATTATATGTATTCAATCTATGTATTGAAATTATATTAAATAATAAAGGCACTATTAATCCATATGCTTGATACCTGTCAACATGAATTAAATTAAGGTGACCAACTTTTTTACAATGAAAATGAGGACACAAATAAATTGAAGGAAAAAAATCGTAAATAAAAGAAACATTTTATTAATTGCAACAATAATACAGAATACACTATAATATGATAAATGAATAATAAAAAACATTTGTAACAATAACATTTTATATTATAATTATGCTTACATGCCGCGCCCCCACCCGCAGCCGCCCTGCCAGCACTGCTGCCCCACCGTGTAGAGCCACCCTGCCAGCACTGCCGCCCCTCACACCCTCACCCGCAGCAGCCCTGCCACCCCTGCCTCTTGCGCCCGCAGCCATTATTGCCCTAGCAGGGCCAAAGATCAAGAGAAAGTTACCGTGGCGTCGCCACTCCAGTCTCCTCCAGATATCTTCGGGACTAACTAGGCGATGGTGTAGTTGGGTAGCAGGGAGGGGTGTAAAGTTCCTGCCAATTTGCCTTCACTGCAGACAACTTATATGTGCACAGTTTGCTGTCCGGGTTTTTTCAAACGCACTCAGCAGCACTTCCTATTGGCTTTCGAAAGCCAATAGGGGGAGTAGCACAGCTCATGCAAAAGTTGAAAAAAAACCATCAAAAAAATTTGCCGGAACACCATTCTGAGCATTCTATGAGAAAAAAAAAAAAGCCCTGAAGATTAGTCTTCAAATATCAAAAAGGAGGACATGTAGGAGGACACTTTTTGAGGGAGGACAGAACTCACAAAAGGAGGACTGTCCTCCCTAAAGGACGGTTGGTCACCTTAATTAAATATATAATTACAACTAGTTATATTGCTATACATTATACTTCTTTTACGAACATTTGCTATGTTTACTAAATAGGTAAAAAGCTGAGGCTCTAACTACATTTTGTATTTTACTGCACTGAGAAAAGTTGGAAGTCGCCGCTATTTTTCGCTTTCAAAAAGATCAGATGGGACTGTGCTAAATTCAAACATACCAAAATGTGTGATGAAAGCTGACTTCTTAACGCTGTCTACCGAAGACATGTCTCAATAACCTTTGATCAAGTCCAGTATGAAAATGTTCCCCACTCTCCTAGGTGCTAGAGCCAGTCATCAGGGCAAGATGTAGGAAACAAGTCTGTTAATATTTTCTTCTGATGTCCTCTAAAGTCCATACAGAAACATTATTTTCCCCTAGGCATGGGAATCAGAAGGTCTAATGCCCTCATTGCCTGCATCTCCTCAGTCTGTTTTTCAATGGTATTACGTTGCCAGGGGGCTGTTCAGTGACACTTTTGACATTGGCTTAATCATTCCTATGTTTAAAGTGTAGATTGCATGATGGTTTTGCTGTGAATAGCTGAGCACATTTCTAGCACACCTGCTAGGCCTCATCCTTTTGCCTAGATATCAAGGCTGCTGATAGGATTTCTTCTCTGTTCCTCTTTGGCAAATTCCCAAATATGTATCAGAAACTACCTCCACTGTATCTTACCCCAGGTGAGGTTAAACATCATAAACTCTAGGTTTCAACTTGGTTTCTGGGAACTCGAGTTATTTGTAAAATAAAAGTGGGATATAAATAAATACATACATACATTCCTCCTTCATGGATTACTGCCTTGTCGTGGCCAAGGGGCTTGCATAACTCAATGAAGCTATGAGCTATATTGTGCAAGGCCACCCAAGACGGACAGGTCATAGCAGAGAGTTCTGACAAAATGTGATCCACTGGAGAAGGAAATGGCAACCCACTCCAGTATCTTTGCCATGAAAACCCCATGGACAGTACCAAAAGGCAAAAAGAGATGATGCTGGAAGATGAGCCCCTCAGGTCAGAAGGTGTCCAGTATACTACTGGGGAAAAGCAGAGGGCTAGTACTAGTAGCGCCAGAAAGAGTGAAGCAACTGGAGAAAGCTAGGGAAATCCAGAAAAACATCTATTTCTGCTTCATTGACTATGCTAAAGCCTTTGATTGTATGGATCACAACAAATTGTGGCAAGTTCTTAAAGAGATGGGAGTACCAGACCATCTTATTTGTCTCTTGAGAAACCTATATGCAGGTCAAGAAGCAACAGTGAGAACTGGACATGGAACCACTGATTGGTTCAAAATTGGGAAAGGAGTCCGGCAAGGCTGTATACTGTCGCCCTGCCTATTTAACTTATATGCAGAGCACATCATGAGAAAGGCAGGGCTAGATGAATCAAAAATTGGAATTAAGATTACCGGGAGAAATATCAACAACCTAAAATATGCAGATGATACCCCTCTAATGGCAGAAAGTGAAGAGGAACTAAAGAGCCTCTTGATGCAGGTGAAAAAGGAGAGTGCAAAAGTTGGTTTGAAACTCAACATTAAGAAAACCAAAATCATGGCATCTGGCCCTCTCAATTCCTGGCAAATAGATGGAGAAGAAATGGAGGTAGTAACAGATTTTATTTTCCTGGGCTCCAAGATCACCACAGATGGGGACTGCAGCCAAGAAATTAAAAGACGCTTGCTCCTGGGGAGGAAAGCTATGGCAAATCTACACAGCATAGTAAAAAGCAGAAACATCACACTGCCAACAAAAGTGCGTATAGTCAAGGCCATGGTTTTCCCAGTTGCAATGTATGGATGTGAAAGTTGGATCATAAGAAAGGCTGAGCGACAAAGAATTGAGGCCTTTGAACTATGGTGCTGGAAAAGACTCCTACGAGTCCCTTGGACTGCAAGGCATTCAAACCGGTCAGTCCTAGAAGAGATCAACCCCGACTGCTCTTTAGAAGGCCAGATCCTGAAGTTGAAACTCAAATACTTTGGCCACCTAATGAGAAGGAACGACTCAATGGAGAAAGGTCTAATGCTGGGAAAGACTGAGGGCAATAGAAGAACAGGACGACAGAGAATGAGGTGGCTGGATGGAGTCACTGAAGCAGTAGGAGTGAGCTTAAATAGACTCCAGAAGATGGTAGAGGAAAGGAAGACCTGGAGGAACGTTGTCCATGGGGTCGCGAAGGGGTTGGACACGACTTTGCAACTAACAACAACAAATACATACATTCAATAATGTAGTTTAATATTCCCAAGTTCTAATTTAGTAATGATTTGACTAGGCTGCTTGGCTTTTGTTGGCATACACAGTTCTGAGAACTAATTCTTAATCTCACAGTATGAAGGGGTATTCTTGGGCATATGTATCACAGTTATGTTTTTGTCCACTGAAATTAATAAAATCTTTTATTGCCATGGTCAGTTGTTATATCACTACACAGTTTGATCTGATTTCTTTAATATGCATCAGTTTACTCCTATAAATGCCAAATTTATTTAATTTTTTTTGCTTTAAATATTCACCAGAACAGAGAAAGAGGATGTATGTCAAATAATTACAATTCTTTATAATACAGCTACAATGAAAATGTCATGGTTCTGAAAGATGAAACTCTTCAAAGAACTTTGAGGCATTGTTTACCTTAAAGAATCTTTAATTGAGCAGCATAGCTTCAGTATGTACATAGTTGAAGCCAAAATCTGACTTTCCCTCCCTTCAGCACATAGATCAAAGCACAATTCCCTCCTACAACTAACAGTCATAAATCACATTCTCCAATTAGTTTGAAATGCTGGGTTCCCCCCAGTTTCCTCTCCCGACATTCTTTATCAGCTCTTCTTATGATATTGTATGTCTAACTAATTCCCATCACATTCCTCCCCCTCCCTCCAGCATCATCTAACTCTTGAGAGTAAAACAACAGAAAGAAAAAGGCTGCATCTCCATCACTGCCAAAGCTCTTCCTCCACCTCCACCGTGCTGGCCTGCCACCTTCCCCCTCTTGAATGCCAAGCCCGGGAGGGCTTGACAAATAGCATATTTCGATAACAAATTTAGAGGGTGTGCTGACCCATCTTATACCGAGAAAGCTGTTCACAATTTAAATGAGAAATATGAATATTTGCAAGGACAAAGAATCAATCAAATTGTGTACTTGACAGTGAATCAGTAAAATTGTATATTTCATTCTGAAGTAGGCTTTGTTTTAAACATGAGCCTTGTGGTATAATGTCAGCTAATGAGATAGTTCAGCATTAGTGATTGTTTGGTGACATCCAAGGGTTTTACTGAAAATACAGTCACAGCTGCATTTGCAATTCAGGAACATGAGCCGATTCTGAGGTAGGAGTAGGAAAGGATTAATGAATACAATGGTGCTGGAAGGGGCCTTGGAGGTCTTCTAATCCAGCCCCCTGCTCAAGCAGGAGAACCTATACCATTTCAGACAAGTGACTGTCTAGTCTCTTCTTAAAAACCTCCAGGCAGTGGGCACTTGTGGCAAAAGAGGAAAATAATTACCTGATTGAGATTAGAAGGTTACTATTTTGAAACTTGCAAGAATACTGTAAATAGGAAGGGCTAATTTATGCAAGCAGCCTGTGTTGCAGGGTGGGAACTGAAAAAAACGCAGATCAATCAAACGATAGCATTATACAGTTAGGAATACATGACAGAGATTAGATCCATGTATACTTCAGGCCAAAAGACTTATTGCATATGCACTGTCACTACAGAACTATTCTTATGTGGTGAGGAAGCTTTTCGCTATTGTTCTTGCTTTTCATAAATTTTATCAATATGTGTATGGCTGTATTGTAAGTCCACAAGCCACCATAAGCTATTACAGATGGTCCTCAATGTATGACCACAATTGGAACCAGGATTTCCATTGCTCAGCAAGACAGTTGCTAAGTGAATAGTTCCCAACTTTAGGACCTTTTTGCCACAATTGTTAAGTGAATCATACAGTTATTAAGGGAAACTGTCTTCCCCCATTGACTTCGCTTATTGGAAGCTGGCTGGGAAGATCGCAAATGGTGATCGTATAACTCCACAACACTGCAATCATATAAATACATGCCAGCTGCCAAGCGTCGAATCTTTAATCACATAATCGTGGGGATGCTGCAACAGTCATAAGTGTGAGGACTCGTTATGTCACTTTTTTCAATGTCATTGTAACTTTGAACGCTCACTAAATGAATGGTTGTAAGTCAAAGACTACCTGTAATATAAAGCCAATGGCGCAAACATCTTTCCAAAAATGTTGGTACAGCTTCAGAGATATGACCTGAAGAGAGTTGATATCCAAAGGTCAGAGATATTGATAGCACATACACTATCTGGAGCAGCACCAAAGTCATCTTTAGGAAACAGAATGTACTATGAGATGAAAAAATTATTCGTAGTTTGTAGCTTATGTCAACAACAGAACTTCAATTAAAGTGTTTGCAGTAAACACTTTAGAGACAGCCCAGTACTGAAATAAGTCTCTTTAGATGTGGGAGGGAAATGTTGTCATTTATAATAATTAGAACTTGCAGGTTAATCACTGATTAATACCTGATGTACTAGACAGCAATGAACAAACAAATTGAGCAATTTATAGCCCAGTTGCTTCACCACAGCAATGCAAAATAATTCTATTTTCATTCTTGAGTTTTCCGATACACCTTGTCTAAAAAGCTGCAGATATTTCTGAGATAAATTTCTTCTAGTAGTCAATTATTCTAAGTTTCTAGAAGTCCCAGACATGGAAGATAAATCTTCTGCCATGATTATTGCTAAGATAAAATATTTAAACAATCAGATTTGAGGGTGTCATGGGGGTGTCATACTTTTGGCATGCCCTTTCTGGGAGTCCATGTAGCATTAGATCAGTGGTTCTCAACCTTTTACAGGTTGAGACCCCACTTGCGCCGCCCATGCGCGCTGCGACCCCGACCTGGGCGTGCGCATGCGCGCGCGCGACAGGCCGATCTGCGCATGCGCGGCGCGTGCGCCGAAAAAAAAAACAAAAAAAAAAAAAAACCAAAAAAATGGCGGACCGCGACGGGCCGATCCGCGCAGGCACGGCGCGTGACGGCCCGAACCGCACATGCGCGGCACGTGCACGCCAAAAAAACCAAAACAAACAAAACAAACAAACAAAACAAAAAACAAAATGGCGGACCACAACGGCCCGATCCGCACATGCGTGGTGCGCGCGACCCCAAAAAACAAAAAAAAAAACAAAAAACAAAAACAAAAAAAACAAAATGGCGGACTGCGACGGGCCGATCTGCGCATGCGTGGCGCGCACGCGATGGCCCGAACCGCACATGTGCGGCGCACGCGCCGAAAAAAAATATTAAAAAACAAAAAACAAAAAAAAAACAAAATGGCGGACCGCGGTGTCCGGCGACCCCCGCAAAACGGTCGTTCGACCCCAAATGGGGTCGTGACCCATAGGTTGAGAACCGCTGTATTAGATGGTTTGTGTTTTTTGTTTTAAAAGGTTTACATTATACTCTATTTTGTGAAGTTTTGTTGCTTCTCATTTGTAGTTCCTATTTCTTTTTTTACTTTTGGACTAAGGCAGGAGAAGTCCCTTTATCTTCTTATTTGTTCCCCTTAATTCTTCTGAAAGAGAATACAGTACTCAAACTTCTGAGCAGTGAATTAAGAGCAATTCTAAGAGCAATTTTAAATGGTTTTCTATCCTGCTTCCAGCTGTTGGTCAAGCCAATTTCTAAAATTCCCATCTGGTTTGTAGTAGGTTGGCAATGAATCAGATTAGTGCTCAGTCTGGACTATGGTCATGACAAGACCTGGTTGGTCATTCCCCTGTTTCTTGACCTTTCTCATTCAGGTAGGGAAAGCAAGCCTTGCTGGTTGCTTACCAGGGTTTGCCTTTATCTGCCAGAGATTGTTCCCTGCTCACTATTCTTTCTGCCTTTCCCTTGCTTTCCCAGATCTTTACACATAGGGATACCTTCAAACGCCCTTTCTGTCCTGTGATGGGGGCAGTTCCATAATGAGTTCCATTATGGAACTCTTGGACAAGTCCAAATGTTGTGTTCATTGAAGTAGGCTTTTAGAGGCTAATATTAACAAAGTGCTATGAAGTGTACATCCAGTTTGATGCAGTGGTTAAGGCAGGGGTGTCAAACTGCCAGCCCATGGGCTGGATGCGTCATGGTGAAATTGTGCCCACCCCATTGCCGGCAATGGAAAAAAAGTTGCGATACATCGTGACACATCACGTGACGTTGTGAGTTTGACACCCCTGGGTTAAGGCATCAGGCTAGTAATCATGGGCTCTATTCTTGCCTTAAACACAAAGCCAGCAGGGTGATTTTGGGTGAGTCACCCTTGCTCTGTCCTATGAAAGAGGTAAGGCAAACCACTTCCAAAAATATTGCCAAGAAAACTGCAGGGATTTGTCCCAGAGTAAAAATCTTTCCAACTCAGGTTGGAAAGCAACAGTTTTGAATCAGAGCTGAAAAACATGGTTATTGAAAGAAGAAAGTCAGGAAGCAGTGTATGGTCCACTGTATACAACGTAGGAAGTACATATTTGCTCCCTTTCTCTTTTCTTCAAGAGAAATGGCGAACGAGTAAACCACAGCCAGCTAATCTGTTCATTCATCTATCCTTTTTTGCTCTTCATGCAATATTAAGCAAGTGACGACTTCAGGGTCTAACATTTTCTTTCCTTCTGCAAGACTATTGGTTAACTCATCCTCTTCCTTTGGGCAATGCAAGCACAGAGGAGTGGATTTAGCCAACCAGATAAAATTGGTGTGGGGGGAGGCTTTTTCCTATGATTCTCCCCAGAGAATCAATGGATCCAATCCACACTACTTTCCCATTAGAGGCAGAAATGAGGTAAGGGCGGCTTCAGTGAGTGATCGTACAACTGAACTAGAATATTAAGCAAGCCAAAGAAAAGAGCTGCTCAAGGTTTGCTTCTGGGTAGCGTCAAGGGTGCCTTGTTTTCCTGTAGATATGGCAGAGCCCGGAAGCGGCACGAGCAATTTCATCGATCGTGAAATGGGAACCAAGGGAAGCAACGAGTCACCAAGTTCTTACGAACTGACCTGACCCATCTATGATTGTTCCCTTTTTCACGTCCCGGAGATAAGCTCCGCCCCGTGAGCCAGATTTTCCCAACCTCTCGGCGCTTTTACGACGCTATCTCCCCACTCCACCCCGCGAATGGCCTTAGGTCCTTATGTCACGCCCGAGCAATTACCAGCCCACTGTGGAAAGAGAGATGGAGACATGCGATCTTGGGCTCCAGAGCGGCCGGGGTTAAGAATAAAAAGGTGGCCGGCATAAGCGGTTTCTCCACAGCCTTCCTCTTGGCGATGGAGACGGCGGCGGTATTCGCGAGCAGCTCGCTGTGCTCCGGAGCTTTCTGGAAGCGCATCTCCGGCCCGCAAGAAGAGCGGCTGCTGAAGCAGATGAGCTACGCGCTGGTGGGCTCCATAAGTTTGGCAGTGTTGTTCAGACTCCACCGGAGCGGGGCACCGTACGGCCGCTACGCTTCAGCCTCTTACGGCTACCCTGTTCCTGCCACCGTGGCCTGGATGGTACAAGAAGCGCCTTCCTTTCTGTTCCCTCTAATGCTCGCACTGTGCAGCGACGGCGCCCGCCTCAGCTTCTGGCCCAATCGGTTTCTGCTGGGACTCTTCCTTATCCACTACTTCTACAGGTTGGCTGGACAGCTTCCTTTCCCCCCTCCACCTCCCCCATTTCACCGATAAAGCAGCTATGGGCAACTGGAAGAGGCAGAGGGCTGGCCATCCTACAGGCTGGCTGAACAGATGCAAAAGGAAAGAGTCCTGGCATCTTCACCTTCAGACATAGTTGAGGGCTGATTGGGAAGTTTCATGTACTGCGGGGTTGGCTTTCAAGTTTTCTGAGTTACTTCCTCAAGCTCTATTCTGTTAAGGAACAAAAGGAGGAGAAAAAGACACCCCCCCTTCCCCAGATGCATTTTGCTCTTCTAGAAGATGGTTAGGTTAGTTCTCTCCAGTGCTGGGTGAGGTGTGCTTTTTTTCAGTTGAAACAACTTAGTTCTGGAATAGTTCTCCGCACCTGGAACATGCAAGTACCCTTGCTTAAAGATTTTTATTCATTAGAAATTACCTTCCTTATCCTTTTTTATATCTTCACTAATATATTTGCAGCTGTAAGTAATATCAGCAGCATGTTTTCTTTTCTTTTGCTTTCTGACTCTTGCGAAACATCCAGTCAAATGAAGATTTCAAAAAAAGAGAGATTGCTCTTTTTCTAAAATTTATATTTATTTATTAAATATATATCCCACCCAGTGACTCTGGGTGGCTTACAGTTGAATAACTTTATAATTTACGGTTATTTTTCTCAAAAAGAATTGTGGAATGTTCTTTAAGGCAGGGGTTTCAACATTTCTAGGCTGTGAAACCATATATATATCAATCAACATCAAGAATATAATCAACATGCAGCCCAATCAAGTAGGACCTATGACGAGATCCAGGACCCGTGTGCATAGACTGACTAGCACTATAAAGGAGACTCCCATCGACCAGTTTTAAGCCCTGATGATGTCGGCAGTTGACCGACGAAAGCTTTTTAGTTTTAAATCTTTCCTGGTGTTCGTGTTTATATATATATAACAAACAAAGTGTCTGGTAAGCAGGTAAGAGGTCTATATGTCAGTTGATCTAGTTCTCGTCAGACAGCCAGGCCTCCTTGAGCAATCAGCCCCTCTTGGTGGCATCTCGAGATATGGCCTCAGCATTGCAAGATCAAACATGTGGCCATGACTATATATATAAATGAACCTCCGATCAAGAATCAGAGCTCTAATTGCAAAAACTGGCTGTGCTGGAGTGAATATTATTATTTTCTTCTAGTCTTTCTTTTTTTTTAATGTTGTGGTATACAGTTTGAAAAACCTATTTTCAAAGGAATTTCCTACTTTTTTAGATTACCTTTGAATAAAGTTTAATCAGGAACAGGAGTAGTTAGTTAAATATTATAGAAGTCAGTTTTACATAAAAAAAGATCAGCCAATATGGCTGTAGCTTATTTGTTGAAATCATTTCTGAGGAGCTTTCAATGGGGCTCTGGCCAATTATTATAGATAGAATTTTAAAACAGCATCTTTGACAGAGAACATAGACGACAGCATCTTTCAGAGGTGGATTTGGGTAGGGCTGAAAGTATTAAGCTGAACATCTGAATTTAAATCCTGGATTTATTTAAAGCTTTATTGCCTTTTCTCTTGATTAGATTACTGTCCATGTCCCTCTTCTTCATCGTTGTCAGTTTATTCTTCAAAACTCATAAAAAGTAAAGTTCAGAGAAGAGCTCAGTCAACAACAGATGCATATAAAACCCCACATTTTGGGAGGACTGATAAAAGAAACTCTGTATGGGTCTATGCATTGCACTAATTCATTGGGGCTTATATATTGGATGGCCTTCTATGGAGTCTCAAAGAGGGTTTGAAATTTGAAGCCATAATACTATAAGCACCAGTTGCAGTTTATAAGAAGTTACAGCAACTATGGCCATCTGATAAAATTTTAAAATTCAATTCATTCTTAGTATTGTGCATATGAAGAATAATAATTCCACATTTATTTATCTGTTTGTTTGTTTGTGTTATGACTGTTTGGGTTGCATCATGAGTGTATTATAGTGAGAAGTGATGGAACCCAAACATAAAACTGATACCTAGGTTTTACAACTTTTAAAACAGAAAATTAATTTCTTGTAATTTCCTCCCAATGCTCTTTCAAAGAGAAAGTCTTAATAATTTCCTCAGTTTTCAGGGTTTGTCCCAATTATAGCTTTATATTAGTTCCACTTCAATGTATTTCTGGCCCCCTTAAAAATTAAAATGCCACTTCTGTCTATGGAAGGGTGAGGCTGCAATCCCCTTCCTTCTCACTTTCAGAGGTTTTCTTTTGCTTCTTGGGGGTCTTTTCCAGGCAATCCAGTTGTAAAATAGAAGAGATCTATATTCTCACCCAGTTCCAAACACGTTGTTCACAATCTGTTCTAGTTGTTTTTTTTGCTTTGGTTGTCGGTGGCTTGGGCTAGTCACGGAAGTGCAACTAGCCTTTCTCTTGCCAGTTTGGAGGGCTTTCTCTGGGACAAATGGATCGACCACCATCTTTCTGTGATCGACAGGGGTTCCCTCCTTCATCGCCTCTCCGGGGTGACTTTAGACCCATTTAGGGTTCCCTGGCAGGACAAAACCATCTGTAGGGTACGGAGCCCCACAATCCCTTGGCTGCGTCTTTATGACATGAACTGGAAGTCAGCATTTTTAAATTATTTTTTGTTCAATATTTTCAACTTGGTCTGCGTCAAGTTCTTCCCAAGAATCTAGGTTGTTGTAATGTATCGGCATAGTATATGTACAGATCCAAGCAGGTTGGTTTATTTTATATATGATGGATTCAGCCCATTTTACATCATTACATCAGCCAATATCACATAGCCCTCCTTAAAAAAAAAAACCAGCCAAGTGCTGCCTCTGAATACCAATATATTGCCCACCTATCACACAGCAGTTTCAGGAACAATAAAGGGATATATAAATGTACTTGTAAAATAGTACAGAGCATTCAATGTTAATCTAGACAAACTGCAAATTTATTTTTATAGTACACTTAAATCATTTATGTCATGTCTTTTTCTCACTGTTGAGTATGTGAGATGGTAGCTTTAATGTTATTAGACTGTTCAAAATCCCTAGCAACAATGTGTACTGCTTGACCCAAACAGACAACGTGATATCATTTATTTTCTTTGTCCTCATTGTACTCATTCACAATTTATGTAAATCAGTATTTCTAAACTTTGGCCACTGTAAGATGTGTGGACTTCAACTCCCAGAATTCCTCCTGCCATCTTTTGGAGGATGATAGTCCCATCTTTTTCTAACAACATTGATAGCTCTTCACTGCATATACTAGCCAGCATATGTGGGAATGCTTACCGTATTTTGTTACCCTACATGGGCAAACGGAGAATTCCCTGATAGATTTGAAGTTGGACATGACCTCTTTTCCCCATTCGCCCATGGTCACATGTTCAGAAATTAGAAATATAATTAAATAGTTTAAACAAAGTAACAGTCCAGACTCAGATATTAGGATAGAATAGGATAGGATAGGATAGGATAGGATAGGATAGGATAGGATAGGACAGGACCTTGGAAGTCTTCTAGTCCAGCCCCCTGCTCAAGCAGGAGAACCTATACCATCTCAGACAAGTGACTGTCTAGTGACTAGTCTCTTCTTAAACACCTCCAGTGATGGAGTGCCCACGATGTCTGAGGACAAGCTGTTCCACTGGTTAATTGTCCTCACTGTTAGGAAGTTTCTCCTTAATTCCAGGTTGCTTCTCTCTTTGGTCAGTTTCCAACCATTGTTTCTTGTCCTGCCCTGTGGTGCTTTGGAGAATAGTTTGATGCTCTCTTCTTTGTGGCAGCCCCTCAAATACTGGAATATTGCTATCATGTCACTTGTGTTTCGTCTTTTGTATGAAGTAATAAAAAATAACTTTGAATGGTGGATCCCAATGTTAGTTTCACTTTTCACAACAATAGATTGTTTAGACATGATACCAAAGGATTGGGGCTTAGCTATTTTAATACTAATATATAAGAAAGATAAGAAAGATGATTCAGCTAACCCAACCAATTTCCTAAATCATATCAGCAAAATGTATGTCAAACTTCTACAGGAGAAACTAGTTGATTGGCTTGAATCCAAGAATGTTCTGAGCAATAAGTATGCTGGATTTAGAACAGAACAATCAATATTACACCATGCCTTGGTGCTGCAATACCATGTGGAAAATTATGCTCACAATTCAGGACAATCCCTCTATGCCACATTTATCAATTTCAGCTTTTGACACAATATCTAGAACTAAAATTCCATAATTTTTTTAAAAATGCTGTAAGTGACAAACACCTATTCTTGCTGTGTATCAAAATGCATGAGAACACAACATTGAAGGTCAGGTGCAGTAATTATGGACACACATAAGGAGAGGGATTAGACAGGGATGTGTAACTAGGAATAATTTTTCAAGCCTCAGGGAACAGAAGTGCCAACCTGTACTATGTATTCAGCAATATATAAAGAGCTGCCAGAACTATACACATTTCTCATTTTTCCAGAGGAGCACAGTTTATCTCTGCTGCAGTTGTTTGCAGACACCTACAAATCTTCCTGGGAAACAGCAATCCCAAAGAAAGAGCCTTTATGCTTCCTTAACCAACTTAACCTTAGAATTCGATCAAGCTAGATCAATACTAAGGCAGAGGGTCTTAGATATAAAAGGTCAAACAGAAATTGTGGGTTTCTCTCACAATATAATTGTAAATAACCACATTTTAGTGTCTAAACCAGCCTCCTATCATATCACAGTTACCAAATTTAGGAGAGTTTTATCCTTAACTCCATGTAATGTTCTCCCCACAGCTCTGGGAATGGAAATGTAGGGGGGGGGAAACATATGAAACCCCATATTGCTAGGTACTATAGAAATCACAGCCCATCTTCTTTTGTATTGTCAGTTCTATAGGACATTTGCATCTAGTTGATTACCCCCTTTTATTTAAATTTCCAGGGCACTCTGATAGCTTTTATTTGCACTGTTAAAATAAATGTATTTCTCTAAAAGTAGCAACATTTTGCTATATTATGCATAAGCTTTGCCCACAAATGTTTGCTAATGATTCTTCTTGTTAGGGGATAGTTTTGTGTTGCTCATTTTATTGATTGCATTTTTATTGGTCAATGACCGAAATAGTTCTGTCATCTGGTCTAGATGTATCAATATTTTAACAATATTACTATTATTGTAGTTACTGCTGACAAGTTATTAAGTGTGCCTGAAAGGCTGAGATGAGGGCTGTTTTCACCCCAAAACAATATATTCAATCAGGAAATGGTAAATTCTGGGTGCTCCATCATTGGAGACTTTCAAGAAGAAACTGGACAGCCATTTGTCTGGAATAGTATAGGTCTCCTGCTTGAGCAATATACACTACATATTTCAGAAATTTAAATATTAGCAGAAGATATGTGTGTGTGCATGCATATGTATTTACTTTTAGGATTGCTTATTTTGAGTTTTTTAAAATGGAAAGTGATCTAATGATAATGTTTTGCTTTTGAACATATGCCTATGCAAGTGTGTGTGTGAATTACTGTATGTTCAAAATTACAATTAAATCAAATTTTTATTTTTCATATTCCAGATCATTCATCTTTTCTGTCTTAATTCGTGAGGGAAAATCAGTACCATTTTTTATATTTATGTCAGCATTTATATTCTGTTCATATAATGGATATTTGCAAGGCCGGAGTTTAACTAATTATGCAGAATATTCATCCAACTGGCTGACAGAACCATGTAGCATTCTTGGTGAGTCAGTTCAAGCAATACATATATGTCAGATTGTCAACAATTGATCTTTGTTTCTTATCCTGAATGGTTAAATCCTCTCTGTCTGTGTTAAGCTTTTTTCCCCCTTTTGTCAAGCTGAAATGGTACCTTCTTGAGAAATGCATCCACATTTACTACTGTAGTGAAATAAAAGTCCTAGAGAAAGAAGTGATTCATATTTTTTTAGCTATTTAAATCGTCAGAACATGTAGTCACAACATATTTCCCCCCAAGGTTATTTCTTTTTGTGTTTCTGACCTACTCAAAATGGCTTGCATGGCACCGTATCTTAATTTTACCCATAAAACAACCACTAAGGTAGGCTTTGTTGAACGAGAATAATTAAACTAAGAAATCCAGTGAGCAAAGAGATGGGGGGAGTGGGCAAGCAGATATATCTCTTAGCTACTATCTAATGGAAGTTAGCCTAGTTAGTGGTCTGTTCTTGCTCTGGGGCAAGGAAACTCTGCAAATTTTTCTTATAACCTTCATATATCCTATGAAATGGCCTTAGTCTGAGCCATAACCAATTTGTTTACAAACTATTGCTTATCTTATTTCATTACAAAAAAAATATGTAAGACTGTTCGTTTACCTGGTTGTTTAATTATTTTAATTCTCACCCACATCCTCAGAGTAGCTACCACTTTTCATGCCACCTAGATGGCAATTTGTACTGAATTCTGTACATGTGATGTGCTTGTTTTGAAAAAGAATCTCACTACAGAAATCTCTGGTTTTTATGTCTCTGTCAAGCTGCACAGGAAAACAAGCAAATGGCTCTAATCTCGTCAATATCTGGCAGGATTGAATGAAATTTTCAGGCATATCATCAATTCTTGAGTTATTCATAGTTATGATTATTAATTGGACCAGAATTCAGAACTCACAGTAGCATTGTATAAAGGACTCTCCCCAGCTTGGGACTTCAATCAGATTGAATAAAGCCAATAAAGGTAGTCCTTGACTTATAACCATTCATTTAATGCCTGCTCAAAGTTACAACAGCATTGGAAAAAATGACTTCTGACCATTTTTTTATACTTATGACCATTTCAGCATCCCCATGGTCCCATAATCAAAATTCAGATGCTTGGTAACTAGTTCATATTTATGATGGCTGCAGTGCCCCTGGGTCATGTGATTACCTTTTGCGATCTTTTGACAAGTAAAATCAATGGGGAAGCCAAATTCACTTAACAAGCATGTTACTAACTTAACAACTGCAATGATTCTCTTAACAACTATAACAAGAAAGTCATAAAATGGGGCAAAACTCACTAACAACTGTCTTTCTTAGCAATGAAAATTTTAGACTCAGTTCAATGAACCACTTTTTCTAGCATTTATACACAACAATTATTGACTACTTATATTATTTTTAAAAGATTAAACTCTAGATTTCCATTCGCTGCTTTAATATGTTTATTCCAGGGATTGCAGCCTGGCTAGGTGGTTTCCTGATTAACATACACTCTGATAATATTTTGAGAAACCTAAGAAAACCAGGAGAGACTGGATATAAAATTCCAAGAGGTAAGGGTTGCAAATGTTTCATTAATATTTAAATATTTTTGCATTTAAATATTCTAATTATTGTTTGCCAGAGCTCCAAAGCTTGAATCACAATTTCTTTGTTAATTGTAATTGGTACAGAAGTTGATTAAATAATTAGAAAGGTTATGTGTGCTAAGCAGAATCATCTTTGAGTTAATCTCCACCCCTTGTGACCTGGATAGATACATCGTACATCTGGCATCATATGAAAATGGTTTGTCATTGCTGCTTCCTGCCATGATATTACAGTTTTCTTATTTCTGGCTACTTTGTCTTGTAGGATAATGAGTTCACAAAATAACCCTGAAAAAAGAGTTGAAATCTCTCTTGAGTTCATTATAATCACACCAATATTTTCAATATATTGTAGATTCAAGTAGTTCTCATCTTACAACAGTTTGCTTAGTGCAGTGGTGGGATTCAAATACCTGAACAACCGGTTCTCTGCATGGATGCAGGCCTGGGCCTCCAAGGCCTAGAATGGACTTCCCGAAGTGACATCCACGCTCTTCCTATGGGCTGTTCTAGGCCTGGGAGGCCTCCAGGCCTCGGAAGCCTACAACGGACTTCCAGAAGCAACATGGGTTTAGCCTGTTCTCTGCCCCGAACCGGTGCAAACCAGCTGAATCCCACCACTGGCTTAGTGACTGTTCAAAGTTAAATGGACCTCTCAAAAAGCATTTATGATCAGAATTCAAAGTTTTGACAGCTGGGCTCCCGTAGTCATGTAATCATATTTTGGAAGTATGGCAACCAGTCTGCATTTACAGCTGTTTCAGCATTTCATGGTCACATGGCAGGGATTTACGATGCATTATAGCAGAAATCAGTGTTAACTTTCAATTCGCAGTAAAAAAAAATCGGCCATTGCAGAGAAAGGGTTCACTTAATGACCACTACAAAAACATATCATAAAATTGAGTTAATCACATAATGACCTGCTTAACCACTGGAATGACTTATGACCATCATTTCCAGCTTAATTATGGTTGTAAGCTGAGGACTATCTGTAAGGCTACACATGTAGTAGAAAATATTACATATTTTCCAAAAATTTATCTGTAACAAGATAGGTGATATTTGATAATTCCCGGTCTATAACTCCAGGTTCTTCCAAAATATATGATGTTAGTTTATTTGGACTCTTCTTAAAGAGAAGAGTAAGGCTACACATGTAGTAGAAAATATTACATATTTTCCAAAAATTTATCCGTAACAAGATAGGTGATGTTTGATAATTCCTGGTCTATAACTCCACATTCTTCCAAAATATATGATGTTAGTTTATTTGGACTCTTCTTAAAGAGAAGGGACCACAAGGTGCATTCAATGTATTTTCAGTATGCCTGGATTCATGAATAACACTATACCATGATTTGTTCATTAAACAACAATTGACCAGATCCAAATAATTTGCTATAAACTGTAGCACACAAGATGCAGTGTTTGGGTTGGCTTAGATGGCAAGCCAAAACTAAACTGTGTTATTAGATGCATGAACCAATTTGTCATTTTTAAAGGTATTAAGAAAATACCTAAGAAAAAGCAACTTAAACTAAATATGGAGTTGCAAGAAATGCTGATAGAAATAAGGATATAGCACAACATTTACCCCAACAAACCAAGAGGAATATTCATCAGCTTTCTGAACAACATATTCTTTATCTGTTAGTAGAGAAGAAATTATTCCGGTGTTAAGTCCCATAATTTAGTGAGAATGTTTTGCCTTGCTGCCATTTCAAATTTTGTCCGCTAAAGCTCAATGTTTGTGTTCTGCTTTATTTGTTCTATTGATACCGTTTTAATCAATATTTTTCATGGCAAGACTGTGAAGAAAACCTGGAATGTATCTGACAAATTCAAGGCTTCAGTGGCCCTGCCTGCTATTGGCTTCTTGAAAAACTAGAATATAATAAGGCCTTGTGTTTCTCTGCTTTTGATGAAAAAAAAAAACAATAACAGCTCACCTGCTTCTGGTTTGACCAAGCAGATTTTAGTTAGGTTTTTTCTTCATTGCTTTGCAGGTAGAAGGCCAAATATTGAGTGTAAGGAGGAGTTTATTACCTAGGAATTGGCTGAAAATTGCCTATTTGCCCACTCATTTATGCCCATCTGAACAAAGTTCAGGGTTTTATTAGAGCAGGTTTGATAAAGAATGATGCAATAGATGGAGAAAAAAATCATATACAATAAATGCAAAATAATACTGTTGAACTATGTCTCCTAACCACATTGCTCTTTGTCCAAGGGCTTGGTTGGTATCCCATTAAAATAATGCAGAATTATGTTTTTTTGAGACAGGATGAAGCCAAAAAGGTGGGGGGGAAGCCTTCTTCCCCAAACTAAAATACAGTTATAACTGGCAAAACTGTCTATCAACAGAATTTAATCTACAGTATTCCATTTTAAAAGGACAGTACCACAAAACTAGGGAGAATTAGGATCTTGAACGTTTGGAATAAAAATGATAATCTTGTGATTATTTCTTTTGCTTTAAAGGTATGGTTTCCTCTCCTTTAGAGAGGTTCTAAAGCTTGAAAATCTTGGTGTTAACTAATTTCTTTGATTTATTTCATTATTCACTATAGATGTGGTTGAACAATATTCAAGATAATTCCAGTTTGCATTTGTTGCACTTTGTTTGCCAAGTCAATAATTCAGCTTTTTTTTTCTGTAGGAGGAATGTTTGAATATGTAAGTGGAGCTAACTTCTTTGGAGAGATTGTTGAGTGGTGTGGATTTGCTCTTGCATGCAACACACTAGAAAGTACAGCTTTTGCCATTAGTACATTGCTGATATTAGGAAGCCGAGCATATGTACATCACCAGTGAGTTTTCCAAAATCTTAATTTCTCTTGAATGTTCATTTAAGTTTATATGATGATTGTCACAAATACTTGCTGTCTATATATCCTGAAGTTATTGTAGACATTAGTGGTTATCTTGTGGAAAACGAAAGGAACTTTTACGAATTCCAAAGGGTGCAGAGAGGTTTATTTGCTCAAAGTTCAGAAGCAATAGCAACAAGCAATTCTGAACCCCGTGGGTGGGTCCAAACTACAGTTTTATAGCTTTCTTTTCTCAGGAACAAAGAAGCACACATAGAAATCTACATTTTATTTTATTTATTTTTATTTTATTTCTTAAATTTCTATACCGCCCCTCTCCCGTAGGACTCGGGGCAGTTTACAGCCCAATTAAAACAGATAATAATAATAAATATTTAAAAATAAATTAAATTAATACATGGCTGTTACTAAAACCTATTAAAATCCCAATTCTAAAACCCGAACAACCTTGTTTAAAAAATATACATAGAGATTTACATAAAAAACCCGAGGAGGTCTAGGCCAGGCCGGCTTGATTGAAGAGATGAGTCTTCAATTCTCTTCTGAAGGTGCGGAGATCATGACACGTCCGGAGTTCTGGGGGGAGCTCGTTCCACATCGTTGGTGCTCCCACAGAAAAGGCTCTCCCCCTGGGCGCCACCAGCCAACACTGCTTAGCCGATGGCACCCTGAGGAGGCCCACTCTGTGGGAGCGAACTGGTCGATGGGAGGTATTTACTGGCAGAAGGCAGTCTTGTAAATAACTGGGTCCTATGCCATGGAGTGCTTTAAAGGTGGTAACCAATACCTTGAAGCGCACCCGGAAAGCCACCGGCAACCAGTGCAGCTCGCGCAGGATGGGGGCCATTTGTACCCGCCAGGGTGCCCCCACTACCACCCGCGCGGCCGCATTGTATTTCATCAGGTTAGTTTCTCACAGGCATACAATGAAGAGAGTCTTACTTTATACATTGTTTCTGAATGCAATGTGCTTTTGGTTAGTCACATATTTGCTAACACAGCTTTATTCCACTAATTGTGCAGACACATCATTTTACTTTAGTGATTTTTCATTATCATTATCATTATTATTATTATTCTTTATTCTACTTTATTCTACTTTAGTTACATTTATTGTACAATTTGTCAAGGAAAATATAGTTAAGCTAAACATTTGGTTCATCTATATGTTGGTTGGTTTTTGAAAATTATGTTTTTCATTTAAAGTTATTTCTCAATAAAGAACAGTAATTATCTTTAAAACATCATGTAATTTAGATAGCTCATTTGCAAGAAAGTTCTCATTAATATTCCAAAGTGAACCTGCTTGATTTCATACACTTGAATTAAACTTTGAGATATATTATAAACAGGCCTACAACATATCCCCAGAAACAGTGAGACATGGATGATGCCCTGTCCCTTCCATGGGTATTGCATGAAGGAAAATCAGTAATCTTTTATCTAGAGAATGTCCCTTGAAGGAATAGGAGTACAAATCATAATCACCCTTACAAACCAACCACAGACACACCGCAACATGTCCCCTGCCTATTTTCCTATTTCCCCCTGCCTATAACAAGACTGTGTCTGATTTGCTTTGTTCATATGATGCATACAAATTCACTGGAGAAGTCAATGTTGCTAGGAATGGTTAGTGGTTCAAGAAGAAAGGGCAAGTGAAGAACTTGTTGGCTTGATACCATCAAAGCTGATACAAAGATGAACATCCAACAACTGAAAGAAGCTGTGCTTAATAGGGTAGCATGGAGAGCACTTGCCTGTAAAGTCAAGAGTCGGACACAGCTGAACTGTTAAAACTACTACTAATTACCTCAAAAACATCATGTAATTTAGATAGCTCATCTGCAAGAAAGTTCTCATTAATATTCCAAAGTAAACCTACCTGCTTTTATACAGTTGCTGTCAAACCCTCAAACTATCTATTCATTTCATTTCATTTTCGGGTACTGCCATTCTGTTGGGAGGGGGGAAACTCTGTGGGCTTTGAGATGTATTTCCTTTACTTGGTTCTTTTCACCTTTGATGTATCGCTCTGGGTATGAAAGGGAGGAGGAATGTGCCTGGGGCCATCTGTCTTATTTGTGCTGTGCTGGGAAGAGACTGGGAGGAACATAGAACTCCTGAGAACTGTAGTTTTAGCACCCCAGTTCCCATAACAACTTCACATCTATGGATTGGCCGAAATCATACTGGACCATTGGGCATTGAAGAGGGGTTTGAAAGGAGAGTTTTAATGTAATGTTTTGAGTGGGATTTCTTCAGATCTTGCTTTGCTATTCTGCTATCACTATGTCCCAATATAAGTTCCTTTTGAAATGATGTCAGTTTCAGGAGTTCTGCTTTCTTGAGATTGCTAGTTGAGACAGAACCTTACATTAGGCACAATCTGTAAAGTGGTCAGCCTGGAGAGGCATCCACCCTACTGTGGGGACCGTGCATACCATGTTGCTCCATGGCAGCGAGCAGAATGAGACTGAGTGCTGGGAAGAGTCCACCACCAAGACTCACCCTGAAAAGAGCCCTCCGGATGGATGGAGGAAACAGTTGCCATGGAGGAATCCATGGGGCCCAGGTGGTCAGTTGGCATGAGGAAAAGGAAAGACTGGGATAGAAGGATCCAACAAGTAACTTTCACCCGAGGCAGCCAAAAATAGGGCTGGAGGTGTGAACTGGAACTACTCTACAACAAAGAGGAAACCAAGGGAGAACAGGACCCCATCAACCAGATCCTGAAACAAGCAATGCTCTTCATGGTGGAAGCCTTTCAGGATTTGAAGGTGAAATCCGAGCAGTTCAGAGGGAGAAGTGAGGACCGACTTGAGGAAGCAGTGCGTAGCAAGAGCGAGTTGGTAATTACTGAAACCGCAGTGAGGGCAGATGGCTGTTCTGAGATGGTGGCAACCACCCCGGCCTCCCCAGCCCCAGGGGTTGAATGTCCAGTAAGTAGCCCGGGAAAGCGCCCTACAGCCTGAACCAAAATTGGTATCCCTTTGGGTGAAATTCGACGGAGACCTGCAACAGTTGGGATTCTTCCTTGCTCATGTCCTCACCTACATGCAAGTATATGGAAGAACTCTCCCCAGCAAGGAAGCTAAAGTCAGGGTTGTCACCCTGGCCCTAGAAGGCACCACAGTCTGATGGATGGTAACCCTGCTAAACTCTGATACCCAGGAGCTCCGAAACTTTAACTGCTTCATGACTGCCTTGAGGCAGCGTTTTGAAGATCATCTAGCCAATCAGAAGGTATGAGTCCGCATAAAAACGATGAGGCAGGGACGCTACCCTGTAGCCGAATACACAGAGGAGTTCCAAGACTTGGCATGCCAACTCAACTGGCCAGAGGACATCTTGGTGAGCTGCTTTAAAGACGGGCTTAATGACGACCTAAATAATGCCTGCATCACCTGTGGAGCCCCAGCCCACCTGCATGACTGGTGCATCCTGGCCAAAGAAACAGAGATTGACCAGAATCACAACCAATACTGGTCAGGCAGGGTTTGGAAATGGTCTCTGCCGGAGAAGAAAGGAGAGGCAGCCAAACCCACAACAGCTCAACCGTGCTGAAACACTTCAAATGTGGCAAGGAAGGCCATCAGACTTTGGAGTGCTGCACAAAGACCCCTGCCAAAAAAGGAGACCAACTATATGGAGGGAAATAGGTGAAATCTGCTCAACGCCCCAAAGACACGGCCCTGAAGAGTGCAAAGGTTGTGGAGTTCCATCTAGCCCCAAAACTAGGAGGGGGAACTCTGATACCACCCGAAGACAAACCAGAGACGCCTGGAAGCGACTATGAAGGTAACCCCTTAGTGGACCTCTTCTTTTAGGGGGACCAGCATGTCAGACCCTCAAACTATCTATTAAGTTCATTTAATTTGCGGGTACTGCCATTCTGTTGGGAGAGGGGAAACTCTGTGGGTTTTGAGATTTATTTCCTTTACTTTGTTCTCTTCACACTGATGCATCGCTCTGGATATGAAAGAGAGGAGGAATGTGCTTGGGACCATCTGTCTTATCTCTGCTCTGCTGGGAAGAAAGCAGGAGGAACATGGAACGTCTGAGAACCGTGGTTTTATGACTCCGGTTCTTATAACAACTTTACATCTATGGATTAACTGTCACTATGGCCCAATAAAAGTTCCTTTTGAAATGATGCCAGTTTCAGGAGTTCTGCTTTCTTGGGATTGCTAGCTGAGGTGGGACCTTACAGTTCCATTAAACTTTGAGATACATTGTAAACAGGCCCACAACTTACCCCTGGAAACAGTGGGACATGGATGATGTCCCACCCCTTCCGTGGGTATTATATGGGGGAAATCAGTAAACGTTTATTCACAGAATGTCTCTTGATGGAGTAGAAATGATGTTTTACTGATGAATTTGTGTGGCCACATTTTCAAGCAAAGAAGCTTGCCAAACATCCAGACTTTTGGTTTTGCAATAAATATTTTTAAAATAATTAAAAGACAGTCATTAACTTCCTTTGTGAATTTGTTAGGTTCTATGCCTTTAATGTGGAAGGAATGGACTTATATAGAAACATATGAAAGAAATGTGAACCAGGTTTATAATGATCTGCCATCCATATTTTAAAATTTAAGAAATATCTATTTTAAATAATAGCTCCAACTTTCTGTGTTGAATTATATTCTATAATTTCAGATGCCTGAGAACTGAACAAATATTTCCTGGTTAACGTTAAAAGAATTTTGAAAATCTTGTAACATATTTAAATCAGCTATTATGGTTGCTTGTATTATTTTACTTTTATTTGATTATTTTAGCTGTTTTCATAATAATTTGTATTTAAAAAATAACTGATTTTTGTGATTGGTAAGAAACATTTTATCATAATGTTATACACGTAATGTGAAAAAAATAGAGTTATTTACCTTTGTTAAGAATTTGACATGTCTGAATCAAACAATTTTTTACTTTTTTTTCTTTTTCTTCAGATGGTATCTCAACAAGTTTGAAGATTATCCACGTTCCAGAAAAATTCTAATTCCATTTGTTTTCTGAATTCTCTATCAGATTCTGTACTTTGATTCTGTACAATGCATTAAAATTGCGGGTGGGTAGTGGTTAGCTAAAACAGGCTTTTTATAGATAATTCTAGGGAAATTCTTCACAATACTAACATGGTATTGAGTAATGTGACAATTCCTTTTTTAATATTAAAATCTAAAATCAGCAGAAAAATCTGCTGTTGATTATTAGTAGTTATTAGATTATTAGTAGTTTGAATTTTGATAAGGAGAGAAAATTCATGTTGTTTAAACATGAATTGGAAAGCTATATCTGATATCAGAACATAGATTTGAAAATGGAATGTTCATTGGAGTGGATATTTATATTAAATCTTGTAGAAATAGAGGTCAGGTAGACGTTGTGAGAAGCAAACTGCCTACCTCAAATGCCGCATGCCTCGAATCCCTGCATGATCTCACCCCATTCATATCGCCATGGTGATGTAGGAAACTACCCCAAGCTGGTACATGATTTCACCTGGTTCACATGATCTCATCTCGTTCACAGCAACAGGATGTAGCAGAAAACTGCCCCTGGTTGGTACCCCTGGCTGATATATTCTTAAGGATTGACAAGGAGAATCTATCAATAAAAATGCCATTGCTATGCTGTTGCTATGTTATCTTTTGCTGCTTGGAAAACTGTATAAAGCAATAAACGCTGCAAAAGGCAGTGAGATATATTGGCATCCTGCTATGACTGGTCTCTGATTCCGACAAAATCTAGATAAAAATAATAAAAGTTTTGCAAATATTCCAGGTTAATAATGAATGTGTACAGTACTATGCTTCTTGAGTTTGGTAACCTGCCCGGAAAATCCAGGAACACAATCCAGTTTTTACTTTTAGCAATGTATAAGCAAAAGACATAGCTCAATATTATCAGCAATGGTCTCTACAATATATATATATATATATATATATGCATTTAGCAAAAAACAAAACTAGTAAGTATTCACTCTGAGTGAATCAATATGGCTAATCACCCTTACTATTCCATTGGCAAAATGCCACCAAACCAAGTATCACAAAAGGTACCAGTTTGGTTCAGAGATGATATCATGTTGATGTTTCAGGTCAAGTTTTTAGAATCAGGTAATGTTGCAGTTATAGTGGTGAAGATGTTAGAACAGCCTTTCTATAAATGCTTATAGTTTGATAATAGCTGAATTTGATAATAGCTCGTCTAGCCAAGACAATATATTCTACACTGATTATTGTATGTTTATGACCAGTGTCTCAAAGGTGCTTTTTCCAAAAGGCCCCTGGACTTTCTTGGAATTCAAGGAAATACCTAGGAAATAGAAGAAAGCTATCAATTAGACTGCATAAACACTTCCTGGCTATCAAAAGACATGACCCACTATCCCTCATGTCCATCCACGAAGAATCAGAAGGACACAAATTTGATCTAATCGGAACCATAGTTGTAACCCAGGCAAAATCAAGGAGAGAAAGAGAATTCCTTGGAGCCTGCTTTTCCACCAATAATTCAATAAACAGACACATTGACATCGACCCAGTCTACCAATCGCTGAGAACCAAAGAACTATTTCAAACGTGATCCCGAAGATAGCATTTAAAAACTAACAAACAGGCACCCCGCCATGCAGCAACGGAAATCATAACCCTTCACAAGAAATTTTCTTTTTACAAAGTTTTATTAGTTTATAATATACAATACAATCAAAATACAAAGTAAATAGTGGAAAAGATAGGGAAGGGAAAAGGGAGTAGAGAAATGAGATAAGGGAGAAAAAAAGGAAAAAAAGGCATTGACTTCCGACTTCCTTTGGTGCAATAGAGTATCAACTTCAAACCTCAACTTTTTACTTTTGCAAAATAATATAAACTAGCCATTTCAATAACATCAAATCTATCTAATTGGTAAAGGCCACAATCAAAATTTCATTTTTTTTACCTCACACACAAAATCTAGAAGCGGTTTCCATGTAATAAAAGTGTTCGTATTTTTTTCTTTAATCAGTACAGTCAGTTTAACCATTCTGCTAGCTCCATCACTTTTTGTAACCATTCCTCTGTTGTAGGAATTGATGTAGTCTTCCATTTCTGAACGTAGAGTAATCTTGCTGCTATCAACATATATAACATCAATGTTCCATATTTTTTCCCCAGTCTTTATCCATTAGCCCAAGAGAAAAGCATCTGGTTTTCTTTCTATATTTAGTTTAAGAATTTTCTGTATTCAGGCTTCCGGTTCCGTTTTTGACGCTGGTGGATATATGAAGAGACCGCTCTCCCCGCTGTCCAGTTTTTCTCCTTCGGAAGACCCTGGAAAGGATCGAAAGTCGCCCTGGAGGGGCAACCACCATTGAGGGGGACTCTTGCTGGATCACAGAGGGGCGTTAGCCTCTCCGTTTGATCTGCAGTAACTCCTCAGGACCAAAGACGAAAAGAGCGGTCATTAACATGGCTGCTCACTTAGTTGAACCAGCCGAAAACCCAAAGCACCAACTAAGTATGAAGAAGCAACTGGGAGAATTGGGTGAGACCCTATTTTTCCTTTTCTCCTTCCCAACTACTTTTCTGTAAAAATTTCAAAATACCCTTTTCCCCCAGCTGAATTCTGCAGCTTTTGCTCACTCTGGGAATATAAAGCCAAGAAATACACACGCACAAAAAAGGAACAACAAGATTAAATGACCACTTACCTGGACTTATAATATCTGGATATTTGGGCTCCCTAAAAGCTCTGTATCTCGACAAAAACTTACTGCTTTACTTTTTTTTTAAAATTATTTTATTAAAACCATCAACATTAAACATAAGATCATATTAAAAAGCAATTATCATATAACCTGCAATACAACTCTAAGGATCAGTCTTTGTAAACGTCTGGTTTAGCAAACATTCCTCACTCCTCACGTCCAACCTCAACTATACACCTGATACATTTTATTTGATTGGTATTTCTCTTATACATGGTCTATCTACTGTTTCTAGTGTAACACCTGTTGTTCATTCGAGCTTTAGAAGTAAATTCATCTCAGTAGTAGTGCAATCTTTTATGATCCCTAACAAAAGATCCTGAGGTAGAAATTCAGTATCCTGAGGTAAAAATTCAGTACGCCTTTCCAATATTAAAGCAATCAACATTAGATCTGGGTTCATATTAATGAGCTGTCCTCATAAGACCTGAAAAAACAGCTCTTGTATATGGTCTATCTACTATATCTAGTGTATCACATATTGTTCATTCGCGCTTTAGAATTAACTTTGTCTCAATAATAGTGCATCTTTTATAATCCCTAACAAGAGATCCTGAGGTAGAAATTCAATAACCTGCTTTACTTTTTTGTTAACTCAGGGGAAAAAAAGGGAATGTTCTTTGTTTCCTCTCTTGAACTGGAAAAAAGCCCTATTTTGTATGTCACTGGGGACATCTAGTGGTGAAATGTGGTACAGCAAGTGGAAAAAAATTTCTGACTGGGAGATCTCTGAGACTAAAATTTGTCCTTGACAGCAACCAAAAGATAAGAACTTGAAACAGCTGGGTGGTGAAAATATTTCTTTATAGTGGAGGTGGACAGTTATTGACTCTTATTAAAAAATAGTCTCCACTAAAGGCATGTAAACATTACAGAAATGGAGGAATACCACCCACAGTCTAATGTCAAACTCATACTTGAAAAAATTCTAGAGGCTACTGAGCTTGTGAATTCTAGAATCAAAGACTTACGTGCCACTTTAAAGCCACAAAATACAGCTTTAATCCCATTAGAGGAATCTACACTTCAAAAAAACAACAGAAGAAGGAACTAATAACAAAGTGGATTTTAAAAAATGCCAGGAACAACCTACCCAGAAATTTAACACTCAAATTTTGACCTCACTAAAAGACTTTACAACTACAACAGCAACAGAAACTGAACAAAGCAATGCTAAGATGGAATTTGCAGAGGATTTACGACAATACATTGAGATTCTAGATAATCTAGATGATCCAAAAACAACTACAACATCGAACATGATTTTTCATCTACTTCAGCTGAAACCAGAAGAAGAAGGCCAGCCTGAACGTATGATAAATATATTAACTCAGATATGGAGACTTAAACCATTTAGCCAACAATTCAACGACTGTGAAGGGACTGGCTTCCTTGATAGGTTGATGATTGGATGGTCTCCCCTGTTTCAAATGATATATCCAGGAAGGAAGGGAGAGCCTCTTGAAGATCTAAAAGCTCTTTTATGGAAGCCAGCTTGGCATAAAAGGAAGGCCAGAGTTAGACTTTAAAAAAAATGGTTTTCCTTGTGTGATACCTAAGGGAAGAGCTTCAAACTTTATACAATGAGCCAAGGAGATTTTAAAAGATATTATTGGATTTAATAGTTAGGATCTATATCTATAAGGGGAATAAATTAGTTATTTAAATAATTGTTTTGAATTACAAATAGAAGATGGATTTAGAGGATAAAGGTTATTTTATGAGTAAGTGATGATATTAAAATGAGAATTAGAATATGATGGTGAAATAAATTAAGAATTTACTGGAATAAATAATAAGTGTATTTTAGATATGATATTATTTTGTATGAATTAAGGGAACTGTGGGCTATCCGAAACTTAAACATTATTGGACAGTAAGCCAACTGGAATATTCTAATTGAAACCAGACAAAAGTTAAAAACAGGATTTGGAGATATATAATCTAAAGGTTGTTGATAAATGTTTTAAACGATTGAGTTATAACTATCAACCTACTAATTTGAATTTGATTTAATGACTAAGGCAGTGGTTCTCAACCTGTGGGTCGCGACCCCATTTGGGGTCGAACGACCATTTCACGGGGGTCGCCAAACAACGCAGTCTGCCATTTTCCCCCTTTTCCCCTCGGCTGGCGCAGGGGGCAGTACCGTGCATGCACGGTGTAGCACCGTGCATGCGCGATGCGGGCTGTCACGCCGCACATGCGCGATGCGGGCCATTGCGCCATGCATGCACGGCGCAGGTCGGGGTCGCGGCCTGGAAAAGGTTGAGAACCGCTGGACTAAGGGAAACAGAGAGGAAATTTTTGATGATGTAAACTGATATATATATGGATAAGCGTGTTATTGGACTATGTATTACCCAACCACCATGTTGCTTCCTCAAATACCCGAAGGTTTGTAAAAATGGAAAATTAATAAAACTTGTTTTAAAAAAAAGAATTTTCTGTATTCATATATGAATCCTATTCCAATATTTTTTGCTTTATCACACATCCACCATAAATGGTAAAAAGTCCCCTCTTTGCCTTTACATTTCCAACATTCATTTGAAATACCTTTATACATTTTTGATAACTTGTGTCAAGTACCAACAATACATCCTCTTGTAAACGTTTTCTTTTAGATTATAATGTAAGTTTTAATCTTTTATTCCATATATTTTCCCATTGTTCAAGCATTATATTATACCCAAAATTCCTTGCCCACTGAATCATACATTTTACTTGTTCATTTTCCAGATTTAAATTCAATAACATTTTGTAAACTTTAGCAATAATATGTTCATCACTACAGCACAGTAGGCTTTCCAATTCATTTTTAACAAAATTAAACCCGTGATTCTTTTTATCTAACTTGAATCTTTCTTTCAATTGCATATATGTACACCAATGGCAGACATGATCTTCTGATTCTAGCTCCTGCTTGGATTTGAGGGTAGGTTCACCCAGGTTGAAAGATATTGTTATTGTTAGTTGCAAAGTCGTGTCCGAGCCATCGCGACCCCATGGACAACGTTCCTCCAGGCCTTCCTGTCCTCTACCATCTTCTGGAGCCTATTTATCATAAGTCCACCAAATTGGCCTCATCACCATCTCTTTTCTAAAAAAGGCCCCTTGCGGGGAAACCCAAAGTGTTTTATATTTGATCCAAACTCTCAAAATGGCACGCCTGGTAAAATGATTATTAAAATCAACATTTACTTTGTCATACCACAGATAGCCATGCCAACCAAACCTTAATTCATGGCCTTCCAATAACCTTCCAGTTCACCCATTCTTTTAGCCAAACCAAACAACAAGCATCAAAATACAGTTTCAGATCAGGAAAACCAAAACCCCCTCTTTCCTTAGCATCTTGCAATAATTTATATCTAATTCTCGTTTCCCCCCCTGCCATATAAACTTAGAGATATCCCTCTGCCATTGGTTAAATGGAGTTTCAGTTGCAAGTACAGTATTTGAACAAGAAATTTAACATCTCAATAACGACAGCCAAACAAGCCGAAACCAGACTATGACTCAGAAGCACCCAAACAACACTAAAATGCTAATTTGCATCACACAGATGGTACTTAACATCAAAGCCTGCGGCCCAGTAACAACAACCATCCAATCAAACAGCCCAAAATCAGACCATAACTCATAAATATCAGAACAAAAAACATTCATACCAATTTGCATCACATAAAAAGGTATTTAAAGGCCAGTGTTCTGACAGAAAAGCACAATTCAAAGCACACTGACGATGTCTCCTCAAATGGTGACAAAAAGTTTGCAACCAAATTGCCAAGCTCAGAACTCAAACCAACAGCCTAGTCATCTAAATGTTTATGTCTTCTGAAATCTATTCCTGAGGGGATTTTTTGCATTGACAGCTGATGAAAGCTGAAAAGATAAATAAATTATATACTAAATACAGCATGTTTTCATGGATATGAATGACAGATGTTTTTCCCCACTGCCTCAGGTGTCTGGGATTTGTTGCTACTTTTGTATTATTCAGTAACACAAATCTCTTCTGTTGTACAATACAGTATGGGAGCAGTGCTATTTAAAGAACAATGAATAATAATTTGATACAGAAGTGCTGAACATTGTTCAACTATCTAAATGGAATATTGCAATATATGAATGATTTTCTACATTCATTTAAATAATCAAAGATGGCATGCACATTTGGAGTTTAGGTATTTCACATAAACCATCACAAAATGCCTTCCTTGGGATGTAGCCATTACAATCCACCTGTCTCCAGAAAGGCAGACTAATACTAAAAGGTAAATGAACTACGGTAAGAGCCTGCCTATAAAATAGAGTTCTAAACCTCAAAATAGAAACCCACAACTTTTTATTTCAGATTATTTCTTTCTTTATGAGAGCACATACAACTGTATATATAAGCAAAACCATCTTCCTTATTCATATGCTTATGAAACTCACCCTACCATCATGTTCCTTTACAACCTCCCTCACATCTCCCGTTGCTCTCAAATTCTCTACATCCCATTTTTTCAGACTCTGCTTTTCACCATAGTATGTTGTGCTTTTTCAAATTAGATGCCTTATTTTTTCCCACTAACATTGAACAGGCTTCAATTCTTTTCTGGTGTATTTCCAAAGTCTTTCCTGCTATTATCTCCCTGCAGGAAGAGCACTGGAATCAGTCATTGATCTTTCAAGTGGTGTGGGTGGGATGCTGATTTGTACCAGTCCAACATCTTTATCTTCTAACAAGTTTTAAAATTCACATAAAGCTGAAAGTAATTCTTTGAATAAAGTCAGCAATAGCTGAAGGAGTTGAAGAACTTCTGAATTATTTAAGAAAAAAAAATAGTGATCAACAGGAAATGTTCAAGTTCAGGAGAAGAAGCCATTATGTGTAATGGTATCTATTCCAAATCTATATTTTGCATGATTTTATAATCAGTTACAGGGGGGCGCCAATTGGTGATGTGGTTAAGACACCAGGCTAGAGACCAGGAGTTTTGGTCTTGCCTTAGGCCAAAACCAACTGGATGACCTTGGGAAAGTCCCTTTCTCTTACTCCTAGAAAGGAGATCATGGCGAACCACTTCTGAAATATTGCCAAAAAAAATGCAGGGACTCATCCAGTCAGTCACCCAGTTAAAAACTAACTCAAAGGTGCATGGATACTATTCCATAAACTGTAGAAGAAATTTCTCTAGAATTTATTTAAATTAGAGACCATCTCACAAATCCAGTGAAGCATAGATTCTTTATTATAGTATTGGAAGCAGCCAAGCAAATTCTAAAAGGGACAGAGATGAAAATTCTCTATAGTTTTGCAAATTAGGATTATACCTGTAATCTCTACAGTAGAACAAAGCATTGGATATAGCAGTACATGGATAACGCTGAGGTAAGGCTAGAGAGGTAATGAGGTTTACATTGCAAAAACCAATACCGAATGGGACAAAAGCCATGTTCTTTGAATAAAAGTTACCACTGTGGTCCAGTGATATTTCTATTCCTGATCAACATCCGCAGAGCTCCTGTCTTGGAATTCTATTTTGTGGTTTGGGCAGTGGTGGGATTCAGCCAGTTCACACCACTTCGGCAGAACTGGCAGCTAATTTTTTGTTGCCTAGGACCAGAATGGACTTCTGCAAGTGGCAACCACACAGAGAACCAGTTGTTCACATATTTGAATCCCACTACTGGGTTTGGGTGTATTTTCCATTTCCTTGCAGGTAGTTTTTTATATATATTGCCCACATAGAATACTGAAGAGTATACAGAAAAACCCAAAAATTATTGCTACAAACTTCTGCAGAATTCTTTTTTCCCAAGTGCCTAAGTTAGAAAATAGGGATGTGAGCCAGTTCTAGGCCCAAAATCCATTAGTAGTGGTGTATTCTTCCTGGAAAAAAATTAACAGCAGTGTTTAGAATTAGAGCATTCCATTCTACCTTTCAGATTTTATCAACATAAAAACAACAGCTTTTACGACAGGGAAATACTCTCCCTTGGTCTACCATCATTAAAACCAGAGCTCTGTGATTTTGTTACATTATCGAAGGTATCTCTGACACACTCTTCTCAAAACTGAGTGGCTGTGGGTACAGGTTTTTGAACTGCCCAGATTTGGGGGATACTCTTTGATCTTGGATGATGTAGTAGCCCCCCCTTCAAGGTTTGTACACATTCTGGGGGTCTTCCTGGACTTGTAGCTCCTTGCTTGATGAACAGGTGTCAGCTGTGGCTAGGAAGGCCTTTGCAATTCTATGTGGTGTGCCAGTTGTGCCCTTTACAGGGTCATTCAGACAATTTGTCACATTCTAGTGACCTTGTGACTTGACTACATGGTGCTGTCCTTGAAGACCACCTTGAAGCTTTGTCTGGTCCAGAATGCAATGGGGAAAGCAGCAATGGACTTGCTCAGTATGCCCATGTAAGACCTCTACTTCACGAACTCGCCGGTTGCCAGTTTGTTTCTGGGTATGATTTAAGTTGCTGGTCATTACTTATAAAGCTATAATGGTATATGGCCTGTTTGCTTTAGGAACTGCCTGTCTCCCATAACATCTGCCCAGCCAATTTGATCTTACAGATTTGATGCACTTGGGTTCCATCAATTAAATAATGTTATCCATCAGGACCCTGAAAGCACCGCTTCTTGGAAGAGGTGCCTGCCCTCTGGAAAGCAGTTCCCCCTGTGATCCAGATGGGCCCCATTCTGCTGTTGTTTAGAAGAGCCATAAAAACCTGGCTCTTCACCCAGGCCTTTGAGAAGGGAAGTAAGGCACCTTGCTTCTTTCCATCTGGTGTGTTGTTCTTGCCATCTTTTATTAGCAATTCCTTGTTTGAGTGTTGTAAGCCTGCCAGAGTCATTGGGCATTGGGCAGCATGCAAGGTTAATCAATCATTATCTTTTTCTACAGCTGGCTGACTATTTATTTTTCCTGGAAAAGCAGATTTAGGGAGGAGTTATCTATTTGCCATACCAAACACTATTTTTAAATAGAAAAAGTGAGACAGAGAGATAAAAACAGAGGTGGTGGGGTGTTTGTGCATAATATCGTGTTCTTATGAAAATCTTTGTTGTATTGTTTTGGCACAAGATCCCGAGTTATTAAGGCAGAGGAAGAAGCACAAGGATTGCTTCTTTTTTGCTACATCTCCAGTAAACATTTTCTTTCTCTAATTAATTCAAAAACTATTTCCAGGTCACATTCTGACCTGGTTTGTACATTATATTACGAGTTTTCCTGCATGAATAATATATAGCAGCTCTTAAGGGCTTCGTTGGCCCTCGTCTCTGGCTATTGGCTATTTGCATGCCATTTATATGATAGAGTCCTTCATACATGTGTAAATTGGCTTTTCCATTTGCACTTCCTGTAGTTAAAGAAACAGGATTTTTTATACACATCTACAGGCCCAGTGATTTAAAAAAATGTTTTTCCTTTTTTAGAACGCAGTATCTGGGGGTCAGATATGATAAGATCAGTTTTAGAGCACATTTCCTTCCTTTCCTTTTCACTCTTCATGGCATTAATGCATGGGCACCTATAATGCTCTCCATGAAAGTTAACTTCTCCCGCCAAGCACACACACAGAAAAACACTGACACAAAAACTCACCCTCCTTTCCCTTTCAACCCCTTTCAGAGTTTAACTGAGCCAAATGTTTAGTTGTTGTAATTATAACAAGATTGCAATTTAGTAGACTGGGAATTTGGGTGAGGGAAAAACCAGTAGTTTGTATTTCCTTTCTGTCTTTGGGATAGTTGTGTCAGCCACATACACTTTCCTTGTTTTTCAAATCTTTTTCATTTTTTTTTCTTTGGCAAGCAACTAATTGTACAAATCTATATTAACCATTTGGCTGACATAGCAAGCCTGACTTGGGATGGAGGACAGATGTTTTCATGAACTGATCAGTTTTGGAACAATTAAGATCTAAGCTTTGCTGGAATCTGCCCAGTGATACAGACAAAATAGAGCAGGCCACAGCTCAGGATGTTTATAGTTGTACAGAATGATCATTCCTAAAGGATGGGCTTTTTATTCTGCTTCATCAAGGGCTGGGTAGTGGTTGGACACTTATGTGTAAAGGACTAAGTCCCTTTGTGATAAAATTTAGCATACTAGCTTAACTTCAAACCAAAATGTTAGCTAGTTTTCAATGAGCCTAGTGAATTTTAATTATTGCATAGTTACAGTTAAAATTGAACAGAAAAGCATTTAAAAATGCAAAGTTAAAAAAATGAAATGATCATATTCCAGTTGTTGTGTCCTGAGCCTGCAAATGCAGGCTTGGGACGTTGCAATGGTCCCGGGCAATTGCAGAAGCTGCCTGGGACCAGACTGAGTGGCGCCGGCCTTGCGCACATGCGCAAGGCGGGAAAAGCACCTCTTTTGTTGCCATTGTGTCCGGGGATCTGGGTATATAAAAGGAGGCCTGTGTGCCTCTGCTCGTTGTTAGTGTATTGGCTGAATCCGAGAATAAAGAGTTATCTGTTAAAGATGTGTCTTCATCATTCGCCATTATTGGAAGGACTTAACATTGGCGACGAGAATGGGATCACTTACAAGCTAAACAGGAGGAAGCTGTAATACTCACCCAAAGAAGTCCTAAAGAGGGAAGACGGCATTAAATTCAGCGTCCAGCCTGCCAGTACAGTGTCGCTGGAGGGAGAGTTCGGCTAAAAGACCCCTTCCCTAAGAGAAGCAAGTGGTGAAGTGTAGCTTAGGATGGCAAAGATCGGGCATTTATCTGAGTTCGATGTCTCACACCCGGAGAGATGGGAATCATACGTTGCGAGGGTCAACCAGATTAGGGAAGATGGTCTGAAGGCTGCAACCCTGTTGTGTGTCTGCGGACAGGAAGCCTTTGAGATAGCAGAAAATCTGGTGGCTCCCACTTCCCTGGAGTCAGTTACGTATGCTGATTTAAAGAAACTTCTGAAAGAACATTTCCAGCCCAAGCTGTCCGTCATTGCTTGGAGGCACACGTTTGAACAACGAGACCAAAAGGCTGGAGAATCTGCTAAGGACTTTATTATGGCTTTTATCCACGGAGTTGGACACTGGGTCCGCTTTCTCCATTATTTCCCTCAACACATTCAGGAAAATTTGCAGTAGCAGTGGCCTTTGAGTTAAACTCAGGCCATCTAATGTTATACTTACAGACTTTCAGAATTCTAAAGTGTGTGTTAAGGGGGAGGCCAGCCTGAAGGTACACTACAAGGAGTTTGAAGGTCCCTTAGACGTGTTGGTTGTTGGGGGTGAACGCGCGAGTCTTATAGGACTCGATTGGTTTGAGGCCCTGGGAATCCAGGTTATTGGGCTGCACAATTTGCAAACGTGGAGCCTAGCAGAAGTCTCCAAGGAGTTTGCAGATGTGTTTAGTTCTGAGCTTGGATCCTATAAGGGGCCTCCAGTTTCATTAAGGTTAGACCCAAACATAACACCCATTAGGGTTAAGCCTAGGAGGGTACCTTTTGCCCTCAAGGGTAAGATTGATGCTGAACTGGACAAATTGCTCCAGCAAGGCATCTTAGAACCTGTAGATTCTAGCCCATAGTCACGCCTCTAAAGGCTAACGGGGACATACGTATATGTGCAGACTACAAATGTACACTAAACAAGGCACTGCAGCAGCATACTTATCCAGTACCTGTAGTGAGCCACATTCTGGCTTCCCTCAAAAGGGGGCGAATTTTCGCAAAGCTTGACCTGGCACAGGTGTAAGATTGGAGTCAATTCTACTGACTTTTTGGGATTCAGGATAGATGCTCAAGGCATTCATCCTTCTGAAGCTAAATTAAAAGCTATTCAGCAGGCCCAAGCCCTAAGTCGAAGAGCGAGTTGCAAGCCTTCTTGGGGCTATTAAACTTTTACCATGCCTTTCTGCCACACAAAGCTGCGATAGCTGAACCCTTGCACAGGCTTTTAGACAAACAAGCCTGTTGGCAGTGGACCAAAACCCATGAAAAAAGTTTCAATGAGGATAAAGTCTTACTTACTTCAAATGCAGTGTTAGCTCACTTCAATGAGCAGCTACCTGTTTGCATTGCTTGTAATGCATCTCCATATGGGGTAGGAGCAGTACTCAGCCACCTGAAGGCTGATGGGACACAGGTCCCTGTGGCCTATTATTCCGGGACACTGTCTTCTGCAGAGCATAATTACGCTCAAATCGACAGGGAAGCATTGGCTATTGTGGCAGGCATCAAGAAGTTTCATGATTTCATATACGGCTGCCATTTCACGGTCTTCACTGACCATAAGCCCTTGTTAGGGTTGTTCATCACTACCAAGCAGACTCCACACATACTGTCTCCTCGTATGCTGAGATGGTCCATCTTCCTGTCAGCATATGACTACACGTTAATACATAAGCCGGGAAAGGTAAATGGGACATGCTGATGGTCTGAGTAGATTTCCCCTGCCCAACTTGGAGCCTGCTCCTGCTCCAGCCGTCAATATTCTGTCTATTCAAGAGCTGCCTGAGGCGCCCCTCAATGCTAGGGATGTGGCTGCGGAAACTGCCTCTGATCATACACTTACATGTGTGCTGACATAGGTGTTGTCAGGATGGCCTGACATGTGCCTTGCTGCAGAGTTCCAAAGTTTCTGGCACAAGAGGCATGAGTTGTCCATGTTCAAGGGATGCCTGTTATGGGGTAGGGATGTTGGTTTGGGCTCAGAGTGTCCAGCCAGTCAGCTGAGGGGCAGGTCGACCGGATATTCAGAGCAGCAAAGTCCTGACCTACTGAGCCTGGAAGGCAAGCAGGTAGGTCAGGCAACAGCACCAGGGTCACCCGGGGCAAGTGGGCAGCAATGTCTTGGCTCATCCAGTCTGGAGGGCGAGCAAGGGGACTATGCAAACTCTTCTGGTCCGAGGTCGCAAAGGGCCAAGTGCCCGCCTAAATATCTTTCAGATTTTGTGAAGTTGCTGTCCAGCTCCAGGGGTAATACCCCTATAGTCCTTGACTAACAATGTCTCTGTTTTAATTATGATTTGGGTATATAATGAACCAAGGAAATGTTGAGGGGTTTTGTTTTGACTGAAGGCCATCTCAAGGATTCCCGGCCATACTGACTGAGAGCATGTATGACACTCTTCCAAATAAGAATGTTGAAGCTGCCTGGATGGTTTCCATCCAGGGGGGAGGGGTGTTGTGTCCTGAGCCTGCAAATGCAGGCTCGGGACGTTGCAATGGTCCCGGGCAATTGCAGAAGCTGCCCGGGACCAGACTGAGTGGTGCCGGCCTTGCGCGCATGCGCGAGGCGGGAAAAGCACCTCTTTTGTCGCCATTGTGTCCGGGGATCTGGGCATATAAAAGGAGGCCTGCGTGCCTCTGCTCGTTGTTGGTGTATTGGCTGAATCCGAGCATAAAGAGTTATCTGTTAAAGATGTGTCTTCATTATTCGCCATTATTGGAAGGACTTAACACCAGTCTTTAATGAATAGAAAAAAATAAAACTAATCCTATTGTGGGACTATTTCTAAAATTTGGAAAAAATATTAAAAAAAATAAGCATCTCGTCTACAAACTACTAATAACAGGATATCTATCATATCACAAATTATTTGCAGGTATATAATTTACAAAACATACTAGGATTGATCTTGCTAACTTCAGAAAACTTCTTGTTCTTGTTTTTTCTTGATTCTCTCATTCCCATGTAATTCCAAATTGCATTTGACATTATGGAAATTTATTCTAGTATTATTGCCATGGATCTTCCCAAGTTGTGTAATAAGATAATATTTAAAAAATATTTTACCAGAAATAATAGGTATCCTTTCAAAATTAAAAATACCAATAGGCCATGAAGATCTGGATGGATAAACAAGGTCCGATTAAATTTTATCGAGATGGAGTTGTTTGTCATCCATCGATACAAGGGCAATCTACTAACGTTGGCTCTGATAGTTGTTCTGGATAGGATTATACATTTCCAAAAGGTGTTGGTTTGTGACCTAGGGGTTTCCTGGACTCTCAGGTCCTGTTTAAACAGCAAGTAGAAGTCATGGCTAAGATAGCTTTACACACTGTGGCCGGTGTACCATTTGTTGCACTACCTAGACCAAGTTGTTCCAGTTGCAATAGCCCATGCTTTAATCAATACTGTAACATATGCTAGATGGGGTTTGTTGTGTCCTGAGCCTGCTGGAGTGGTGAGCAGGCTCAGAAATGTTGCAAACGGTCCCGGGCAAACCAAAAGCTGCCCGGGACCAAATTGGTTGGCACCAGCTTTGTGCGCATGCATAAGGCGCGAAAATGGCCAGTTCCTATTGGTTAACACTGTCTGAGTTTAGGGCCCTATAAAAAGGCTTGCATACCTTTTGCTGTTTGTTTGGTTGTAGGAGAAGAGTAATAAAGAGCTTATTGTTTCACCATGTGTCTTCGTCAATTGCCAACTAACAGAAAACACAACAGGGTTGCCTTTATAAATGACCTGAAACTATAACTGGCATAAAAGGTTTGGCTAAACTTCTGATACGCCACACCCATTTGGCTAAAATAACACCTATTTTAGAATCACTGCATCCATTGCCAGAAGCTTCTGGACCAAATTCAGAAAAGTAATTATTACCGTTAAATCCTTTAATGGTTATTTATAACTGCAGATACATTAGGTAATGCCTTACCAAATTTGAATATTCCTATTTGGTCCAATCATCAAGAGAGCGCTTATTGCAGGTTTCCTCTCCTTGCAAGATACATGGCTTGGCAATAGGTCCTCATTTTATGAATTATCTCTCCCAAGAGATATTGATGGCTCCTACTCTAGTGGTGTTTTGAAAACAAGACAAAGTATAATTGTTCCAGTGGGCACTTGGCCCTTTGATTAGATTAACTGAATGGTGCCCATAATGTGTTAAGAGTTTCATTGATTATTTTTTTTAATTACCTGGACTTGAGTTTTATAAATATTTTTGCTTCTGGCCATATTTTACTCTAACCAAAGTCCATTTGGATTTTCCGTGTCTGTAAAACAACAGTTAAAGCCATACATATTTTACAAATAAATAAATAAACCATTCACTTTTTTTGTTTACATGTAGGATCTTTGTCTTCTCATCTTTTGTGGGGGATGGATGCTTTATATTCAAGGTTAACACCCTTTCTAATAATATCACTAACAGGTTAACAAAAGGCAAGAAGTTTTCTGCCTAATTCAAACTTTTCCCACCCATCGTGTATTCTGAAAAATCCAACACAACTGCAGAAAAAGGGATGACAACCTTGCAGACAAAATAGGCCATTTCTCGGTCAAACAGCTGTGTGCAATTTAAAGGACCGCTGGAATTGGGCTCCCAGTAATAATTTAAGTAATATTTAGGTAATAATTTAAGCGACCTAGCCTTCCCTAAAAGCGGTCTTCCAGATGTGTTAGAATCTGGCTAGGAATTTGGGATCGATCTTGTATTTCGACACATCTAAGGTCGCCCGATTGAAAAAGGAATGTAGTAAGCTGCCTTTTGCTCTTCTGTTACAACCTATTGGGTCGTCTTGAGCGCGTTTTAAAGTTTGCCTGACGTTTCGTTATCAAAGAAACAACGGAGTTTTAATGAAGTTCATTGCATTGCATTCTTTTCTGATACTTTCCGATCCCTCTGGCAAAAAAAACAACAGCTGCTTTGACCGCCGAACGTGTTAAATGTTGCTTTACAGACGCTTTCGCCCCCAAAAGGAAGGGAAAAAAATCGCATCTCGGAAGTTTCGTTTCCCAGCAATCCGACCGTCGCTCTCGTACCGCGCCTGTTGTATTTTCTCTTTAATCAGGGAGGATTGAGGAGAGCTGTCCTCGTGGAAAACTGCCACTGCGCAGGCGCAGCGTTGATTTTACGAAGGGGGGCCGCGAGGGGGGTTGCACGGGGTCCTGTTCGTTGGCGTCGTCCGCCTCTTTCTCCAGCTTAAACGCCCCGCCTCAGATGCCGTTGCCGCCCCTCCTCCTCCTCCTCTTCTTCTTCCAGGCGCGTGTCTGACGGGCCGTCGGAACCGGCTGCAAGGCAGGGCCGGATGGATGGATCCCCGGGTTGCCTGGATCCAGCCCGAGCAGAAAGGCCCCGCCAATGCGCTCTGGATGCAGATCTGGGAGACCTCGCAGGGCCGGATCGGTGGCGCCGGCTCTTCGCCGTCCTCGCCGTCCTCGTCGTCTTCGCCTGCCTTCCCGCCGACGGCCACAACCCGCTATTCCTTTTGCCGGTTTAGCCCGGCGGCAGCGGCGGCACCTCCACCGCCCCACTCCGAGGCCGCTGCCGTTGCTGCTGGCGGACCTGTGTCGTCTCCTCAGCTGATCTCCAAGCCGGCTTCCCTGCGCCTTCTCCCTGCCCAGAGCGCGGAAAGACGAGCGCCGCGCCTGCTGCTCCTACAGAAGGCCCCGTCCGCGTCCTCCTCCTCCTCGGCCGAGTCTGGCGCTGACAGCCCCGGGGGTGGCTCTTCTTCGTCGCTCTCCTGCCTCCGGCCCGGACCTGGGCCGCCACCGCCGGCCTCGGGCAAAATCTTGGCAAGCGCCGCTGAAGCGAATTCAGTGAAGCGAGAAGAGCTGGAGGAGGAGGAAGGAGGGCAGGCCCCGTGGGCCTCCGCCGTGGCCGTTACCACCCCTTCTCCCCATCACCATTACTACCACCACCATCACCACCTCCACCATCAGTACCACCCAGGGCGCAGGAAACGAGAGAACAAGGCCAGCACGTATGGGATGAACTATCTGCTCTCGGGCGGCTGTGTCCCCGGGACCGTCCGCTGGGGGACCGCCCCAGGTGGCGAAAATGGCCCGTACTCTCCAGCGCAGGCCGGGTGCACCCTTGCTCTAGGCACGCCTTGGAAAAATAGGCAATACAGCTCAGGTATACAAGGGTGAGTATCGGGCTTTTCTAACTCGCGCACGTTTGCCATACCTTCTCATTTTGCCATTTCAGTTGTCCTATCCATGCTGTGGTTTTCCGAACTGAGGCGAACAGTCAGATGTGGTCGAGGAAAGAGGGGAATGGACTTTCTTCTTTCTGCCAGCAAGAAGACTCAATTTGCATTGGAATGATGGGGTTGTGGTGGAGAGGAAGCTAACTTTTCCTCTCTGGGTTCTTATAGATCAGTGTTTCTCAACCTTGACAATTTTAAGGCATGTGGACTTCAACTCCCAGAATTCCACAGCCAGCAACGCTGGCTGTGGAATTCTGGGAGTTGAAGTCCACATGCCTTAAAATTGTCAAGGTTGAGAACCCCTGTTATACGGTAGATAGTATTTAAATGCTGTTTGTCCTGTGGGGAAATACTAGTTTCAATAAGAGTTGGGGAAATACTTTTGGAGGGATAATTTGAGTAGTTGATGAAGCCTGGGAAGAGGTTGGCTCCGTCCTCTATACTGCTCAATTCAAGATTCTGTTCAGACTGCATATCATTTTTTTATAAGCATAAAGGTAGTTTTTGACCTATAACTGTAATGGAGTCTGTCCATCACCATCATAACTTGTGATGATTGTAAATTCAGGGTATCACGTGACTGACCCTGTTTTGCATCAGTTGCTACCCTTATATTTTGCCAAAAATTGGATGTGAACTTCAGTTTTTGGCAAAAATGTGAATTGTAATCACGTGACAGTAAGATGGCTGTAAACTGCTGATGAGCACCTGAACTGTGGTCATGTGACCGTGGAAAAGGGAGTAGCTATTGGAACTTTGGAATTGGGTCATAAGTACTTTTTGGGAGAGTCCGTCACAACTCTGATCCTAAGCTGAGGACTACCTATACTTAATATGATGTCTAAAATAGTTAAAGTTAGTGGTGGCATAAAACATAAACAAGGTATTATAGCCTGCTTTCCCTGAAACATATAGTCAGGAATAATGTTTTACATGTAGTTTTAAGTGTAATTAAAAGTGTAAGTGTATTTTAAGTGTAATTCCTGAGACACTTTTTGAATACCTAACAGCCACCTGGGCTTTTGAAAATTCTAATTTGTATTGGAAAGTTCAGTATGTGTAAAAAGTAAAATATACAATGTCCTCATTGGAGTGTGATCTAAAGCAAACTTCTATTATACTTGGGTGACAGAAATTTAAGTTGTTGTGATTGGTTACACTGTCAACCAGATAGATAGACTAGATTTGACATTTGAGTCCTTCCCAAGAACTTGGGATATTCAGATGTTATTGTTTGATGGTAAGGTATTATCCAGAATGTAAGCTATTCCAGATAAAGCTGCCTTTGTAATTAACTAGATCAAGGCTTTTCAACCAGTGGTACGGGTACCACCTGCGGTACATTGGCACCTGGCAGGTGGTACGTGACCATCCTAGAAAAGTGGTAGCGGGGGAGGAGAATAAGCTGAACTGGTGGCAGCACCGCACAAGCCTGAGCGAGAGATGGCTGGAGCTGCAGGGCTGTCAGGGCTCAGAGGAAGCACCAGGATCAGCACCAGGCTCCAGCTGTAGCTCGGCGCTGATCCTGGTGCTTCTGCTGAGCCCTGAAGAAGTGCCAATCAGCTGGAATGTTGCAGCATCTCCAGGGTCTGGTGATTTACATTCAGATGCTTGGCAACTGATTCATATTTATGATGGTCACAGTGTCCCAGGGTCATGTGAAGTGACCAAAACCTGCTGCAAGCACCCAGCAGATGGGAGGAATAAAAACTAAACACCTCCCCACCCCACCCCTGTTGCCAATCCTCAACAGAAATGCTCACAACAATGAAAACCTCGGACAGGAGGAAGAGCGTGGCCAGGCGGGCAGGCAGGTGTCTTGCTTGGCTGGGCCTTGGGGGGCACTTTTTTCAGTGCCATTGTAACTTCGAACAGTCACTAAGCGAACTGTTGTAAGTCAAGGACTACCTGTACTTTATCACTTTTTTCCCTTTTTTCTTTTGGTCATCAAGTTTTTGACATCTTGCTAGGCGACTGGTGGTACTCGGATGTTGCCATACCCTAAAAGTGGTACAATGGGTGAAAAAATTGAAAAGCCCTGAATTAGATGGTGTTTTTGTCAATGCCTATTGTGTTCAAGTAGTGCTCCAGATGATTTCAGATTGCATCCAAGGGTGCCTATTACTCTTGCTGTTATTAAAAACAAAATATAAACAACTCATGCTAGGTCCGTAAGCATAACTACAAAACTCCTATTTATTGGTTATTTAATAAATTCATATGGTAGCATAGCTTGGATTCTGTGTGGCATACATCAGTTTAAAATGTTTTAATTCAAGAAAGGAAAAATCGAGGCTCAATTAAAATTCCAGCCATAGGTGGGATCTTCTGTTACCCTGTGCCCAATATGCTGGGAAACCAAGTTTTTACTATCTTTCCAGAAGCCAACAAGATTGGGATTAAAATATATGCTGGAGGAAGGAAGAGATAGGTGTTGCACTGGAAAAGGCACACCTCTTTTGTGCTATTAGGTGCTATTGTTTCAGTGAAGGAATCGGAAGTGAGCCCTTCCTATGAGAAGATGTGGGACAGTAGAAAATAATCTGAGAAAGATGGTCCTGCAGGTACCCTAGTCCCCTGTATTACATAGGGCATTATGTGTGATTATCGGTAACTTTCATTAACATAAGAACATAAGAGCCATGCTGAATCAGGCCAAAGCCCATCAAGTCCAGCATTCTGTGTCACACAGTGGCCCACCAAATGTACATGGGGATCTTGAGCAGAAAGAGAAGGCAAAACCCTCCTTTTCCCTTGACCCCCAACAAATGGTACTCAAGGGAATCCTGCCTGCCTCAACCAACATAGAGGCGGCACATGGACATCCGTTTTAATAACCACCGATACACTTGGCATCCATGAATCTGTCTGACCCTGCCTTGAAGCTATCAAGGCTGACAGCTGTCACGACCCCTTCTGGAAGTGAATTCCATAAACCAACGACCCTCTGGGTGAAGAAATATTTCACTGGACTCAGAAGCCTAGTGGGAGCTAGAGCAGTTCATGAAGTAGTTAAGTGGATGTACGGAGGTATGCCCATGAGGACCTGGGCTGCTTTATTGTGAAATAATTTTAGCTTCGACCCCATTTGGGGTCGAACGACCGTTTTGCGGGGGTCGCCGGACCCGTCGCGGTCCGCCATTTTGTTTTTTAAATTTTTTTAAATTTTTAAATTTTTTTTGTTGCACGCGCGCCGCGCATGCGCGGTTTGGGCCGTTGCGCGTGCGCCACGCATGCGCGGATCGGCCTGTCGCGGTCCGCCATTTTTTTTATTTTTTTATTTTTTATTTTTTTATTTTTTTATTTCGTCGTGCACGCGCCACGCATGTGCGTGTCGGGGTCACGGCGCTCATGGGCGGCGCAAGTGGGGTCTCAACCTGAAAAAGGTTGAGAACCACTGTTGTAGTTTATATTAAATTGTTTTTAACATGAATAGGGTAAGACACTAGAATGTCAACTGAGAGCAAACTCCATTCCTTACTGTAGCACTAATGATGTTACTTAGTTTGGGTAATGAAATGTCTACAACAGCGGTTCTCAACCTTTTTCAGTCCGAGACTCCACCAGCGCCGCCCATGCGCGGTGTGACCCTGACCTGCGCCGCCCATGCGCGGCGCGACGGGCCGAACCGCGCATGCACGGTGCGTGCGATGGGCCGAACCGCGCATGCGGGGCACGCGCGTGACGGGCCGAATCGTGTATGCGCGGTGCGAGGAAATGGGGGAAAAAATGGCGGACTGCGGTGTTTGCCGACCCCCATGAAACGGTAGTTGGACCCCAAATGGGGTCGCGACCCACAGGTTGAGAACCGCTGAACTACAAGCAGTAAAATATTCTCATATTAAACAACACTTGTAAATTATTAAGAGTTCAACAGCCACGTATCAGGCCAGTTAAGACTAATTCAGGGCTGTAATTAGTTTTGAATCTAGACAATACTTTCCTAAGAATGTTCTGAACATGCACAGCCATTATCCCCTAAAACATCTTAAGATGATGATATGATGTAATGAGCAGTAGTAAAGTTTGCCAATTAGTGGGGATTAAATATTGTTTTGAGTATGTGTATGATTCCCTATGCACAAAGTCGGAGTGTCATAAAATCTTTGCAAGCGTTCAGTGCATTCATAACTGTGGTAAATAAATGTGTTGGTAACACCAATCATATTCCTCATGTTCATGGAAAATGATGCACTTGATGTACATTATTAAATTACAATATTCTGTGATTTATCTTTGGACATATAATCCAAATCTGAATGTGATATCCCAAGTTTATATTTAATTTTCTGAAACAGCTGTCTCATATTTTATCCAAGGCCAAAATTCCTATTGATTTGCAATGGAAACTATTGTTGAGTATTAACAGTCAAATTTACAAGTAAAATATATTATTAGTTTAATATAGTGCTACCTTTCCAAACTAAATTCTCGGTGCATCATACTGAGATATTTAGTTGAAGAAAGGTTCAGTAATGCCTGTAAGATTGTGATAAGATGGGCAGTCAATAAATTTTTACAAATAATAAAACTTAATCTATCAAGCTTTTTTTTACTTATCATAATTTAGCAGTGTATTTATGTTGTATTCAATTTGTATATTTTAGCATCTACATGCAGGGTGTTTTTTTGGAAAGTTTTTATATAAAAGGTATAACCATCATACTTTTTTCATAAATGCTTTATTTGATCGATATTATATATTATATTTTGGCTTTTTTATACGCATACAACCTGGGTATGAGGAATAGGACAGTATTCTGGAAGAAGTTGATTGAGTGAGAATTTTCTTGGTTGCTGACAATGGACTTCTCAAAAAATCATTTTACTAGAAAAAGCAGAGCTACTATCTTCCTGTTTCATAGTGGAAGCCCTCTCCCATCACGCTTGATGTAGAGATACATAAATGGGTAAACAACTCTTAAGAGTATCTTAATGATGCCAGTACAGATAGTCCTTGACTTACAACAGTTCATTTAGTGACTATTCAGTTACAATAGCCCTGAAGACAGTGACTTATGACCGTTTTTCATACTTATGACTGTTGCAATATCCCTGTAGACATGTGATCAAAATTCAGACGTTTGGCAGCTGACTCATATTTCTTACAATTGCAGTGTCCCAGGATCATGTGATCACCTTTTGAGATTTTCTGATGAAATCAATGGAGAGCCAGCTGCATTACTAACTTAACAACTGCAACAATTCTCTTAACTGTGATAAGAAAAGTTGTAAAATGGAGCAAAATTCATTTAACCACTGTCTCACTTAGCAGCAGAAATTTTGGACGAAATTTTGGTCATAAGTCAAGCTCAACCTGTATGGACTGTGGAATTTAGTGGGAATAAGCTTCATTTGGGTTCTGGCTTCCATGCAGGCCTTAAGAAACAAGGGAAGGCCCAAATTAATTTTCATATTCAGCATAAATGCTTAAGAACGAGAAAATAGGGATATTTTGGTTAGGCACTAGCAGCTGCTTGTGTGAGCTTAAAGTCTATTATTCTTTTCCAAGAAGAGAATTTGAAGTTGTTCTAAGCAATGATGGCAAACTTCTTACTTTTGTTCATAAAGAGCCATCTATTTCCATTTCCAGAAGCTTACCTAATAAGTCCCATTCATCCTTATCACCTTATTTATAGGTAGACAGGTGAGCGGAGAAAGGAGAAGGTTACAATTTCATGTTCAAATTGCAGCTTCAGAAGCCCTGAGTGGTATCGAAGATCACTTATTCCTGAGACCCATTCCTAGGTTCAGGATATTGTTTTTCCTGCATTCTGCATCTCCACATTAGAAACTGTTTGACATTATTTTTTTGTCCAATGATGCTTAATAAATTAGGTACTTACCTTCAAGCAAGGGCAAAATAATAGCTTGTGTCTACGGAGGTTCCTAAAGGGCAACACAGAGTAACCAAGGGGGAGTAGGTAGAATCAGCCAAGATAAGGCTCCATTAATAGCAAAAACCACAAATGACTATAGAATGGGTAATTATATTTAGCATCAAAATCCTGAAGACAGTACTGAAAGTGGTTCTGAAATAAAAGTGCTTATAGTCCCCAGTGCATGGAAATTCCATTAGGAATCATCTTGGACAAAAAAATGTAGCAATTTCAGTTATCAGAATATCAGGCTATGTGTATGTGATCTCCCAGAAGAGCTGGTAGAAAGGACATTAATAAATAGACCAGGAAAGCAACATTCATTAGAACATATGTAACCCAGGGTTGAACAGAGGAGTCACTGATGCTTTAAACCTAGTTGTTTGCTTCATACAAATAGTAGCCATCATCATCGATGTGAATGATGGTGAAATAAATAAAATAAAATAAAGTAAATATTACATGTCTCCAAGAACGTCTCATGACAAATTGCGTACCTCAAATGTCTTCATTGTGGGTTTTTTTTCACACTGTTAAGAACAGTAGATATTGGAAAGCTATCCTTAACTTTAGGTCTTAGAATAAACTTATTAGGCATTTAAACTTTAGGATGAAGATACTGAAATCAACAGTGAAAGCCATCCTATTTCCTAGATTCATAGGTTTGTTAGAGACTTATTTAAAGATTTCAATCAGAATCTCCCACTAGTGCAGGGGTGTCAAACTCAATTTCATTGAGGGCCGCATCAGCATTGCGGTTGCCCTCGGGCTGGGTGGATGTGGCCACGGTGGGTGCGGTCTACTGGGTGGGCGTGGCCTACTGGGTGGGCCTGGCCAGCTCTACATCATTTGCGTCAAGGGTGCCTGTGGGTGCCTGGGCAGGAGTGGGACAGATGTGAGGATCTCTGGCAGAAGAGGGTGGGACCAGGGCAAGTGCCAAGGCATGGTCCACTGGAGGAGCCTCACTGTTCCTCTCAGGCCGTGCGGGGGGGGCTGGATGGTGGTGCAGATTGCCTGGAGCCCTGGGTAGCAGAGGTCAAATGCCCAACCTGGCCCTCGAGCACCTGCGGCATCAAACCCAGCCCCACTTCCCCAAGGGGGTGCCCAGCTGTCCTTACCTCCTCCTCAAGGCTGCTGCTGCTCTGCTTGCTCTCCTTAGCCAGGTTGCTCATGATGGGTACAAGGGCAAAGTCAGAGGGAGGCCCATTCCCTCTCCATGGGAAGAGACCCGGCTTTGTATCCAAAGCTTCCTTAGCAATAAGATGGGAGACCCCCCAGGATAGGCCAGGAGGAGGGGGCAAGGGGATGATGAAAGGGCAGCAGGGCAGGACTAAGGTAGGACTTCCCTCAGACCCTCCCTCTCCTTTCCTTCTTTCTTCCTTCTTTCCTAAATACGGTTTTGGCAGGCAGTGAGGCACTTTCCTCACAGTGCCGAGAGGCTGAGCCAGGCGGTGCAAATCTGAAAAGCGCGATGCCGCCCAGCCCCCAGCCTGCCCAGTCTTGACAGGCAGCGGGGCGCTCTCCTCACAGCGCTGAGAGGCTGCGCCGGGTAGCGCGAATCTGATGAGAAGTGCAATGCTGCCTAGTCCCCCAGCCTGCCCAGTTTCAGCAAGCAGCAAGGAGCAGACTTAATGTAGAAGAACAATTAATAGAAATTAGGTTGGGACCGTCATCTATTTTTAAAAGCAATTTTAAAATAGATGATTCATCTCAGATCCAGATTTGAAATGGATTGATCACAAAGAATGTTATAAACTGTTCTAGCTTGGAAATACTGTTAAATTAAGTTTATCCTTTTTTCTGTTTATTCAATTTTTGATGAACAAGGACAATAGTTAAACTTACTGTGAAGTATCTTACTGTTCACAGAAAGATGCACATATTTAGGAGGTGAAGTAGATTAAGAGATTATCCAGGCAGCAATATATGAATGACTTTACTATGCTGATTGTTATATGTTGCTCCCATGTATTTTATCATTTACAAGTGGAATACATAGAATAGCAGAGTTGGAAGGTCTTTTAGTCCAATTCCCTGCTCAAGCAGGAGACCCTACCTATACCATTTCTAGTGACTGTCCAGTCTCTTAAAAGTCTTCAGATGGGGCATCCACAACTCTTGAAAGCAAGGCATTCCACTGGTTAATTGTTCTCGCTGTTAGGAAATTTTTCCTTCTAGGTTGCTTCTCTCCATCCATTGTTTCTTATCTTGCCTTCTAGTGGTTTGGAAAATAGGTTGATCTCCTCATTTATATGGTAGCCCCTCAAATATTGGAACACTATTATGTCTCCCCTAGTCCTTTTTACCAGGCTGTACATACCCAATTCCTTATGTTCTTCATAAGTTTTAGCCTCCCCCCCATCATCCTTGTTGCTCTTCATGATAAAGGAAGAATTGAACTTACTCATTTGAAATCAGTACATTTAATTGAAGGGATGGGATTTCCTCCATGAAACAGGAAGAAGTCTTAAGCCTCATCTCCTAGTTGAATGAGGTAGAATTAATTTTGTGTGTATTGGGTCCCTTGTGATTAGAAAGGTATTTCACAATAAGTCCAACTACTCTTCCACACTTCTAATGTTTTGCAGGTCCCATGCATAAATTTACTTTTTATATAGTTTAGTGTATATGTGTGTTTATCAAGAAATATAAGGAAAATGAAAGCATTTTCTACACTACATAACATTAGGGAGACCCAGATACTAACTATTCTGTCCTTGACTATAGAAGCTCATTGGGTGACTTTTTACCAGTCATTAATGCTCTTTCAGCCCAATCTATCTCACATATGGTTATTGTAGGGAAAAGAATGGTAGGAGAGACCAATATGTTCAGTGCTTTTTGCTCCTGAACAAAAAGGTGGGATATAAATCTAAATAATTATTTAGTAGTAATAACTATGACTATGATGACGCAGATTGATGGATGATTAACATGGACAGATACTTTTCTGCTTATCTACATACATATGTGAAGTGATCTCAAGCATGCTAGAGGTAAGTGAAGAGAAATATTGCTTGTGTGAGACAAAGTATGGAAATCGTAGGCTTGATTTTGATTTAGTGTGTCTACTACAAAAACAAATTTGATTCTTATTCTTTATAATCCTTTTATTGTTCAACTTCTAAAAAAAATGAATGGAGATGGAATCCTAGAATAATTATGCAACTGAAATTGAAATATTCTACTTGCAAATCCAGATTAGCATCCACAGTCACCAGTAGGTTAGCTCATTTGGTTCTCTTTCTGTTGTTATTGATTTTTTTTTATTCTTCCCATAGGCTCCATGAAGAAATAATTGACTTTTATGACTTTATGTCCCCATGTCCTGAAGAAGCAGTTATGAGACGAGAAGTTGTGAAAAGAATAGAAACTGTCATCAAAGATCTTTGGCCTACAGCTGATGTAAGTTTACCTCAAGTTGGTGCTCTGCACACCATTTTAACTTAATATTTTAATTTTAGAAATTTTTAGCAATTAATTCAGTATAAATGTTTTTCTTTTCCAGGTTCAGATATTTGGAAGTTTTAGTACAGGACTTTATCTGCCAACAAGGTGAGTCTGGACATTTTTCACCTGTATTGTTGGCTCTAACGTTATATAATAGTAGCAAAAAGATTACATGGCACTTTAAAAAGACTTATATTACCATCCCAACCTCACTGGTTATCAAGAAGTCAATACAGGAAAAAGAGGGACATTGAGCACAGTAAAAAAAAAAAATACACAGAGAAGGAATAATGCAATTATCGTATTTTCATTAACTTAGATTTATGTGTAGTAAGTTACATAAATTGTATTTTAGTGTCTCTTTAAAATTGACATAATTGAAAAGACATCTGGTTTAATTTTAACTGTGTATTGATTCTTCAGGTTTAGCTGCAAACCTGAAAAAAAACTTACATCAACACATTAGAGTACTATATCTCTAGGGATGCTAGCATTTCTAATTTATTATCGTTTGTACAATAGTGTGAACATATAGAAACATTAATATTATCCTCCACAACTTTCAGTTACAAAAAAACTATGAACAATCAACTCAGATATGAAAGAACTTCTAAACCAAACTTTAAAAAACCCAAAAATATCAGTATTACCTGTCAGGAAAGTTTGTTTTATGCTGAGGCTCTGTATCATTTTAACTTCTATATTACCCTTCCCCAGCTTTGTGCCTTCCAGGTGTATTGGAGTAGGATTCCTAACAACCAAATTGACTGGGAAATGATGAAATTGTAGTCCAATATGACTTGGGACCAGGGAAAGGCTGCTGTATATATTACTCTATTAAAATTTTGATTTGGAATGAATAACTAACATAATTAGATTAAATATTATTAAATCAATGAGGTAGTATATATGGACTGTATGAATAACTAGAAAGAGGTATTTTGCAACATGCACAGTGTGAACAAAGATCTGTCTTCAAGTTGTTAAAGCATTTGAATTGTCGATCAGCCTATAGATACAGTTAAGACAGATTTTGAACCAGCTTGCAAGTTTCACAAAAGTCATGGATACTTTGACAATTCAGAGATATATTTATTATTATTTATTTATTTATTAATTTAATTTCTATGCCGCCCTATTCCGGAGAACTCAGGGCGGCTCACAACATGATAGAAATTACATTATATACATAAATATAAAAACCCTTAATTAAAAAAGAAACCAATCATTCCACAAACATACACTGGCTAGGGGCAAGGTGTTAGCTGCCCCAGGCCTGCCGGCAAAAGTGTGTTTTAAGCAATTTACGAAAGGCGGAGAGTGTGGGGGCGACACGGATCTCCGGGGGAAGTTGGTTCCAGAGGGCCGGGGCCGCAACAGAGAAGGCTCTTCCCCTAGGCCCCGCCAGGCAACACTGTCTGGCTGACGGGACCTGGAGAAGGCCCACTCTGTTGTATGTATGTTTCAAACTCTCTCAAATTATGTTATTTGCCTATTCTTCAAAGAATTGTTGTATAATATCTAAATTTCTAATAACTTTAACTATGTTTGTATATCTACAGTGATATTGATTTAGTGGTTTTTGGAAAATGGGAGAGCCCACCTCTCCAGCAGCTAGAACAAGCCCTAAGGAAACACAATGTGGCCGAGCCACATTCGATTAAAGTACTTGACAAAGCTACAGTAAGTAATTTAAAACAAGTTTTCCTGAACTTTTCCTTCTTGAGGGAAAGTTGTATTGTCAGACATGTTTATATTTTACAGGTAGCCCTCAATTTACGACCATTCAGTGCTGTAGTATGGGGCCCTGTTCCTGGAGTCCCAAGCCCGCCTCCATCCCCTGAGGCATCCCAGGCTCTGCTTAATAACCCACATGTTTGATTAACAACTGTAACAGAGAGAGCAGGAACTGTAGTCATTAAGACAGTCAGTCAGGTGGGCGCCTTGCTGAATGACTGCCACGACTTATGATAGTAATAGGCAAGCTCCATTATGATTGTATGTCAAGGACTACCTACCTGTACTTTGGGTTCATTGTTTGCTTGTTTATATTGTGTTTTTGTCAAGTTTTCTCAACTGCAATTTAATAATAGGTATTGTTTGTGAAAATGTTCTTCCCAATTGCTGTCAGTTTTCCTGCCTTCCTGACTTCTTGGCATTAGCTCTAAATAAGCTCATATTGCTTGTTTTCAAACCATTTCAACATCTGGCATGACAAAGAATGCCTGGAAAGTTTTATTTTTGTTAATATAATGATTACATCAATTTAACAATTTTATTTCAATCAATAAAGATTGCATTTTGAGCTATTCTTAATACTTGGTGAACAATCATGCGTGTGTCCTGATTAATCTTCATTTTGAAATACATTTCGTACACTATCGTTTTTCTATTTTTTATCCTTTTAAACTTGAATTAAAGTCCTGGTAACATCACTGACAGATGATGTGTCCAGCTTTGCTGGTGCTGACATTTGAAAATTTCTCTTGGCATATGTTAAACTTAGCTGACTTTAGCTTGTGAGTCATAACTTGTTTTGCATAGGTAGAAACTTTATTAAAATATCTAGTTTGTGTGCTGCTTCTATTTTGAAATATCTATATGACTTTAATTCTTCCTTTACTACTGTGTCATTTTCTTCCCAAGTAAAAGTGACATTTCCCTTTTGCTTTAAATTTCCAATATTATCAGTAATGTTCAGAGCTTCAGTATGCCATTTGAATTCTAAGTAAACAGATACACATGCTGTTTTTAGACTAGCACATTGCTGTAAATGAGATAGAGTTTAACAACTTAAACTTAAGTGCACTTGGAAATGTTTGCCATTGATGTGAATAGATCCGTGAACATTCCATGCCTTAGATACCAAATCTCTAGTTTTATTTTAAGAAACCCTTTTAGATCTGCTGTTGTAAGCAGGTGATTCTCTGGTTCTGTTATTACACTAGAGGCAAAAACCAAAAAGATATTAAAGAATATGGTAATTTCAGTATGGGATTGTGATAAATACTCAGTGTATTTCTCTCCTTTTTCTCCCAGTGTTAGAATCAAAATACATTTTGCAACTTACCCACATATATTTCAGCTTTCTAATTAATAACATAGTATTCAAGATGGGTTAGTAATATTTTTTTAAATGATAGTACAGTAAACAACTGCTTTTTGGCCATATAGTAAATAATTGATACAGTTTAAATATTTAAAATGTTTAATGCCTTATTAATAATGACCTCATCACCTTTGCCAAGATGAGTTTCGTGACATCTGCATTATAATATACAAATTAATTAATTAAACATTGCACAAAAGAGTTTGTTACTTTTCCTCTTTCAAAATGCCAATGGCTCTTCCACACTAAAGAAATGGCAACAAGGGTTATATGAGTAGTTGCCATTGGCAGTGACAGATTTTGTAATATGTATAAAATGTTGTTAAGTAAGAGAGACTATACAGTATAATGGAACCTGCCATATTAGAATCATAATAGACATTTAAATTAGCAAGAAAATATCTTAGCATCTGCAACACTAATATGAGAAAATGAAAGAATACAAACACATGGAGTATTTATTGAATCTGTATACCATCAATATCTTCCAGACTCATGACAGCTCAAAACATAATATGCAAAATAACAAAACATTCATGGTACACAATTTATAATACATAAACATAATAATAAAAAGTAACAACAATAAATGAAATGTTATAAGAAGTTTTATAACGTTTAATATAAAACAAGGAGAACAATCATTCCCTAAATGTCCATCTTATAATTAAATAGCTATTTAAAAGGTTGAAATAGATTTATATTTACATTAGCTGTGTGTTAACAAATGTAAAATGTGCTGTCTAAATGAACTGGTTATTTTAAATGATTTGAAATATTGATTACTCTCTGCAAATGTCATATTAATTATTGGTGTCCATTGAATGGTTGATTTTACTACTTTTGCAGGTACCAATAATTAAACTTACAGACCAGGCTACAGAGGTGAAAGTTGATATTAGTTTTAATGTAGAAACTGGTGTGAAGGCAGCTCGACTTATCAAAGACTACATGAAGGTAAAGTAAGCAGAACAAAAAAAAATGATATGTCTTGATATATCTACTGCTTTTAGAACTGAAATTTGGGGGAAAAAAGCAAAATTAACAGGTTGTGTGCTTATGTTAAATGCCATCTGGAATATCAGACAGCAGATATTGATGGATTATATACTTCATGGTCCTCTTAGAAAATATATTCAAGAACTCTCTGAAATATTTCCTCATATCTGCTCATAATCGTTCAAGAATTTTTAGCTATATATTTGAAAGTAGAATGTTCAGATCAAATGCAAAATGTAGTAATTCAATCAAACATTTTAAACTTTTCATTTAGACATGATGAGTTTTTTAAAATTTTATTATCGATTCCTTATCTTTCTATCAGGCCTATTATGTCCAGTTCCAAGCTACTAAAATAATATACATGATCAGTCCTCCAAAAAGTAGTGTTTTTCCAAGATACGTACATTTTCATTAAAGTACCAACATAATGACAAAAATAACAATTTATAGTAAATTTCTCTTTGGATTATTTGTATAAAATCTCTGAAATTGTGCCTAAAAGAGCTTGTGCCTAAAGCATATCTGTTATGCTTTGGATGTTCACGCTCTGGTCCTTGATTCATGAGAAACAAGCCAGATTGGAAAGCAAAGTAATTCAGATGTTTTCTAGGACTGTGGATTGGTAATTGCTGAAAGTAGTTCACCAGAATTAGTCAAACTGAGCTTCATACAAAAGTGTTTCTAGTTGTTTATAATCTTCTGGAATCCTTCTTGTGACTTTAGTCTTGCTCAGACTTGTTCTCCTAGTGAGCAAACCTAGTGATAGATTACAGACTAGTGACATAAATGGAAAGATCTATTTTACACTTAACAGGATATTTTGCTGTAACAAAGAATCTAGGTCTATATGCAGGCTCCAACCTTAGTTCTCAGTATATTTATTAGCTGTTGTAACTCTAAATTTTTGAAGCTAATACAAGTAATCCTTGCTTAGTGGTCATAACGGGAACTGGCAACTCTGTTGTTAAGCACTATAGTCATTAAGCAGAAAATCATGTGACTGAAGGATTTACAAACTTACTTTCCCTTCGGCCATTAAATAAAGCACCATATTTCTTAAGCAAGTTCTGCCTTCTATATTACCTCTGTTTGTCACAAACCAGTTGTGAAGCAGGTGAATGGTGATCATGTGACTGTGGGACACTACAACTATTGTAAATATGCATCTGTTGCAAAGCACACAAATGACAATTACACGATCGTAGGACACTGCGACAGTTATAAATGCAAGGATTGGTTTCAAAGGTTCCTTTTTATGCTGTCATAACTTTGAACAGTCACTAAATCAAGCAGTTGGTAAGCAAGGACTACCTATAAATCTAAGATCTCTATTGAAAGAACTATTTTATATTTGTGTATTAATGAACAATAAATTATTTACTTAATTGTTCTTACAAAAATAGTTATTCAGTCATAAACTACTTTGCAAGTGACACCTGCTTAACACCTGCATGTGTTACCTTTTTTCTTCTGCTTTGGTTTTGAGAAGTGATCTTGTGTATATGCATGAGTGTTTGTTTGCCACTTAGTGATTTTTGTCCAAGATTAAGAACATTTTTATCTTGTGCTTATTCATTTTTTATGTACCATATAATTACATGTCATGTTTCTAGCAATTGCCTTGTATTTTTGTGATTTATTAAATTTTAATGAGTGAAACAGTTGCCTACTTTTTATAAGGAATAAACATGTAAATAATAAACATTTGCTATTTCATTTTCCTACCTGTTATAGTATATGGTGTATTATTTTGGTGTGTGATCTTTTGTATTCATAAGCAAAAATGTTTCCTTTTAGAACTGACTGTTTTTTTCATTTACAGAAATACTCATTGCTGCCTTACTTGATTTTAGTATTAAAGCAATTCCTTCTTCAGAGGGATTTGAATGAGGTTTTTACTGGTGGAATTAGCTCCTATAGCTTAATTTTAATGGCAATTAGCTTCTTACAGGTATGTCCTTTTTCATAAATATCATCAATTGTCTAAATGTTCACTTAAATGCTTATTATAATACTGTTACATGAATGATACATTTTATATAGGTAAATTAATCTATTAAATTGGACTAATTATTTGATGATTGATTGTGGTATGTTATTCTTTAGGGCAGTGGTTCTCAACCTATGGGTCGCGACCCCATTTGGGGTCGAACGACCGTTTCGCGGGGGTCGCCGGACACCACGGTCCGCCATTTTGTTTTTGTTTTTTGAATTTTTTTTGAATTTTATTTATTTATTTATTTTTTTGAATTTTTTTCGGCGTGCGCGCGCCGCTGTGCGCGGATCGGCCTGTTGCGTGCGTGCACCGCGCATGCGCGGATCCGCCCGTCGTGGTCCGCCATTTTGGTTTTTTTTTAAATTTGTTTTTTAATTTTTTTTATTTTTTTATTTTTTTTCGGCGTGCGCGCGCCGCGCATGCGTGGGTCGGCCCGTCGCGTGCACGCACCGCGCATGCGTGGGTCGGCCCGTCGTGTGCGCGCACCGCGCATGCGCGGATCCACCCGTCACGGTCCACCATTTTGTTTTGTTTTTTTATTTTGTTTTGATTTTTTTTAATTTTTTTGGGCGCGCCGCGCATGCGCAGATCGGCCCCTCATGCGCGCGCCACGCATGCGCGGATCCGCCCGTCGCGGTCTGCCATTTTGTTTGGTTTTTTTTAATGTATTTTTTTTTTGGCGTGTGCGCCCCGCGCATGCGCAGAACAGCCTGGCGCGCGCACACGCGCGCACCCGGGTCAGGGTCGCGGCGCGCATGGGCGGGGCAAGTGGAGTCTCAACCTGAAAAAGGTTGAGAACCACTGCTTTAGGGAATCCACTGTATTTTAAGAAGTTTGGAAATAATTCTTCTTTTTCATTTGCAGCACAAGTGGACAATTTTCTAGGGGCCAAAAACTTTATTTGGTTTGACAGAGAATTTCAGATGTATTTATTTATTAAATTTTTATGCCGCCCATCTTCCATACAAAGTGACTCTGGGTGGCATAAAAATTGCTGTCATAAACACTTAGCAGCTATGAAAATAGTGTCATAGTGAGGCAGTTTAATGAAAGCACCTAAAATATTACATATATGAATACCTATCAAAACATGGCAAAATATATTTTATGTAACAGATAGTAATGGATGGCATAAATTCATTAAGTGGACACCAGGGTTGAGCCCCATTGGTCTAGAATTTATTGGTGGCAATAAATCATCCCCACTACTTCTTCTGCAGCCATTTGTATCTCATACTAATTGTGTCTTTTCAATAGTATTTTCTATTATGAATATAAGACAGGCCGCCCATCCATAATTTTTAGATAATTACTTTCTTGTTGGGTAATTATTGTACCTATTTAAGGTATTATTATGGTAATATTCCTTTTGGTTTTTACCAATTCTAGTATTTACCAATAAATTGTGAGAAATCTGTAATGGACTAGAGGTTTCAGATCCTTGATAATACCAGACATAGCATACTATCTATCCCATCTTCATCCTGGTTTAGAAGATTTATCCTTTAAAATGTGGGAATGAGATGTGACAGAATCATATTTATGCAGTGAAACATAAATTTTGTAAGCAAGTCACATAAAGATGTTTTGTACTTTTTGAACACTGGCAAATACTATCATCTGGCAATGTAAAAATAAAAAATATTTTTTTAAAAAAGGAAGAATTACTTTAGCTGATAATATATAAGTACTACTGGCTATGTAAGAAAATAAAATCCTGTGATTTTCATTTATAATAGTTGCATCCAAGAATTGATGCTCGAAGATATGATGAAAATCTAGGAATGCTTCTAATAGAATTTTTTGAACTCTATGGAAGGAATTTTAATTACTTAAAAACTGGTATTAGAATAAAAAATGGAGGTGCCTATATTGCCAAAGAAGAAATCATGAAAACCATGACTAATGGATATCGACCATCCATGTTATGTATTGAAGATCCCCTTCTGCCTGGTAAGATGACATACATTACTCTCAACTTTTAGCCCAGAAACTTTGAAAGAAATGTTTAAAAGATCTTGTTATGCAATATTTGTTTATTACATTTATATTACATTTATTACATTTATATTACATTTATTACATTTATAGCATAGTTTTTTTGGGGAGAGAGAGGCTGAAGGCATTATCATTCACAAGAACAAAGCTGTGGAATATTTACTGGAATCAGTTTTTCCAGGGTGCGTATACAGCCAAATATCACATGTCTGATAACGAAGCATACTGAAGTAAGAGTAATGCTGGCATAGCTATAGGATAGACCTTTTATCTGAATGATATTGCAGCAGCCAGTGATCTTCGCAGTAACTTTTAGTCATGTAATCACTTAGCAGCCATTTAGTTTAACAACTTGGTCATTGGAACCAAACTTGATTGTTAAACAACGGTGTATTTCCATGTTTTGTATTGTACTAATCAGTATCCATAGTACCAAAATACGACAAACACTTTTCTGGGATTACAAATCTCATATTTTTCATGTATTTAGTCTGCAGTGGGAAACAGTACGACAAAGATAATTTTATTTCCTTTTGGTTTGTCAACCAGTGATATAAAGGTAGTCCTCAACTTACCACAAGTAGCTTAGCAACTGTTTGAAGTTACAACTGACCCCGAAATGGTACTTGTGACTTGGTTCCAAAGTTCTGATAGCTGGCCTCGAGCTCTTGACAACAGACTTGCATTTACAGCTGTTTGCAACATTCCTACGGGTCACATGATTGCCATTTATGACATTAAGCCCTACCCCACAAATAAGCCCTAGTTAAGACCCCGCCTACTCCGTCCCATAGTCTGTTTGTATGAAGTGGGGTGAGGCACATGTGTAAAAATCAAGCTAGGGTGCAGGGGTGGAGCTGCCCCATGTGCCCTGCACCTGTTTACCTCAGGGCCCTGGCAGCCAGGCCTCCCATGCCCTGATGTCTTGGCTCACCTCACGGTAGCGGCACCATCAACAGCAACCCATTCAGCAGAAGCCTGCGTGGCCACTGGCCCACTTCTGGTTGCTGGCGGCTACTCGCGGCAGGAGGCCACGTGACACATTGCACTGTGGCACACACCAGCAGCGGCACCAGCACAATGCGACACATGGCGTCATGCCGTAAGCAGCAGCACTGGTGAGATACACCATGTGTCCTGCCACAAGCGGCGGCCCCAACCAAAGTGCCATGTGGCCTCCTGCCGCAAGCGGCTGCAGAAGAAGTCAAGAAGCGGTGTGACAGGTGTCAGGGCATGGAGCCCTGGTTGCAGAGGTCTGAGGTAAGCGGGTAAGGCATCCCCCCAAAAATAAGACCTAGTGCCTCTTTTGGAGCCAAAAAATATATAAGACCAGGTCTTATTTTCAGGGAAACGTGGTATTGAGGTTCCAAATCCAGTGCAGAATAAAAATGATATAGTTGGAGTTTCTTCAATTTTAAGAACGGTAGATAGAAAACTGGGATGCAGCATACTGTTATTTTAAAGAAGTATCAGTTCTGTATGTCAAAGAATAGATTACTGTAACCGGGAAGATCAGGCACCATTTAGTACATATGCAAGTGTATAGAGTGCTCATCTCTCCTTGAGATATCTTACCTATTCCAAGAATTTTAAGCATTGTAAGCATGACAAGGTGAAGTCAACTGGATAATGGAGTCAACTGGATAATGAGTGTGATTTTTAAAAATTTGACTATTACAGGCAATGATGTTGGAAGAAGTTGTTATGGTGCCATGCAAGTAAAGCAAGTTTTTGACTATGCCTACATTGTTCTAAGCCATGCAGTATCACCACTTGCAAAATCATATCCTAATAGAGATTCAGAAAGGTAACTATTTGAGAATGTATTCATTGTATAAGTTGAGGTACATAGTCTTTTAAAAGTCAGGGCTGCATGTGGGCTTTGAGTGGCATGCCAGGTGCTGCAGTTTAAAAAGTGAGCAGGCCAGTAGGAGTCCAGAGGTTTTTGAGGAATATACATTTAAGCTTCAAAATATAAAATTAAACTGGAAGTGCAGTGTGAAATTAAACTTCACATTGCACTTCCAGAATTTTTAAGTATGATCAGAGGAGGAACTCTGAATGTTGCAAAGAAGAATATATTCATTTAAATATATATATATTCAGAATTACACGTGTAAAGAATAAAATTAATACAAACTTCAAAAAAAGGGGGAGAGGTTTGAAAAATAAAAATAAAGAAAAAAGCAAAAGAAAAAAGAAGTAACTTCCTCCTTCATTCCAGGAAGTAAAAACAATTTTAATAGCTATCATTGTCTCTAAGTAAAACATAATCTGTCTTCTCCCCATAGATCATCTCTTACATAAAGAAAACAAAATCATAATGCTATATTAATCTATCAGCAAAATTCCAATAAGAGCAAACTGATAAACTATTTTCTTCTTTTACACCTGGTCAAATAAACCAATCTTATAAATCTTCCCTTATTTAAAAAAAAAGTTGTAGAGGTAGTTTGCTGTTCATTTGTGTTTCAAAGCAAAAATTCTTTAGAACTTATACAGATTTCTCTTGTACCCATAAATAAAATGCATCCTTTTTTTTGTCACGTCTAAAAAAATCCTTTCAAGTCATAATTGAGCTTTTTCTGTATATGCAGAGAAAAAATAATCCAAATCAATTTTCTGATTTAATATCTGTTCATCTCCTCTAGGTATCCATCAGATCCCATTTGAATTTACATTTAAGTTCCCCTTCAAATTAGTTTCATAAACATCTATTGCAGTTCATTCTTTTAAAAATTCACTCTATCAGTTTTATCAAACATTGATCCATTCTGTCCAAAATTTATTGCAGTAAGGATTTTCTACTCCATTTTCTTTATCCCCTGGCTAAAAAAAATCCACTCTAAAGCAGTCTCCATTTTTTGATGAGAAAGTATCTTCTAAACAATTCAGAGCTGTATTTCCAAATCCCTCTGGCCCATTAATCAGTTATTAACTTCACAAAATCCAGTCACTAAGCCCCTAGTAAAACAAATCTTATATTTTTGGACCTTGAAAATCAAATTTACACTATTATCTTTTAAGGAAAGGAGAACTCGCCTGATGAATGCCGTAGTGCCTTGCCAATCCAAGAGGTCTTGATCTCTCCAATATGCAAATAATAAAATAATCCCCCAAATTATATGTGATTAAGATATAAGGCTTGGCCAAGAAATGTGTCCATAAAGGCTGTTTTGCAAGTTTGAGCTTGATGTAAATCCCAACTCGCAGCTATTCTACTCATGAGCCAGCTATAAAAATGACGGTCTCCATGGTCTACTCATGAGGAGCTGTTGTGTGGAGTCATGTGGACAATGTCATTGATCACTCCTTTGTTCTGGAAAGATTACCTGACTGGGATCCAGCATTAAGTAGCAATTCCTCTTGCAAACCTGTCTTGCTAGCTAACAAAAGGCAGCAGGGAATCCACTCATCATGGCACTTACAGGAAGTATAATATGTATTCAATTCTAGGGCTACATAATACTTATTCTCTTGTAATACAGCACCCTGGAAAGGAGCTAATATCAGTTGAAAAGATCGACATTGAATGTGTGCAAATCTTTTAAAAAAAGTTCTTTTGTTCTTATGTTGTCTATAGTGAAGTTCAGCTTATTTTTAAAAAATGTGTCACTGTTGTCTTGATTTCTTATCCTGGTCAACATTTCTTCTAGTACTTTAGGTAGAATTATTAAAGTGACAGAAGAGGTGATTGACTACAGAGCATGGATTAAAAAAAAATGGGGAAACAAAGCTAACTTTTCATCTGATCTTGGTAAGTAAATATATTGATCCTAAAAATAAACCCCATGTTATTTTTATCATACTTTTCTTATTTTTATTTTCTTATGCCATGTTTCAGTGCTATCTAGTTCAGTACTCAACCTACCTCAACGTTTCCCTCAGTTCTTTTTTATGATTTGTTGACATAAACATGTGAATCCATGCCTGTCAGGCTATTTGATTCCTGATTTTAATTTGTTGAGATTAATAAAATACACTAGTTCCTTTGCATGTTATTTCAGTCTTAAATATCTTTAATATAATAGCTGACTTAATCAGCAATGTTCAGTAAAGCTAACAAAACTTTAAAACTAACAACACTCGAAACAGAGTTTTAAGTGAAAAGGAAATATATTGACATATAAACATATATGTGTCACTAGATGTTCAGCTGAAAGAGAGAGAATCAATATCTTCAGAGAGTGCAACCCAGAATAGAGATACCGAATTGCTTTACAACCAACCTTTGACTTTGTCATTTACTGATATGCAACAATTATCATCAGGTTCATCTGCCTCATCAGTATCATCTCTTTCTGGAAGTGATGTTGTAAGTTTTATCTTTTTTCTATTTAAACTGCTGTCTACATACATGTGGAAATTAATATCTGAATAATATCTGAATTACAAGCTCTTTTATAAGATCACAAATACAGTTGTTACTGTAATCATATTGAAGTATATATAAGCTTGAAATCACTGTTCCTGCCAAGCTTCCTCTAAATTTGTTAAATAATATATAATCTATCTAAAATATAATTAATGTATTACCATAAGTAAATAATCAGAACATAGATTTGAAACCATTATCTTATTTAATGTAAAGTTTATTAAAGACATTCTCAAAATGAAAGTAGATTAGAATGTTAATTAAAAAATAAAAACTTTTTTCATTATTTCTATTTTAGTCTCATACTTATGATTTTAATCTAATGTTTACAATTTTACTCTAAAATGTTTTTTAGTTTTTAAAAACATTTACATATGTGGAACTAATTACATACTGAGTCCTTAAAGACAGATAGATACCACAGAAAACAAAGAAGCCTAGATAAATTGTGACTTCTCCACAAATGATATCGTGACTGCTGATTGAAGTAGCACAAGCTATAAAAATTGCCTCGCTAGCTCAGTCTGGGCATGAAAAATCAGTTGCAGTTTCGCCTAATCAGAATAGCAACTGGATAGTGTTAAGAACTGTTTATTCAAGGCACTTATTTAACTTATTTTTACAGTCTAGTAATGGAAGGTCAGAAACAGTTATTTTTTCCAAAATATTTTTTTACTGATTCTCCTCTAGAGAGATTATTTCTATAACATGTTCAGTGCAAAATCATCCTGCTTTAAATGTGTCATCTCAGGTTCTTTATATATATATATATATTTATATATATACATATATGCATATAAAATAAAATAAAATCCCATATTTTCTCCTTTTGTGTAACATTAAGGATTCTGATACTCCACCTTGCACAACTCCTAATATATACCACTTCAGCCTGCAAGCACCATCTCCACTTACGGCTGGAATACATCCGGCATTAACTATGCCAAGTGGTAAAAATCAGTCTGTGCCTGCAAGAGCATTGATTATGGCCACGAATAATCAGGTATGTGAAAAATTCTGTGTTTAATTTGCTCACGCAAGCATTTTGAAAATAATAAACCAGAACACTACCTAAGAGAAAAAGAGCAATTTTTAGGATGATTGAAAAGATGAAAATGTAGCAATCCCTAGAAAAATAATTTTAAATCATTAATATAGAAAACCTCAAAAAGCGTGTTAGCTAGGTTAACTAACAAGCATTTTAAATAGTTGCCACTCTACTGGAAATTTCAAGATTCCTAGCTGATTTTTTTTTTAAATTCTATTTTATTTTATTCAAAAGAAAGTTAAAAATACAAAACTCCAAAAACTTCAAAAACAAACAAAACCCGAAAGAAAAACAAAGCAACCAAGACATTAAAAAAGTGCATCAAAAACAAAAAACCCAACACCTATACATGTTATCCCCCCAACTGAATACTGATTAATACATTACTAAAATATTGTTTCCCACCCCTTGTAAAACAGCTCCCCAATTTTTAAACTAGTAAAATTATTTGCAAATTATTGATTTGTCTTCTATATACTATATTAATGACAAAATAGATGATAATAATAATAGTGATGATGATGATGATAATAATAATAATAATAATAATAATAATAATAATAAAAAGATTAAGGTTTCAAAACTCTCTGTTAACAAACTGTTATTGTAATCCACCCATAAAAGGCTTGCCACAGCATCTTGTCTATCCCAAATCATCCCAAAACTTAAAAGTAATTCATCCTGGATCAAATATCTATGTTTGTTAACTAGATGAGGGAAGAAAAAGAAACCTGAAGCAGATGGAAACAAGAATGATATTATCGGGATATTTCAATCCAAGGTTAAAGGAAAAATTCAAAAGAGATAAACTCCAAATAAATTGAAAAAGTCCAATATTAATGTAAATCAAATGAAAGCACTTCACTATACAGAAATGTGGCATGCTTCCTTACAGAGAGAACAAAGGTTACGGATGAAGGCAAATATACAAAGAACAAAAAGATTATTCCGAACAACATACATAAATCAAAGGGAAAGAAAATGGAAAAATCAGAGTACAGCAAGGGGTTGAAGTAAATTGGCATCCAACCACTGGTCAATTTTTAAGAGCAAAAAACAAAGTAAAACAATAAATTCAAAAAGTGAAAATTAAAAATCCAGGTGAATGAAACTGCTGAAAGGAAGATGGATTCCCCCTGTGACTTTCCTACTGCTTCCAGAGGGAACTGGAATCTTCAAAACTTTCCTTCTCAAATAGGTCCCTGGCCATCCAAAACTCGTCTTGGGTCATTCCTGAGTGTCCCATTCAAATCCAGGGAACAGCACTGCCAGAGAACCAGCTTTGGCAGCAGAAACAGTAGATTGTTGATAAGAGAGAAAAAGCCTCTTACTCTTCAGCAGCCACTTTGGGGAGGAGTCACCAGATTCCTACCTGTTTTTAGATCAAGTGAGCATTTCACCAAAAGTGTGTTAGATTTGCCAAGCTATAGTTCTAAGATATCCCCAAAAATATGATCAAGCTAAGAAAAGAGAAAAGTTGCAGTAGAGATGGGGAAAATATTCAGCTAGGAATATTGAAAGAGACAGTGGTCTAGAAGCTGCCAAAATACGACATTATTATTTGTTCATCTACAACATAATACCCATTTTCTAAAAAAATGTTTTTGTATTTCCATGTGTGAGGATGGCACGCACATGTGTAGAATACCAAAAGCATCTTTCTGACATGATTTCTTATTAGTAATTGAATAAAAAAATAAATATTCAGAGTACTCAGAATATTCTAAACCATATTATCACATCATAATCTGAAAAAAACTTCTCAGATTTCAGTCTATGCCATGCAAGTCTCTTCAGTTTTCATCTTTGAATTAGGATAATATAAATGTATTCTAACTCTTTAAAGCAAAAGCATATACAGCATCAATAGATCCATTTCATAATGTCATCGGACTCAGAAAACAATATCTAAAATATTCAGATTAATGTTGTATTGTAAGTTGTCAAGTAATTTAGATCACAGGGTTAGAGTTAGGATGCCATTCTGCCTCAATTATTTGTATCTTGTCTCTGAAGGTAAGTTCCTTGCAAGTCAGCATATGAGTAAGAAAAATATAAATTAATGAAATCACAGCAATGAATGTTAGCATAAAAAGTAATCTGTCTCCTCATAAAACAATGAATGGTACATGTTAGATCACTGTGAATTCAAAAGTACCTTGTTTTGTGCTAAAGATGCACTGTTCCTATCGTAGTTGAAATGTCTCATACTTAAAATGTAAAACAAACTAAGAATGCTTCAAAAATGAAACATTTTGTAAATTCCTAGTGTAGAATATTTTGGAATTAGTCTCATCTATCTCCTCTCCTCAAAATCTCTTTTGCAGAGCAGTAGGTGAGAAATGATCCTTTAAAATTCAGAAAGAGCAGACCTAATATCTTCTTTGATTGGCACTTCTCATGGAATTTGTCGAAGTAATATAGTACTGCTTTAATTTTCCTGAACATAACTTTCCTTTAAATTTTGGTTGCAGATCTCTGAATGCTGTATTGCTTTTTCATAAGTATAAATTCATTATTTAAGAACTGCATGAGACCACATTAATGAAATATTGGCAATAATATTAAATAGTTGGCAGTAATACTAAATATTTCCTTTGTTTTCAGCAGCACAATGGAGTGAAGTTTACTGTGAAAGGAGCTCATAATCAAGGCAGTGGATACAATTCTGCCAGTAATGGAGCTGTAAGGCAGCCAGTTAGCAACAGAGGTCATCACCAACACAACCGTAATATTTGGAGGAGAAAGAAGTACAGGGACAGTTTGCCTATTAGCCTTAGCAGATAATGGCCAACTTCAGAGTCCTCTTTAGACTAATGCAGTGTGTGTGATACTGCTCTGGGAGGATTTGAGACCAGCACTGAGTACATCTGTCTGTGGATGTTGCCAAATATCTGCATCCAACGTTTGCATGTTTCGTGTGTGGTGATGGAGTCCATCTTAAAAGAAATAATTGTGCTTATCGTGAAGCCTTATTAACTGTGGAAGTTTGTCTTCTGCCTATCCATGATTATTACAGTGCTGAAACAGCTCTGGTAAGATTATTGGGAGGACCATAAATGCTGTGGCACTTTGCTGTAGCTGCATTTGTTCATAATTGGTTGTTTTGTTTTCTTGGAAGGAGAATGGGTTGCTTGAATGTTATTTTCCATTACAAAACTTTATTTGTGGTATTGTTCACCACCTTCCCATTTCTTCTACAATTGGTTTTGTTGCCTTACTCACATCAAACATAACGTGCAATAACTTGGAATGTTTTAATCATGAATATATTTATGAAACAGGTGTGCACATATGCACACACATCTGCTTATGTCTGTGTGAGAGAGAGAAATTTTCTTTTTTTTTACAGATCCTTTCCCAAGTTGCATTTTCTAAGTTGGGTTCATGCTTCTGGTAGATTAGCTAAGCAATCAATTTAACACATCAAGCTAATAATATCGGAAGCTTCCTAATTTGTAGAGGAACTGTTGGTCTGGCTTAAGTATTTATAATAATGATTGAGTTAAAAGGCATTTTGGCTAGTTATCTTACTAGTCTGGCATGTAATGTTAAATTCAATCTTATGAGATAAAATGCCATCTAATGCTCTTACAGATCTCATATTTATTTTAGTGGGGATCATGTAAAAAATTTGAATCTTCAGTTTACTTGCTACGGCTGGACAAAATTACTATTACAAATCAAGTTTGCGATTATACGTATATATATTCAGTTAAGTGTCAGGGATATATTTGTGGGTGTATGTAATGTGTGTGTGTATGTATGAAGTGTGTGTTTCTATATCTCCCTGACTCTTAACTGCAAATTACAGATACCAGTTCGTCAATTTCATTTCCCTTCTGATTGCTTGGACCATTGTTAAATAAAGCATCCAACTTGAAGAATGTGGAGAAAGGAATGTGTAGTGATTCCATTAAGGAATCTGATTAGCAGCCTGCATTAGTTCTGTTGAGAGCAACTACCTGAAATGTATCTTCTGGCTTCTCTATGCATTCTGAAGTATTAGTCTATTATTTTGTAAAGACACAGCCCAGTGGTATTGAGATAATCTGTATGGCAAGCAACTGATTTAAAGATGCATACAGATATACTATGCAAGTGTGTATCATCATGGCAACATATTTGTTTTATTTTAAAACCTGAAATTGTGTGTACAGCCTACCCTGCATTTAAAAAATATCATGTTTCTTATATCACTTACTGAATCTTTTTATGCTTTTTTTTTCTTTGTTGGAAAAAAAGTTTTTAAAATTTGGAAAGAACCGTGTTTAGTAATTCTGCTTGAAGAAATTGTATCTTGACATCTTAAATTGTACATGGAAATTAATTTTCTTAAGCAGCGAATGTTTAACAAAGAATGGTCAGAAACGGATGTAGCATATGCTAGAGATTTTTTTCAAAACAAATGCAAGGCCTTTGAATATCATGAGCGAAAAGATTGTGACATTCCAAAGCAGAGTAGCACATATTTTGTCTACAGTTCATCTTGATCTAGTATTCTCTTTTAAATTGATTGTAAGATAATCAGAAAGACAGGCATAAAATACAAGGTTTACTATACTAGCCAGCATCTGTATAGAAAGATGTATAAAGTTTGCAAATTTAAGGGAAATATGAACGTGAAAGTTATTGAAAATGTATCCTGTGGTTGTTTATCTCTACCTGCAAGTTGCCCTGTCATACTCCTTATCACATATTATATATTATTTCCTCTGGAAACAACTCTTGAACCTTCAAACTATGTTCTATACATACACAGGTTTTTATGTCCCCATCCCCATACTGAAGCCCCTTAAGTATGCTACCCACTTTTTAAAAAAGAACTCTCCTCGAAATTCCTTCCTTCCCCAAAACAATATTTGATAATATTGTCAACCCCTGATTGTTAATACTTCAGATGAACAGTAATTGGACAACAAATAAAGAGTAAACAGATGGTGAATTGCCAAAATCTCAACTCTGCTTTATAGTGGAATCAGTATTTTTGTTTTGATTATTTTTCAAATCTTATGAAAAGCTCGTAGTAGAATCTGGTATAGGAAGGAATCTAAACTTGAATAAATCATTCAGGGGCTGATTATAAACCTATAATCGTTCTACATGCTAGCAATATTGACTATGAATCTACATTATTGAAATATTGATGTTCTAAATAGTTCCATTTAAAAGCAGGATAGACTTAAAAGGAGCAGATATCATGTCCCATTCAGTCATGATTAACCATAAATTGCACTGGCTACCACTTTGGTTATGTTCTATGCCTCTGTGGATGACTGATAAAATATGTTCATTTTTGTGTGTAATAACAATGTGGGAAGCTAAAAAATACATATTTTTATGTGAAGTTTTGTATTCTTTGATTTTTAATAAATTTTCAAGGCAGGTATGTCCATGGTGTAATGTAGCATTCTTCATCTGTCATTGTGATCTTTTTATTTTCATTATGTTATCACAATTCTGTTTTATAATCAAAGCAAAATTCCATTTGATCCAGTATTTCATGTATTAGAGTGTCTAACCAAATTATACTAAGACATTTATAAAAATGTCATGAAAGATAGCTAGCCCTTTTAGTGATCCGAGAGAGATTGTCTTTGAATGTGGATTGAGGTGGGCTAATCCTGATGTTACTTCAGGACAATTGCCTTGAGGGTAAACCTCACAAAGTTTTCTTTAAGATTTTGGTAGCAGTTTTTATACAGTGTAACTTTGGAGCTACAACTATCACATCAAAAATTATTGAACTATATCAGTGGTGTATTGAAATTATTTTGGAAATATTAAAGCAAAGATGCAAAATATATGTTGCAAAATGTGTATGCATGAGTGAATAAATTTTTCAGATTTCAGTTAATGAAAAATTCTTCTAGACTTGGCTAGATTTTCAAGGAACATGAACTACATTTTTCTCAGGCTTCATTATTGATGTATAATTTGTTAAAATATGCCAGCAGTATTTTTAATATTATCTTAACTGCTCCTAGAAATGCTCCATTTTCATAGTATTTAAACAGCAGTCAAATGTACATGACCAACTGCATGCTTTTTGTGGGGAAATCGTTATGTTCATTGACAACATTAAAATAATTCAGGTAGTTCTCACTGACCACATTCAGTAACTGTTCAAAATTATGGCACATGATGAAAAAAGAGACTTACCAGTGGTCTGTGAAATTGTGTCTATTGCAGGGTGCCAGCAGTCATGTGAATACAATTTGGACATTTGGCAACCAGCACACATTTACAATGGTTGCAGCATTGCGCAATTAGGTCAGTGGTTCTCAACCTTTTTAATGCCACGACCCCCAACCGGTCGTAAGTCGACTTCCCAACTGGTTGTAAGTCGAGGACTTCCCAACTGGTCATAAGTCGAGGACTTTCCCTGCCCGGGAGTGCTGCACATGCGTGGTGCCACCCCCTGCGCCGGCCGAGGCATAGCTGGCAAGAGGCAGCGACGGCGCAGGGTGACCACCGGTTGGGCCACCAGCTGGCCCAGCCCAAGGGAGGTAAGGCACTCGCCGGCCTCCCACCCCTGGCCTTCTTTTACTTACATTTTTAATAGTTGCTCAGCAGGGAGGGGTGGAAACTTCTAGACAGCTCGCCTTCTCTGCAGACAGCTTGCAGCACCGTTTGCAGACTGGGACTTTTGGTGGGGTCAGCAGGGCAGAGACAGCCTGGACAGCCAATAGAATTAGACTCAATTCAAGAGAGTCTATTCTATTGGCTTTCAAAAGCCAATAGAATAAGAGGGAGTAGCACAGCTAAGGAAAAGGGGGAAAAAATGGCAGACTGCGTTGTTTGGCAACCCCCGTGAAATGGTCGTTCGACCCCAAATGGGGTCGCAACCCACAGGTTGAGAACCACTGAATTAGGTGATCACCATGTGTGACCTTCACAGCCACTTTCCAACAACAAAATCAATGGGGAAGGTGGCAGAAAGTTACAAATCATGGTTATGTGATTTTCCACTTAACAATTGCATTACTTTGCAATGAAGTTGTTAGGTTTGTTTGTTTTTTTGCAGTAATTAAGAATGGCCTATATGACCAATTGTGCCAATAAAGTTTATTCTTACTAAAAAACATAATACTTGCCTAAAGAAATATACAGTTACTTTTAACATTTTACTTAACTGTGGCCAAAAGGTTATAAAATTGGATATGACTCACTTAACAACTGCCTTGCCTAGCATTGGAAATTCTGGTTCCAATAACCTTTTAGGTCAAGGACTACGTCTATATGGTGTTAATTTTGTGTAAGCAATTAAAATTAAGAAATTATGAAAACAAAGGAGAATGGGTATTAACTCTTCCTCTTCGTCACTGTGGTTGCTGGGACAATTCCCTAAATATTTACCTTTGGTGCTAATAGTTTACACACTTTGAGAGCAAGCAAGTACATTTCATTTTAATGTGTGCCAATGTGCCCACAGTAAAAAATGACAATATTGGTTCATTTTAATATATCACACAGAAGATGTCTATAGCTGTTCCTTCATTACATTACACTGAAACTACAAATACTATGGGAATATCCTTTCTATGGGAACTGAAATATATGGACATTATAATTTAGAAAATTACACAGTAAAAAAAGAGGACAAATATTTTCTAAATAAAGTATCAAAACTACAAGCAATGTCTTTCTCAGGTAAATATCAGTCTGTAAAAATTCAGGCCTGTTTCATGAGGTTGGTGCCATGCCTGTGTGATCTCACAATGCTCTATTGCTTTCAGATATTTTTGTGAACCGAACCAATGATCTTTCAGTTCAGCTACTCCTCCAGAGGAGATGTTAGAAGGATTTTGCAGTGCTTGCTCCAGAGCTGACTGGAATCCCATGGCTAGGAACTTCTGCCATCTCCAGGTTCCTTGGTGGTTGTTTCCTCAATGCTGCTTAGGCAAGCTTCCTCTTCTTTCAGAGCAAACGTAAACTTGCACAGAGACAATGTTTTGCTCAATATGAACAGAAGAGGGTTGAAGGACTCCTTCATTTGCCTTCTGGGAGGATATATTTTAGCACATCTTCACCAGACTTTCCTTGTTCCTGTTCCTTATCTTCTCCTGCCTTAGCCAGCCATGAGTGCATTCCCTAGGGTTTATTTAGCAAAAAACAACCACCACCACCTTGTGGAAATATGCTCAGCCTAATAATATGTTGTACTTTAAGCTTGCACTCTGCAGTCAACCAATGTTCCTGAATTCTTTCTATGCCACTCCTCTACAATGAAAAGGGCATCCACTCCATTTGAGTGTTGTGCAAATAGTTTCTGCTTTTAAAAATATAACCAGTTCAGCAGGGAGTTTAGCTGTTTTTTTTGGGGGGGGGGGCAGAGTACGACATGGTACTTTTTAAACAAAATAAAATCGGCATAGCACATGCCAGTATTTTCAAATCACTAACCATGCTTCTGAACTGTGAACAAAAACTGGAAGTTCACTCAGTCCCAAGATAGAGCTTTGGCATGGCTGCAAGGTTGGAGCTATCATCCCTGTATATAATAATAATAATAATAATAACAACAACAACAACAACAACGTTGGAAGAGATCTTGGGAGGTCATCGAGTCCAACCCCCTGCTCAGGCAGGAAACCCTACACTTATTACTGATTGGGCAATACCTGTAGAATAAAGGTGTCATTTATCTAATGAAATATCCCCATCTCAAATAGTTCTATAATATGCACTTTATTGAGAACCAGGTTGATGTAGTGGTTAGGGCACCAGCCTAGAAACCAGGAGACAGTGAGTTCTAGTTCTGCTTTAGTCACCAAGCCAGCTGGATGATTTTGGGTCAGTCACTCTCAGCCTTATGAAGCAGGCAAGTATAAAATACTTATGAAAATATTGATAACTGCAGGAAATTGTCCATGTAGTTGCCAAGAATCAAAGCTGAGTTGAAGGCAAGAACAGAGACACACAGAGACGCATACGCATGCACAGAGAGACTTATTACATAATATTTCAGTGCATATCAGGTTTACAGACTGTTGTGCCAAGTGAATTATACTACTATTGTTTTATTTAAGATTCCAATCTCTTGTTATCATACCACTGTTACTGTTCTATTATGGATTTCTGCTTAGGCAAATATGCAAGCTTTTGAATTTTTTAAGGATTTTTTTTGTGGGGGAGGAGACAGTCTTAGGAATGGATTTCATATAATTATATACCGGTAGTACATGAGAATTACAATTGGCTTAGATCCGTCTTGTGTATATTCACTACCTAATGAGAAGCAAGGAAATTATAGAATATGGTATTTAACAAAAAAATTGTCAAATGCAAAATGTTTATAAGGATTTTAAGGATATTTATCTTTCTTGCTCTTATTGATCTTGTCACAGAAAGAGGGCACTCTTGCATTAGCTTTCCTTTCTTACTAAAAATATAAAATCCACTGCTCTCCCAATATGTTCATTTTTGCATCTTTCTTCTTTGTGTTGCTTTTTTTAAAGTTTCTCTGACTCTGAATCCAATTCAAATAACCTGTAAAATGCTTTTTATTTTAAATCACATAATACATTTCAAGCAATAAAAATGCTGAATAAGGACAGCATATAAATAAAATGCTGAGAGACAATATCAGTTTTTTATCCCTCCTTTATTACTTTTTAAGTAACTCGTGAACATACCTAATACTCCTTCCTCCTCCTATTTTCCCCATAGAAGTTGAAATGAATCCAGCTTTTCCCACAAACTCCCCCCCCCCCAGCCATGGGCGACAGACCAAGGCTGAGGGCAGTTATATGAATGGAAGAAAGGGATTAAAAAGTCAAGATGGCATTCATCAATCAAAATCAATGGTGCTACCATCTTGACTTTCTGAACTTTTCCTGAGAAACCCCTCGACTTCAAATACATACATACATACATACATACATACATACATACATACATACATACATACATACATACATACATATAAAATTGCCACCCCCCTGCAGAATAGATAGGAATGATCAAATGATGGCACTTCAGTCCATGGTGATTTGGTTCGTTCACTCCAAAATAAAGGAAAAAGCCTTATATAGGGCAAAATGAGGAAAATGTGCTATATCTTCGTTCCCATGTAAACAGAGAATGAAAGAAAGCTGAAGCTCATTTTCTCTTTCCCTGCAAAGCAACTATTAAGGCAGTTCTTTATTCTTGGTTACCTTCTTTCTGTCGATACTTCTCAGCAGCTCTTCGCGTTTGTTTTGCTTGGAGCAGCCACCTTCCTAGTTATGGTTCAAATGAATACCGTGGCAGGTTGAATGTGATGCGTGTTTGAGAAGGCCTTAATAATACTCGTTCAAACAGGAAACATTGGTTTGTCCTTGCAGGCTCTGAGTCCCTTAAGTGTGAAAATAGTTGGGAAACTTTTAGAATCCTAATTATGTCAGCAGGGCAAAATTCTTTTTTCTAAAAGTACTCTCGTGAATAACAAAGATTGTGTTGCCAGGGATTTTCTACATTCAGAATGGCTCTCCTTTTCAGAGAGACTACAGTTGATACAAGATTGGGTCAGACAGCTAGTACCATAGAACAGGGGTCCCCAATCCGTGGTCCGTGGATGTGTTTCACAACAAAAATGTTGTTCTTATGACCCTAATATAATCCCCATGCTCTTAGTCATGTTTGTTTGGGTTCATGGTTCAGGATTCTCCAATGGCTCTCTAAGTATATCTTCTGGAATTTAAGTTTTGAAGCACCCCCAAAAAGCAAGGAACACCCCTGGATTGATGCATAGAGAGAAGCACATAGGCTCAATCTGATCCATGGCTCTTATCGTATACCCATTATAAGCAGTCACCATGTTCTCTATTGAACTGCCCACTAGATCCTCAGGGGAAATCCCAAACTCCCTCTGCACCCCATCAGAATCCATTAATCACTTGGTTTAAACTGATCTAATAGGTGTACATCCTGCCATTAACCCTTGATGAGTTCTTCTCCCCTAACCTCCCTCCTGTTAGCAGCAGCAGGTACCCAGCTTAAAGACCTGCAACTTCTTTTATCTCACAGAAGAGACGGCGATAAATCCAAAAGTAATGCAATTTAAGAAATGATGATCTTGTCCAGCATTTTGTTTCCAAAAAGCATGAGATTAGCCAGTTGCAGATGATCAACAGCTGTTGTTCAAAAGTATTCTGTCTCTGAATTGGAAGGTTGTATCGCTGTTTCCAAGTGCCCCATAGGCACTCAAACACTTTTTGCCTGGGCGGAGAAAGATGGAGACTGATTGCAAATGGGACACTTTGAAATGGAGGGATTAGCAATTTTCCTGTGCTCTATGGCAGAGGTCCCCAATCTTTTGGGCACCAGGGACCGGTTCCGTGGAGAGAGGTTTTTTCGCGGACCGGAGGGGGCATGGTTTTGTATGCTGCCTGCATCCTGCGGATGAGGCTTTGCTTGTTTGCATGGACTGGTTTCTGGCTTGCTGCAAATCGGTGCCGGTCTACGGACCAGGGATTGGGGACCCCGGTTCTATGGTACTAGCTGTCTGACCCAATCTTGTATCAACTGTAGTTTTGAAAAACATTCCCTTTCTTTCTTTCTCTAAATAATTACTGAAAATATTGAAAAGTAGAGATTCCAGAACTGATCCTCTTGGCACCCCATAGTTCTCCAATTTGATCTAGATCATAGATGGGCATTCAGGTATGATTTGCAAGGAGGCTATTTATCCATTTAATTGCCATGCCATCTAAGAGGCATGAGACTATAGGAATGATAGACTTTAATTACCACATTAAATAATGGGCTGCAAAATTAGAAGTCAAAATGGGTTTGTCATCCATTTTCCTGAAATCAAGATGTATTATTCTCACAATTGTTATTGGAGTTACCTCATCAAAATAATTAGATATATATAGCCTGGCAAGATTTGTTTTTGACACATCTAGTAATTAGCAATTGTGATCAAGAGACTTACAGATCAATGTTTTTATGATCTATACAGAATTTTCCAAGGTATCAATATCAGACTAACTGATCTTTAGTTTGCCAGAGTTCCTTTCCTCCCTTTTTAACAATATTTTCTTTTTCCTAGTGTTTTGGCACCTCATCAGTTCTTCCATGTGTCTCAGAGATAACATATTCAGGTTTTTGCTAGATCGTTCAATAGTTCAAAATGATCCTAGAGTTTTCAACTCATTCAAAGCATAAAGGTATTTGCTGTTAATATTTCAGTCAATTTCAAGCTTCATTCCTGCTTTTCACAATTTCCTGACGGAACCACATACTGTACTTTTTTGTTGAAGAAAAATGAATCAAAATAGTAGCTAAGAATTTCTGCCTCTTCTTTGTTATCTATTATTTTGCCAAACACATATGAACAAATGCAAATTTTATTATTCTTATCAACTTTCACTAACTTCTGTGCTTTACTGATAAGGATACACTTCAAATTTTGCGCTGCAAATAGATGTCCAGCAAGAAACACACACAGAGAGAGGGGGAGACAGGGTTGGAGGGAGGGAGAGAGAGACTTTGCTGCTACCTAATTGTAGTCCAATTTTTCACAATTTAGATTTCAAAGCCCAAACTGCCACTTCCTCAGTTAAAAAGCTCTTTTTCTGCTTTCCCTATTCTCTAAAGGAGAAAGTTGTCAAAAAGACCATGGAAATTTCTTAGAGGGGCCATTTTTGCCAGATCAGATTTGCAGACCTCGTAGTTGATAAGAGATAAGATTATGCAGAAGTTCTGTCTGGAGTTGATTCCACAACGTATCCAGGTACTTTGGAACAGATTTCTAACTTGCCCCTTTCAGAGTCAAATTCTTTTACAAAGGACCAATGTTCATCTATTTTTTTAGAATTCTGGCACATCACCAAAGACAGTGCTGTGGCAGTTGTGCCAAAAAACAGAAAAGAAAAAAAGCTTTCATTATTTATGTAAAGCCTTGTCCTGGATTGAGAGGAAGAATGTTAAATCCAATGAATAATAGTGGCAGAACAATAATATTAGTATTGTTCTACTGTTGGTCAATGTCTCTGGGAGTGGGAAGACATCTTGGGAGATGAATGATTAGCTTTCCTTTTCACTGCATTTATAATCGTATTGTATGAATGATCTACTCTATAAATAAGCCTAACTGATGGCTGTCCTGATTGTATATCAAAGTGCATGTTATTAGTTCCAGACACAGCCTGACAAGAAAAATAGAATCAGTGTAAAAAGAAGGTTTTCAAAGCCTATTCTATCCCTGGCCAGTCCAAAAGGATTTGTGGTCAGTAATGTTGAAACAGTCAAAGGAGCTTCATTTTCCTATTTGGTTAGGTCATCCATTACAATGCCTAGCATCATCCAATCTGATATACCATTTGAAAGCATAATTCAAATATGTTCAAATAATCTGTATTCTACAATTATGTCTGAGTTGTGAAACAGTTGCTTTATTGATCATCTCTGTCAAAAATGGTACATTTAAGAATGGACATGATGCAACATTCACCCTATTTGGTAAAACATGAAGTATTACACTCGTGTTTTTCCTTTTCTTATAGGGGGAAAAACTGAATTCTGTTTTTCTCACTCCTGCTCTGGGGTTCAAGTCAAATTGGATTGCACTGCTGTGGTGTCTGCAGGGAAGTGTAAAAAAAGAAAAATCAAAATGGCAGCAAAATGGTAGAAGCTCTGCCCTTTCTTAAATAATAATAACCCTGGACCTCCAGTTTTGTGCCCGTACTGCACGATCGTAGGAGAGCAGAGCTCCGCTCCCCACAGCTAGTTTCGTCCTGTCTGGGAGACCCTAAATGGGTCTGAAGTTGCCCCTTAGAGGTGACCATGAAGGAGGGGCGCCCCGTTGATCACAAAATGATGGCGGTTGCTTCATTTGTTTAGGGGGAAGCCCTCCAACATGACAGGAGAAAGGCTAGCGTGATATCAGCGTCTAGCCCAAGCTAATTGCAGCCAAAGTCCAAGAGCACAAACATCGGTGAACAATGTGCTTGGAATTGGTGAGAGTATTAATCTTCTCTATTCTATCTCGTAACTTAATCCTTGGAAAAGGCTCCCAAAGCAAGAAAATCTCCAAAAGTGAAGGGAGGGGATCTCATCCCCACTCCCTCATAGATGGAAGTGGCAAATTAATACGAAGGGAGAAAGAAACATATTGAAATTCAACTTAAAATACTACAGTCTGGATAAATCTAGAAACTAAAAAAAAACCTGTTTAGACTACACCTTAAAGAGTCTTGATGAAATTATAAAAAATATATAACAACAATAACTTTCTGTTTGAAAAAACTGAAAAATGAACGGCTACTGACATCTAGTGGAGAATCAGAATACTAACTATAAGAGTTCAGAAACTGGCAGGATGCCCGGAAACAAAGAATAATCGGTTCCCTTGAAACTGTAAATAACCTTGAAGACAGCTGGGAACAAAGGAAGAGCCAGTCATAAGATTAAAGAGTGTCTGAAAGAAAAATACTTGGACTGCTGTAAATTTAAGAACTGTTTACAGAAAAAGAAAAATGTTGGCTCTTACCTAATCTTTTAGAGGAGAATTTACAGGAAGGACTTAAAGTGGCTTAACATACTGAATTGCAATTTTGATTGACTGATAATTGACCCATGAATTAAAACATTGATGAAAGATTGTTTGCAGGGGGGAGACAACATGGATATCGTACAAGTATCAAAAAATGACAAGTTGCCACGTTCAATATTTTCTCCTGAAGTATTTAGCCTGGAATATCAAAAAATTCCAGAAGTGATACTTCAAGGCAAGACAAACACTTTCCAAGAGGAAATGTACAGAATGTTATGACAGATACAAATGACAATAGATTTAAACCACAAGGAAATCCGAAACAATTTTGAGGATTTAAGTAAGCACATCTCTAAGTTAAATCTGCAATTAAAAAACACCCAGGAAATAACGGCGAATGAACAAACAAATCAGATAACAGAACACAAATTAGAAGAACACGATCAAATTGATAAAGCAACAAATGAAAAGAATTACAACTTAATATAAACAGGAAAAAATCTACAAGATTTTAATACAACAATAAAAATGGAATGGACTATAGAATTTCTAGGAGAATCATCAGAATTTGGGAAATAGATATTCTACTTATGTCATCTTTTGTATTCCCAACAATACTTGCAAAAACACAGGAATTGCTGGATAAGTGGATTATATCAACCTGGAAAGCTATTTGGCAAAAGAAGAAGATTATAGAAAGATGCAAGAGATTTGACTTGCCCTATCAGATGGAGTATTACATAAACAAACACTTGTTTGAATATGATTAAAACAATAGAGAACTTTGAACATAAAGGGGCTCTATAACAAGAGATTTAAGTAATATATTATGTTTTATAATACATGAGATATAAAAATAGTGGGTTGATGTAACTTTTATTAATATAAGTGAAATATAAGCTGACTAAAAAGGATGTTATACCTTGATGCTATAAAATAAATAAGAAGTACATTATTTTTATAATGTATGAAATATGAAAACATTGGGATGGTGTACCTAAATGGGAAAATTTGGATAGTTAGATGACTAATATTTGAAGAAATCATGACTGATAAGAAATGGATTGAATATAAAAGGAAAATTAAGCTTAAACAAAAACTACAAAAATAGGATGCATGGTGAATTAATGAGATGATAAAAGATTATTATTATTTGTATAAATATAAAAAATGTCTATATTTAATCATTCATATACTGACAGTATTAAGAATTACATTTTGTTTAAGATTGACAAAGGAAAATATAAATGGGAGAAGGGAAGATCAAAGAAATATATTATTAATATATTAATTATGGGATTATCAAATTTAATCATTACTGATGTTAATTGATTACTATTGTCTTTTTTTCTTTTTAAAATGTAAACCAAGACAACACGCTGTACACCAGGCACTGGAGATTGTCATTGTTAAAAACCAATAAAATATATATACAAAAAATTAATAATAACTTTTACCATCAATAGGAGAAAATAGTGAAAACTGAACAAATATAGAAGTAAAATCAAGAGTCTGGATAAAGATGATCAATACAAATAAACATTCATGAGTTAATAGCCTCAGGCTTGATTTAGACTTCTGCATCACTACACACCAGGGAATGTATGTGTCCATCATTTAGAGACAGTTGCATAGCTATGGCATTTATACTTCTGCAAATGTTAACGTTCTGGCTAAGAGGCACTCAAACAACATGCCTTGCCTTCCACCAACACTTCCCAACAGGAAGTCAGATCAACCATTTAGAGTGCAGGACTTGCATTTCCACATAACACATATTTGAGATTTGGCAGGTTGCAACAATAAGCAACCTACACTTACCCATCCACCCCTTTGCAGCATATGTATGCATCGACGCCTACATGTAATTGTGGGCAAGTCTAAATCAAGCTTCAGGCTACAATCCCTGTAGACTCTTAATTGTAAGCCCCACTGAAAATAATTCTTACTTTTGTGCATGGGTTGTATATCATAGATTTCAGAAGTCCCATCTGAAACTTTGCAAATTGGGTGAGTGTATGTTATAAATTAGATGCAAATGCATGCCCGTGAGCAATTTTAATCAACATTTTAATGAAACACAAATTGCTGAAAGAAGCATCATGGAGAGACTTCAAGTAACTTGCCAGAGATGCAAGAATCACGATGCTAGTTCACAGTTCAATAAACAGAGAGCGATTTTACCTCTTTATAGTACATTAGGGGAGCAGGAGGGGAGAGAGGTGGAATAATGATTTTCAAATTTGGTACTGTTGTCAGCATTTCAGAATAATATTTCTTACTTGAACAGTTGTCCCTCAGGAGGCCCTTGATGCTGACACACTGGAAGCTGAGATGCTATTTTTCCTCCTCCATCTGGAATGAGATGCTATTTTTGAGAAACAATGAAGTAGCAAATAGTTGGGCTATCTAGCTGAATCCCCACAGTTTAATTTCAAAATTCTAAATGTAGCGTTTTCTAACAATGTATCTGGTGGGACAAGAATGGAGGGGAAAAAGGAAATCACTTCAAGGATCAATTGAAAATCATCCAAAATAACTCCCATTTTCAGAAATAGCTTGGTGGTTTGTATTGCCAAATCCTTCCTTCCCCCTATTTGTCCCCCCCCCGTTTGCTATAAGGATCTCTCTACTGGGAAATAAGCATGATATAGAACAGGCTGAGGAATTCTGGAAGTTGAAGTCCACAAGTCATAAAAAGGCCAGGTTTGAAGACCCCTGACATAGAAGATCAGAGAAACCATTGTGATAAGTAGCTCATTAGTTTCCTACATTCTTGCTATATATAATCAGCAGTGTAGGAAGTGAAAGCCTATTCACCATCACTCACAAGGACTTCAGCTGTATTTTGTGAGAGGGGTAGTTACTGAGTGCAGGAGAAAACGTAGATTTAAGCTCCTATCTTCCTCTAGCCCATGTTTCTCCACCTCAACAAATTTAAGTTGTGGGGATTTCAACTGCTAGAATTCCCCAAACAGCCATCTCCAATACTGGGAGTTGAAGTCCACGCATCTTAAAGTTGCTGAGATTGAGAAACACTGCTCTAGCCTGTAACATCCTTACCAATCAAGATAATTTCTACATAATTACCTAGTTTTCTTTCTTTTTTCTTTTTCTGTTTAAAACAGAGAATGAAATAGGCTTTAGAAACAGAGTCTATTTTATTGGTTGTATCAAATAATGAAACAGACATCAGAAAAGGAGGCGAGGTTGTCGTGCAGAAATACAAGCTAATTTGAGGGATAATCCACATGGAGCTCCATTTCCATCTGTCCTGTTTGCCATCGTTCGCTCCCTAGAGATTAAAATGGAAGATCTGTAACTTGAGCTGACCATGAACAAGGAGTATATATTGGAGGTGGTGACCCTTTGAGAGCTGTATGCAACGAAATTTCATTTTGATATATGCCGATTGGTGTACTTTCAAAGTGACAATAAAGTAGTTCTTCTTCTTCTTCTTCTTCTTCTTCTTCTTCTTCTTCTTCTTCTTCTTCTTCTTCTTCTTCTTCTTCTTCTTCTTCTTCTTCTTCTTCTTCTTCTTCTTCTTCTTCTTCTTCTTCCTCCTCCTCCTCCTCCTCCTCTTCTTCTTCTTCTTCCTCCTCCTCCTCCTCCTCCTCCTCCTCCTCCTCCTCCTCCTCCTCTTCTTCTTCTTCTTCTTCTTCTTCTTCTTCTTCTTCTTCTTCTTCTTCTTCTTCTTCTTCTTCTTCTTCTTCTTCTTCTTCTTCTTCTTCTTCTTCTTCTTCTTCTTCTTCCTGTTTCATTTCTAGTGTTGAGGGTGGCAGAAGTGAAAAAGTGTTCCATACTTTACTCCCAAGTATTCTCATAATGTTAAATAGACATCAGCGACCAAAGTCCTCTTCAGTTTATGTATGATCAGTATGAATAACCATGAATAAAGAGCCTCCAAATTGGTCCTCAGTTATTAAACTAATCATTAGGAAAAGGAGCTTATTGTGTTCTGCAAATATTATGTAATTTGCTCTGTGCCTTCTATTGGTTAGCAGCTAGGCCTTGTTTTCTCATTCTTTTTACGTTTCATTACAGCACTGAATTCAGCAGTTTATAGTATTATATTCAGTTGGAACTAAAATGAAACCTTATTTAAAAACCTAAATTATCCTTTTCAGCAGTCTTGGACTGAAATATCTGATACAGGAAACCTTGTGTCTCAAATGGGACTGATCTTCTGAATTTCTATGGATAAATTAATTGGGCTGTGTGTCCATTTTTTTTCTTTTTTTTAAATACATGGTTGTTGAACTTTCTGCCTTGGGAATAACAGGAAGCCAGTCTCTGGAATAGCAACCTGGATTGTATATGTTAGGCAGGATTTGGCAATTTTTATTACAAAAAGGACTAATGTTACAACAGTGATCAGTTCTCTTACTTCCACAATCTATTGCTTCCTGTTAGCTTGGGGCCATGACTGTCATCCCTACCTTTTTTTTTAAATGTTATTTTAAAATCAAGGGCACCATTTCAAAGATAATCTGAAAAATGAATAGTAACATGCCAAGAAGAAGACATAAATTTGCTGAAATTTATTGTACTCTAAGGCACAGGTGTCAAACTCATGAGGTCATGTGATGTGTCAGGACATATCACAACTTTTCCCCCATTGCCGGCAATGGGCTGGGGACAGTTTTGGTGCCATGTATCCAGCCCACGGGCCGGCAGTTTGACACCCCTGCATCTAAGGAAATAGATCGAATTGGTGGATAATAGTTGGAGTGATTTGGCTGAGGGGCCAGGATTTCAGGGAAGGTAAAAAGTGATAGTTTAAGCTCAGGGAACTGAATGGGAAATTATTACAGGTTGCACCCATCTGCTGGTCTGAAGATTCTCATACTGGGGCTCTAGGTATTCAGATGTCTTGGATGCATTTTATAAGTTGATTCAAAAGTTTACATTTGAGACAAATTAAGTTGCTGTTTCCATTGCCATTTGATATAATTAGCCATAGTAGGAAGTTAACATAATAATTGCCAGGGGTAGGGAGTCTTAGAGAGATCAGTGGAAGGCTAGCAGGCTTATTCTGTTCTGTCTGTCGAGTGGTAATAATAATAATAAAGTTGGAAGGGACCTTGGAGGTCATCGAGTCCAACCCCCCGCTCAGGTAGGAAACCCTACACCATTTCGGACAAATGGCTGTCTAGTCTCTTCTTAAAAACTTCCAGTGTTGGAGCATTCACCACTTCTGGAGGCAGGTTGTTCCACTGTTTAATTGTTCTAACTGTCAGGAAGTTTCTCCTTAGTTCTAGGTTGTTTTTCTCCTTGATTAGTTTCCATCCGTTGCTTCTTATCCTGCCTTTATGCACTTTGGAGAATAGCTTGACTCCCTCTTCTTTGTGGCAGCCCCTGAGATATTGGAACACTGCTATCATGTCCCCCCTTGTCCTTCTCTTCATTAAACTAGACATAACCAATTCCAGCAACCGTTCCTTGTATGTTTTAGCCTTCAGTCTCCTAATCATCTTTGTTGCTCTTCTACTGTGGGACTGAGCACAATATACTCTTGGAGGCAGCAGGGACTAGAAGAACTTCCTTTTATCTGCTTTGATTTTGCAAATCAAAGAATGCACCTGATGTGATACATTAAGGCATCAGGCACCTGAACTAAAGCCTTGTAATGATTCTTTATTTATTTATTTTATTTGATTTGGACTTATATGCCGCTCCTCTCCGAAGACTTGGAGCGGCTTACAACATATATAAAACAATATTCACAATCTAAGTCCAAATTAAAAAACACATTAAAAATAAAAACCAACACACATCCATCATTCACACAACAATCCACAATCATCCCCAGATAGGTTTTAAGATTCTTTCGGAAGGCCGGGAGGGTGGGAGAAGCGCAGGCTTCAAGGGGCAGTTGGTTCCAGAGGGTGGGCGCCACAACAGAGAAGGCCCTCCCCTTAGGACCCGCCAGACGACATTGTTTCGCTGACGGGACCTTTGGTCAATAAGAAGCTCTTGGGTGGAAGCCTCTGTCCTGGGGCCAGCATTTCTACAGGCATTTCTACACAGGCTCTTTGCAGTGCTAACAAATCAGCTCTGCATCTCTGTTTAATCACAGCATCCTCTATTTTCAGCAGCTGAGCTGATTCTTGCTCAGCTGATTTATTTCTGGTGTATCTGAAAATCACATTTAAGAAATGACATTTCTGTTTGCAGCCGTGATGTGAAGCAGTGGTTTTGGGCAACCTATTTTCCCATTGAAGGATTTCTGACCTTACCTAACCACTGGGTATCAGCTGGGATAATACAAAGGACAAGAGTTCTGTCTGCTAAAAAAATATGTCAAATTTGCAAGTGTTGTGTTTGTTTCTTTGTGTATTTTTCCTTTGCTTGCTTTACTAATTTAACTTGATAATTAATTATATCATCTATTAGATCCAGCCATTTGAGTGAGCGCCTATGCTCAATAGAGCAATAAAACTATGACTTTGGGGGAAAGTATCTGACTGCAAATTACCAGAATGTCTTTCTTACACCACTGCAAATAGCAGTGACCTTTTAAATGAAACAAAGGAATGGTGGCATTGCTGCTTCAGACTTACTGTTTTATAACTAGAGCTGAGAGGGTTCTTTTTCAGAAGTATGCAACAAAAGAAAGAAATAACATTTTGTTGTGTTTCCATTTTTTTTTAACAGAGTGGAAAGTAGAGGATTTTTGTTGCTACAGGAATTGCAATAGTCTGCAACATGACAGTAATTGAATGTGTGTGTGTTATTGTTGTTGTTTTTTTTGCCTTCTCTTACTCACAGTTAGGGGGAAAGTAGTGATGGGTTTGTGGTTTTTTTTTTTTAACCTGATCTCTGTATTTTGAAGTCTGCAGAGGCGAACATAATTGCACAGTCAGATTCAAGGTGCTTTGAAGGCACCAGGGAATAGAAGTGGAGCCATGCATTTGAATGTCTAGTGATTAGGAGCTGAACGTGTGGCATTGTGCACAATAATTGCATCTCACACTTCCACAGGACCCAGAGGATGTGGAGAGTGCTTGCATCACAGCTGGATAACTCTCTTTGAAGAGCTCCTGCAGATATTTGTTTCAACCCCATATCTGAAATAAGGTTCATATTTAGGCTGAAGGACTGTGTGTACTCAAGCCTTTGAACAAAATGGGCAACACTTTTTTTCTCAGGAAAGGATAGTATTTTGTTTTTAAAAATGGCCATCCCCTTTCCTTTAATTTAAAAAAAAAGGAAAATTATAAACCTTGCAATGGTGATATAGACAGAGATTCACCTTGAGATTTAATTGCTACTATATATATTGGCTTTTTAAATTGGGTACTACTGTGAGCTTCCAACTTCCAAATTACTTTTCAAATAGGAAGGTCCTGGAAGTTAGCTACTGAGTGCAGAAATCCCCATTTAGCAGAAACAACGAATTTCTTTTAAAGATGCCAACCTTTATCCCCATTCCCTGCCTTCCTTGTCTGGGCAGACTGCAAGTCTTCCCATCATTTCAAGTCTAAGCACTATTTAATTATGTTGTGAAAGGATCACTCTCAACACACTGGTCTGATTGGGGTTGATACTAAGGAAAACACATTAAAAAGGTCTTTGCATTTTGCTTATGAGCCACAGCTTGGCTAAGCAGATGAAGAATCCAGCTACCTCTTCCCATTTCTTGTCAAAACAGAAACATGTTCCCAAATGAACCCTGTGGTGAACTACAGCTTGCATGCCAAATGGGCAGACTTACTGCCCTCCATCTGATTCATGGGCTCCGCAAATTGCTGAGTTTTTTTTTAATGGTGAGTGCACTTTAAGTACGATGCAAATATGTTAAAGAAATATTTTAATAATGTCAGCATTGATCCATAAGTATAGCACCTTACAGCCCTTATCAGAGTCAGCTTTTTTATTTTGCCTGTGTAATCACCGCATGTGAGGCTTGGCTTTGGAAGGGAAGAGAATATATCTTAGGGGAAAAAAAGTCTTCTTCCAATCTTTTCTGCTTTAGGACATTACAGTGCCAGTAAGCTTTGCAAAATGCAGATTTCTTTCAGTTGGACTTATTCTCTGTCTTTTGAATGTATAGACCAGACAGAAGTTATTTCACAACTCCAAAAATCAATTTCACATGTTCTTCTCCACTGCTGCTAAGTCTTCTGCTTGATTTCCCTGTTTAGACAAGAAGCAGAGCTGTAGAAGGACTACTTGATCTATTTAATTATTAGAGCCTCAGCTTCAAAGGTCAATAGAACCATCCTGTGGTGTTTTCAGGATAATCATTTTACAGGAGTAGATTGCAAGTAATCCATTCAAGGAGGCACTTCACCCTCTGAAGGCATGTCACTCTGCCTTGCTATAATAAAGCATCTCTCAAAGGAATATTGCTCTGCCTTAAAGTTTTTGGGGGGCAGGGCACTCTGTCTCAATCAGCTAAGACATAATGGGGTTAGAAGCAAAGCAGCAGGCCCCCTCTACTCTTCCAGTTTACAGGGGTTCTCAACCTTAGCAACTTTAAGACTCGTGGACTTCAACTCCCAGAATTCCTCAGCCAGCTTTGCTTTGCTGGCTGAGGAATTCTGGGAGTTGAAGTCCACGAGTCTTAAAGTTGCCAAGGTTGAGAACCCCTGAGTTAGAAGCAGGGCATCATTTAGCTTTGAAGCATTGCTTTCATGAGAACTTTGCTTGAACATTCAACAAAGTGTCACTTCCAGGGTTAGCACTACCTTATTGTCTTAATTCTGCAGCATACATTCCTAATGTTCCCACCTCCTGTTTTCTTACAATAGCCCTGTAAGGTAGGTTAAGCTGTGAGAATGTGGGGAGGTGGGAGCATTGGGTGTGTAGGCTGCCTTGAGCTGACAGAAATAAAGGCAGAATAAATAAAACAGAAAAAACAGAGTCTGCCTTCACATTTTCCAGCATGGGGAAAGCATAAATACCTAATGCTGCAGATATATAATAACTTTTATCAGCATTGATTTCTAGGAAAATTAGATTGTGATGAGGGAGGAAATGTGCTCAATTTCATAGGTGTTATGTTCCGCTGATTTGATTTATGAAAGTCTTTTGCTTTTTCATGAGGATGGTATGGGAGTTTAATCATTATTAGGAGATGAAATCTATCGTAGTAGAGTCCTAATGAGCCAAAATGACCAGTCCTAAAATAAATTGATGGATGAGAAATATGAATTTTTGAAGGAAGGATGGACTTCTGTGAGTCAAGCCATTATCATAGGGACAGGAAGTATCACTGACCTAGTTCTGCCTCAGGTATCCTCCAGGTTCGTTCACCACAACTTCTAGACAGCATGGCCAATAACAATATTTTCTGGAAATATATGTATTGCTTACCTGGAATTTTAGTTCTTCAGATGGTATATTTGTGCATCAGGGAAATGGATGGTGTGCCTGTGGAGAATCTATTAAGTTCTGCAAGGGAATAAATAGGAAGCTGTGCAAATAATCACTTGGAAAACAATAGTTATAGGTAAATAAGAAATTATTCAGAGCATCATATATAGCATTTGTGATTAGTGAGCATGGTGGGATAGAGAGTGAGTAGCCAAAATTACTGATAAATATTGATACAAACACACTGTAGATAACATGTACATGGTGTATCTGAGTCTTTGGATACATCTAAGAGAGATTAAGCCATACAATGGTAATGAGTCTAAGAAAGGGATGCATGTGATTCTGGTATACCATAATCTCTAGAGTATTTTAGTAATCAGTGGGATGGGAAGGAAAGCATTGATTTCAGTTTTCAGGTGTAAAGGGGGCATCCATTCTGACTTCAGATCATATTCTCATTTCAGTATTGGGAACAATGTGCTTTTATCTAAGAAAGTGGTTCTCAACCTTTTTAATGCCATGGCCCCTTAATACAGTTCCTCATGTTGTGGTGACACCCAACCATAAAATTATTTTTGTTGCTACTTCATAACCGTAATTTTGCTACTGTTTTGAATCGTAATGTAAATATCTGATATGCAGGGTGTATTTTCATTGTTACAAATTGAACATAATTAAAGCATAGTGATTAATTACAAAAACAATATAGCAATGATCACTGGAGAAGCGTACTCTTCCTTGCTCAAAAGTGTTGGGAGGAAGGGAAGGAAGGAAAGAAGATTGAAGGGGAAAGGAAGAAGATGGAGAAGGAAGGAGATTGAAGGGGAAAGGAAGGAAGGAAAGAGAGAGAGATTGAAGGGGAAGGGATGGAGATGGAAAGAAGGAAGGAAGGAAGATTGAATGGGAAAGGAAGGAAGGAAGGAAGGAAGGAAGGAAGGAAGGAAGGAGAGATTGAAGGGGAAGGGAAGGAGATGGAAGGAAGGAAGGAAGGAAGGAAGGAAGGAAGGAAGGAAGGAAGGAAGGAAGGAAGGAAGGAAGGAAGGAAGAGAGGATTGATCTTTGGAGAGTCATGTTTTCCCAAATGGTGATGAACTGCAATTCCCAGCATTCCCCACTCTTCCACAGTGCTTTTTAGGGCTGTTAGGGATGGTAGTCTGGAGCCCCCCATCCTCATCATGGCACCTCTTGCCTTCTCCTAGCCGCCACCCCGGGACCTGCCCGCCCCTCCAACCTCCTGAGCGCCATTGCAGCGGCGCAGCCCTTCACCACCAAAGCCTTTCCCGATTCATCAGATGTGAGAGGGGCGCGGCCGGAGTGCCACCTCCTGCTCAGAAGGCGCCTCTTCTACCCTCCTGGCCCGTCCGGCTTGCCTCCGATGCACATACGGGCATCACCCTCTTCCCTGACGCCTGGGCGCTTCTGAGGCCTGGAGCCCGGCAAGCCAGGAAGGAGCCGCTCCTGCCCACCAGCCCCAGGGCTGTGCCAGTCGCCAGAGGGCCAAGGCAGCCTCCGACGGTGAGAAAGGTGGGCCGGGCAGTGCGGGGAGAAGCTCCGGCGCGTGCGCGGAGGGCGGCCGGGGGTGGAGTGCGGCTGGGCAACCAGGAGGCATGGGGACCGGCTCGGCACCGCAGCTCAGCTCAGCTCAGCCAGCAGCGGCAGCAGCAGTGGAGCAGCCCAGTGGCAGTGCCAGTAGCGGCCCAGACCCGGCTCAGCTCGGACCGGCCGCCCACGCAGCTGAGCTGGCCCGGGGCGGTGTCGGGGTTGTGTTTCAAGCCCCTGGGCTTGCCATGAGCTGGGAGATGGGGAGGACTCAGCCAGCAGCCAGACGACATCTGCATGGCCCCCAGGAGCACAGCCCGACTCCCGACAGTCAGCTGGGAGTTGGGTCGGCATCTGGACTTCGGTGGGGAACAGGCAGGGCTGCTACACACAACCTGGCCCCCAACAGCCAGCTGAGAGTCAACCCACGCATACCAGCTACCCTCCCAGCACCCGCCGCTGCCCTGCTAGCCTTACCATGGTCACCGCCATGGCAAGCGGCAGCGATGATGCAGGCCGACCACCGGCTGGGCCACTAGCTGGGCCAGCCCAAGGGAGGTAAGCCACCTGCCGGGCCCCACGTGTGCCAGCTACCTTCCTAGCGCCCTCCACTGCCCCGCTAGCCTCACCATGGCCACCACCCGTTCAGTGGGGTGGCAGGCAGACCCAGGTGCTCCTGGGCGGCCCTCCCCCCGGGCCCTCTTTTATTTACATTTAGTAGTTGCTCAGCAGGGAGGGGTGGAAACTTCCAGAAAGCTCATCTTAGCTGCAGACAACTTGCAGCAACGTTTGGCGACTGGGACTTTTGGCGGGCTCAGCAGGGCAGAGACAGCCTGGACAATTCCTATTGGCTTTTGAAAGCCAACAGAATTAGACTCTATTCAAAAGAGTCTATTTTGTTGGCATTCAAAAGCCAATAGAATAAGAGGGAGTAGCACAGCTCATGAAAAAGGGGGGGGGAAACAAAAAAAATATGCCAGTCTGCGATTTTATGAGGAAAAACTCCAGGACTTTGGCGACCCCTGTGAAATGGTCGTTCAACCCCAAAAGGGGTCACGACCCACAGGTTGAGAACTGCTGATCTAAGAAGTAAACAGATTTATCATTGCCTTTCCTCATAATCTGAAAAGTTTGTTCAATCACACCCTCTCATATGATAAGATTTATGATAAGCCCAATACCTATCTCTTAGGAGTTAGATCATGGCGGGAACTGTAAGTTGTATATATGTTATGGAAATGTTGGGCTTAATCATCAACTCCAAATCTGCAAAATCAAGTAGAGAAGCAAGATGTACATCCTAATCTTGCTTTTTGGGATAATAGTTCACTAAGTGTTAGTTTTGATTTGAACAATATAGGTGTGAGAGCAGGAGAAGATTCCATACTGGAGATTGCTTTGATGATGGATAAAATCCCAGAAGCTGGTTTAACTGGAACTCTATTTCATATCCAACTTGCATAATTAAAGGCACCCAGCTGTCTGTGGTAATAGCCTCCCATGCTGACACAATGAATGGAATGATACTCCATCCACCCACTCCTGAACTTGTGATCTACCAGTGTCAAGGTGCCCTGTGGAGGAATTTAAAATCCATTTAGTAGGTTATCCAAGCAATTTGCCAAAACAAGCATGTCCATGGGAGGGAGGGGTAACTCTTTGACAGACATGTGAAGCTTTCCTCCCTCCCTTCGCCCCCCCCATCTTTCTTCCTCAGTGTCTTGACAGTACTGCTTATGAAAGTGAATTTATATAAAAATAGGAAAGTTTCTTGAAGGGTGAGAGAACTGTTACTTTTTTTCCCTCCCATGTTTATGTATACCGATACAGATACACTCCCACACATATCTTGTCTTAATTCACAGAGAGATTTTGAGAAGGGATCAAAAATATAGGGAGTTCGTACCAACCAATTAGCTACAGTTTTGCTTCTTATATTGAAAAACAAAGGCACTCTCCCCTCAGAAAAAAAGTAATATTAGCTGTAAGCCACCCAAAAGTCATTGATTGAAATGGGAAGCTACAGAAATTAAATAAATAAATAAATAAATAAATAAATAAATAACCAGAATAAGGAGGAAATTGAATGAAATCTACAGCTCTGTTCTGTGATTACAGTTCTGCATACAGCCTGCCTAACTGTGGGCAAGAGTGAACCTCAGTTCATAATTGCCCAGATCTATTTTTAGCAGCAAGAAATTGAATTTGTGTAGCTGTTTAATAGAAACTTTTATTTACTTTTATTTCATAGGAAAGATGAAGAATTTAATCTGACTGCATTCAAAAATCTTTGGCAATACTGTGGACATAGTATACTTAGACTTCAGTAAGGCATTTGATAAAGTAGACCACAACCTACTCCTTGGTAAGCTAGTAAAAGGTGGAATAGACAACATCACCACCAGATGGATCTATAGCTGGCTGGCAAACCGCATTCAATGAGTAGTCCTCAACAGCACTACATTCAATAGTGGGATTCAGCCAGTTCGTACACTTCAGCAGAACCGGCAGCTAATTTTTTGTTGCCCAGGCCCAGAATGGACTTCTGGAAGCGGCATCCACACAGAGAACCAGTTGTTCACATATTTGAATTCCACCACTGACTACATCTACAGGCAATGGGGTACCACAAGATTCCATCTTAGGCCCAATACTCTTCAATATCTTCATCAATGACTTAGATGAGGGAATTGAAGGGGAACTCATCAAATTTGCAGATAACACCAAACTGGCAGGAGTAGCCAACACCCCAGAAGACAAATTCAGGATCCAAAAAGATCTTGACAAACTTGAACAATGGGCCCTATCCAACAAAATGAGTTTCAATGTGGAGAAAAGCAAAGTTTTACATTTAGGTAGGAAAAACCAAAGGTACAAGTACAGATTGGGCAAGACCCAAGTAACTGTGAGAGGGACCTTGAAGTCCTAGTGGACGATCAGTTAACCATGAACCAGCAGTGTGCAGCAGCCGCCAAAAAAGCTAATACAATCCTGGGTTGTATAAACAGAGGCATAGAATCAAGAGCACGCGAGGTATTAGTACCGCTTTATAAAACCCTAGTAAAACCACACCTGGAATATTGCAGCCAATTTTGGTCACCATATCACAAAAAAAGATCTTGAAAGTTTGGAAAAAAATTCAGAAAAAAGCAACTAAGATGGTCAAAGGCCTGGAGACTAAAACATACAAAGAACGGCTGCAGGACTTGGGTTTGGCTAGTCTTAAAAAAAGAAGAAATAGGAGTGATATAATAGCAGTATTCCAGTATTTGAGGGGCTGCCACAAAGAAGGGGGGGTCACATTATTCACCAAAGCACCAGAGGGCAGGACAAGAAACAATGGTGGAAACTAATCAAAGAGAGAAGCAACCTAGAATTAAGGAGAAACTTCCTGACAGTGAGGACAATTAACCAGTGGAACAGCTTGCCTCCAGAAATTGTGGGTGCTCCATCACTGGAGATTTTTAAGAAGAGGCTAGAGAGTCACTTGTCTGAGATGGTATAGGTTCTCCTGCTTGAGCAGGGGGCTGGACTAAAAGACCTCCAAGGTCCCTCCAAACTCTATTCTATTCTAACTCTTCAAAGCTCAATCAAGTTACCTTCAGGGTAAGAAATTCATAAAGAATCAAACAGTTTCATTTGGAAAACATTAGTATTTTACTGTGTTTCTGTTCTGGATTTCTGCTTCTTGTATCATCTTTTATTAGTCTAGTACAGGGGTTCTCAACCTTGGCAACTTTAAGACTTGTGGACTTCAACTCCCAGAATTCTGGGAGTTGAAGTCCACAAGTCTTAAAGTTGCCAAGGTTGAGAACCCCTGGTCTAGTAGGAATGGTTTATTTCTTGGCTCCCCTTTGGCTGCCCAGAGAAGAGTGAAGTATCTGCAGCAGTTTCTCAGACCGTAGCAACTTTAAGACATGTAGACTTCAATTCTCAGCATGCTTCAATTTCCCAGTGTACTGGCTGAGGAATTTTGGGAGGTGAAGTCCACACTTCTTCAAGTTACTGAGGTGATAAATATTGGTTTAGATGGGGTGGCTGGGGAGTAGAGCTTGCATTGGATTGATGGTCTTTGGCCCGGATGGTGGGCAGAAATGACCTGACTGTCTAGACCTGTTGATTAATTATGGCATTTTGTGGTATGATGGAGTCTTTGATCAGGATGTGGGGGAGGATGGAGGTCAGGTAGGTTGTTGAGTTAGTGGTGATGGGCAAAAATAAATGGTGAAGTTGAGTTAGGCCATTGATAAGGAAGGAAATGTTGTTTAGTGTCAATCCTATGCTTTATCCCCTTCCACTCCACCTTAGTGCTCAATCATCAAAACCTCAGAGTCCCTTGTTTCCAGCTATTGCTACTGAATACACAGTTGGCCTTTACAAAGCTACTCTCCATGATTCAGTTGTGGATGAGAAGGCTCACTTTGTATGCATTGCCAAAATCTGGTTGGGCCTCAGTAGGGGAAGTCCACAAGAGTTACATGGGTGGCATCAGCTGCAGTTCTACGGTAGGGGCAGTAGAGTGGCTGTTGTCATCTAAGGAATTCCAGTTACTTCCATGGGCATAGACAGGAGATTCTGTTTGTGAAGCTAGGCTGTAGGAATCACTTGGGATTACTGCTAGTATACCAGAGGCCTCCTCATGTAAACAATTCAGTGCTGTCAGGAAATTGGCAGGGGAGTTCCCTAAATATGCGATGGTGGGGGGGGGCTTCAATATGCCTTATCTATATACAGATTCGAATCCAGTTTGGCAGTTTTATGGCCATCATGGCCCTGACCCAGATTACTAAGGGACTAATTTACAGTGGGGATCGCATGCTAGACTCCAGTGTTGTCTCAGGGTGATCATGATATGGTATGAATTTAGGCAATGAGCCCTTTGTCACGATTATTTCAATCTTTTGGAGTTCTCCCTAATGACACCCTGCCCAGCAGTGAAGGTCCACTGGTCCATCCGCAGGCATCTAATGGACCCAGTTGAAAATCAGTGGGAGCCTGGACTTGGAAGTAAAGTTGCACTCCTGCAGATTCTCTGTATACATGGATCCCAGAGCAACTCTTGAGTTTCAGAGGAAATCTGAGTGATGAAGTGGTATAAAAGATGCCTAGGGTGGGGTTCTTTAAATTGGGTTCTTTAAATTGGGGATTAAGTTGGGAAAAAACACACTTGAATACACTTCCCTTCCCCTCTTTGACATTGGCTTCTCCCCTCACATTTGCTGGATTTTCACTTTGTCCTGTAGCAGAGAAAGCCAGGGTGGTTTTAAGAGGTTTATTCAATCAAGGTGGCAATTTATGCATATCTATTTAGGTATAAATCCCACTGAACTTTGTGGGAATTACAGGCAGTCCTTGACTTATGATCACAGTTGGGACAGGAATGTCTGTCATAAGTCAGGGTGGATGTAAAGCAAGTCATCACATAACTGAATCCAATTTTATGACCATTTTTATTATGGTTGTTAAGCAAATCACATGATCATTAGGTGGATCCAGCTTCCACAATTGATTTTTTTTTGTTGCAAATCACAATCATGTGACTGCAGGATGCTGCAAATGGTCATAAATGTGAACTGCAATCACATGACTTGGGTGGTGCGCCAATCATAATTGTGATTACAGGTCATTAAGAACCTTTTTCAAAAGCCATCATAAACCATCGTTAAATGAGGAGTATCTGTAATAAATTTAATCCATATGCATTGCAGCACATGTGCCTCAGATTTCCTTAGAGCAACACTTCCTTCAGAATGAACATACATGAAAATGATGTTTGCAAAGGCAGGCAGGCAGGCAGGCAGGCAAAAGGAAGGCAGATGCTTAAGTGGCTTATGCCAGGCATTCATAATGGGGAAAAAAATCCAGTTTAATTTCAGTATGTTAATCTGTTACTTCTATGCATATTATTGTGCTGCATGTCATGTTTATCTACATCAGACTTTCCTAAATAACATCACATTGTAATTCTCCTGCATAACTTTTCACCTTTGTAATATTAAGCTATCATATCAATCCTACATATACAGTACCTCTCAGGATATGCATATTATTTCCTAAAGATATACATATTAGTTTATTTTTTGTATTAGGCTTGATACATATTTATGATGTGAATATTTTTCTTGATATGGATCGTTTGCTAAGAACAGATTCAACTGCAGATAGTACAGAAACAGGTTAAAACAAACAAACAAAAAAGCTAAATTCTAGTACTGTAACTGAGACATCCATTTTTGTGAAATTCAATCATGTTTAATACATTAATTTGCATATATGAATTACAAAGGGCACAAGTTTCATTATATTGCCAAATTTCCACCACGAATGCTCTGCCTCTTGATCAGGTTTCTGGGAATTTCTTTTAACTGACATGCTTTTTTAACTAGCATACCCATAATTAGTTTTTTGCCTTTGCATTCATGCCTTCAAGATTTTTTTAATAAAGTTTTATTGAGTTTTATAAGGTTGGGGAAGGGATGGGGTCAGTATGGGAATTGAGGTTTGGGATGGGAATCAGGATTGGGACAGGTATGGGAATAACAATGGAGTTGCCCCCCATTAACATTTTCAAGCTTTAGCAAACAGACTATTGTCCGGGTGCATATGTTCAATAACACTAATTAATATAATAGTAAATAGCTATAATGAATATGAGAAACAATAGTCATAAACAGTATCAGTTAGTCAATACATTGCATTCATCTTACTAGTATATATTCACGATAACATATCACATTCATTTCTCACTAGTTCGTTTTCCTAACCATTGGTAAAAATTATCCCATGTTTTGAAATAAACTGAATCTTCTTTCTCTTTAATCTCTAAAGTTAATCTATTCATTTCTGCACATTCTAAAATTTTCTTAATTAGGATCTCTTCAGTTAATAAATTTTCATTTTTCCAGTATTGGGAAAATGCTATTCTCGCTGCTGTCAATATATGCAATATTAAATACTCATTCTCCTTCTCATACTTGACTCCTAGTATTCCTAACAGAAACAATTCTGGTTTAAATTCTATCTGTATTTTAGTCATCTTTTCCAACCATATATGAATCTTAAGTCAGAATTTTTTCGCTCTAGGGCCTACCCACCAGATATGGTAATAAGTACCTGGCTTTTGTTTATATTTCCAACAATTATTCAAAGAGTTTTAAAACATTTTTGCTAGTCTTACTGCTGTCATATGCCATCTATAAAACATTTTATACAAATTTTCTTTATATGAAGCTGCTTTAGTCAATTTAATGTTTCTATCCCATAACTTTTGCCAATCTTCTAAACCTATAGAATATCCAAAGTTTTTTGCCCATGTTATCATTGTTTCTTTTACTTGTTCTTCTTCCATCTTCAAGTTTAGAAGAAATCTGTAGAGTTTCTTAATCAAATTTTCATCAACAATATTTGATCAAATTCTATCTGTTCTTTATAAAATCTCGTTGTCTTTGCATATTTTTTATATCTTGTTTGAATTTGCAAATAAGGACACCATGCTAAGTCAATACCTTGTCGTTATAAATCTTGTCTTTCTTTCAATTTTCTTGTCCAGGATATATTTGTAAGTGACAACTTTGTCGTAGTTAATTAAATTTGGGTAAGCAAAATCTTCCATTATTGAAAGCCACTCAGGTAGTTTAATATAATTTTTCTGTTTTATTCTTTTCCATTCATGCCTTCAAAATTTGAGGTAGGCCTGGTTGAGCTACTGACACGGCCAAAATTCCAGGTATGGACAGACTACGGTGGGGATTTCCATAATTTTGACTCCTGCCACAAGGCAGCAAATTTCTATGTTTCCAGATTATCTACATATTTCTGATGATGCTAGGAAACAGAATATCACTCTAGCATCAAAGATGATAAGCATAATATTAGGAAAGTTTATGTGCAACTAAGGGAGTTGTCCTTTTTGAGCAAACGTACTCAATCCTAGCACCAACTGGTTTTGGTCTGAAACAGAACAAGTAATAGAGAAGCAAGAATCTGGCATAGGCTTACCAGATCTGGGGAGCAAACCAAAAGTTACTGAAATTTCCAACTCTGTGGGAGGATACAATAGCCTCTTGCACATACCTACCGGGAGTTACAATTGTCACACAGAACGCAGATTCTGGTTGATTGTTAGGTAAAACTTCTAGATGATGGACGGATAGAAAACTTTTACCTCCTTAGGTCACATATTGACTGTGGTTGACATATTTAGTAATAGTACAATAGCATTTTATTTTCTTTACAGGGTATCTGCCTACATGTTTAATTCAAGTAGCTAGAAAAATTAAAAGATGCATTTTGCTCAGGGAGAGAGAGAGAGAGAGAGAGAGAGATAGATAGATAGATAGATAGATAGATAGGTAGGTAGGTAGGTAGGTAGATAGATAGATAGATAGATAGATAGATAGATAGATAGATAGATAGATAGATAGATAGATAGATAGATAGATACCGGTAGATAGATAGATAGATAGATAGATACATGAAGTAAGTAAGTAAGTAAGTAAGTAAATAAGTAAGTAAGTTCTGGTGCTGTAACCAATTATAACAGAAGTATTAAGTTCCTTTTACTACATATGTTTAGCTATTTCTCAGAGATGTTTTAGTATGGATTCTTTCCTTAAGAGTGCATGCATGCCCTGTTTGCCCCAGCATAAGAATGGCTCACTAACTGCTTCTGGAAGACAGAAATACACAAGGCTATGGTCAACCCCCTCCCAGTCCACCATGAAGACACCTACCCTCATCTTTTCTTGCTCCATAGCAAAAGTTCTGTTTCCCTGCTTCTGTTGGTACAAGCAATGCCATATGATCCATCTGCTATGCTTAAATTAATTTTAGGCAATGTTCCTGATCTAACTGGTTAGTATGTGTGATCTGTAGGCCGTATGGTCATTTCATTCTTGGTTTCTGGATTGGTGTTGTTTTTTTTAAAAAAATACATATAATGTAATGTGCCACTGGTAAATTAGTAAAACAGTGGATCTCCTCTCAAATGGACTAAAAAGAGAAGTGGTGGAGAGACAGGAGACTGGGGATAGCTGAGAGGAGTGAGTGGAAAGCTGCAAGAGAGAAAAAGGACAAGGATGAAAGGAACCTGTGAATGGGGGTGAGTGCAGCCATTTGTGTTTCAGGGGATGAGTACAATAAGAAAGGGAGCAACTCCCACTTGCTTGCACTTCCCACTTTTCCTACATTAGAACTCAGTAATGCTTTTGGCTTGCTAAGCTCTTTGAAGAGTAAGTGCTGGAGTGAAATTGAAAAGAGTTTGCCAGTTTCCCTGTTCTAATTGTAGTAACAAGAGCCAAACAGTGGTAGCTTTTTGTTTTCTGCTGATCTTGCACTGAGCAGGTCATTAGACTAGATGACCTATATTGTCATCACATTCTTTGCTCATGGAAATCAGTAGAAACCTCTCCATAAGGACCTGCCCACAGAATGGAAAACAATTGGTGCTTACTTCCCCAGCACAGGTAAAAGAAGCAGAGGAATCCACCAGTTTGGGAAATGGGCAGTGGGAACAGCCACTCAGACAGAACATCTGGCCAACTTCATTGCCAAAGCTTGTGAACCAGGCAGTGATTTCTTAAAGCAGCATGGATCATATGGTGAACAAGATAGAATTGCTATAGATGACAGTCCTTCCATCTCAAGCTCTCCAGTCTCTGGGTCTGCTGCTCCATAGCAGAGCTGGCAAATAAGGGGGAGAGTTGAATTACTTCTCATCTTTGGACCATGTCTCAATGACCATAGAGATCCAGGATCTCTGGATAACCAGTCGTTTTATCAGTCACTAATCCAGCAGGATCTAAGAGGAGGATCATAAGAGTGGAGGGGCAACCTTTTTTGTTTCCTTAATTAAACTGAATTCTCAAAGTAAAAAAATGGCCATGTTGCAGTCATTCACCATCTCTCTCCTTGTAAATTGTTCTTTCAAAATTCCTATGAAGTCCATTTCCTACCTTCGTTCTCTCCCATATTCTTGATGTATTAACTTGGTGCAAATAGAAGCAACAGTCCTTCTCCATCAGAAGTCCTATGCTGCTTGTACACAAAAGAGCTTTGGATACCTTTGGCTTCTCCACTAGGGACACCCAGGCCAGTTTCTTCCTTCAGTGATGTCACAGCTCCAGGATAATTTTGTGTTAACGTCCCAGGAAACAGAAATAACCTTGAGCTGAAATTTCTGCTGACAACAAAGAGACCAAGCCCTGTTCTTTAAATTTATGTATTTAATCAATTTATTATTTGCCTCATTTGCTGAGGCAATTCTAGGCAGTTACAAAGATTATATTTTTTAAAAATAAAACAAACTAAAGATAGTCAACAATAAAGCAAAGCAAACCACCCACAGGCAGTACAAACACATATACCAACAGGGAGGTGTGAGAGTGATCCGGTTTCTACATCTGTTTTAACAAACCCATGCTGGCTTCTAGTAATCCTCTTGTTCATTTGTAGGTGCTCACAAATCCTCCACTTGATTATTTATTCCAGGATTTTCTCAGGTGTTGATGTCAAACTGATTGGTCTATAATTTCCCGGATCCATTTTTCTCCTTTTTCTGGATTGGTATTACACTACATCTTTTCCAGTCTGATAATTCCCCTGCGCTAAAGCAGCTTTGAAAGATTGTCCATTGATTTGTATTCATCCAGGGTGGATAGGTTTCACACCATTGATTGCCAGGTTTGATTGAGGTGATTTGACTGGCTAGGCAGACATCCCCTTCCTCCCTCAGGACTCCATGTGCTCCCTTCTTGAAGTTGCTTGTTCAGTGGAAGCTCAGAATGCAAAACCTCTGGTTCTGGTGACTGACCCAGATTGGATCCTGAAACATTATCCTGGGACACATATTTATTTGCCTTCATTCGCAAGAGTATACAGTAGCTGCCCTCCCCTGCTAGAAGCTCCATGCTTCAACAGGTGAATGTTGTGTCTTATAATGAGGCACTACAGCACCAAGGGTCTCTTGAAGGTTTGATAACAGGCAGACTAGAAGAAGGGTAGCCAGGCAGGAATCCAGGTGGTGCAGCAAATCTCAATCTGTCTGCAGCTCCTTGAAGCAGCTGCAGCTTTTCCAAGGATCGCACAGATGACTTCCACAAATGTGTGATCCAGAAGAATGCATCTGGACTAAGTAATCCCAACAGATGTTATGGGAGGAACCACCCTACATTTCAAAATATCTTGTCTTTGCACCCACTACCCAGTCCTAGCCTGTGTGTACAAGTACAACAGACTCTCCTTGCTTTTTAGTTCAATGAAAGGAATCACTTGAAATGTTCTTGATGCTTGTAAATGAAAGTCATGGCCAATCAATACGTGGCAGATGAATGATGAGACCTGCAAGGAGCCACTTACCTTTGGTGCTTTGGTGCCAATTTGTTCTGACTAAGTAGAGAAAGGAAGTGAACTTCCCTTGTCATTCTCATTTCTTACATGCCACAAATTACTGAAATAAGTATATGTCAAAGGTTGGGCTGCTTGTGTCTCCATACTTACTGACAATTAAATTTCATGACCATGAGCTGTTTGAAAGCCAAATGAGGTTCTGTGGATATATATATTCTGCAGCACTTGGCAGTAGCTATCATGCTGTCTAATTTTATTTACTCAAATCATCCTTGAGATAGCTTAGACTAAAAGATAATGACCTGCCCAAGGCCACCCAACAAACTTAAATTATTTTTAAAAAGCTTTGAAAAACCAGCATGCTCTGGTTTTTAATATAGTTAAATCTCGATATTACACAAAGATTCCGGCTTGGCTATTGCCACTGGAGGCAGTCACATATCCCAATTTGTATAGGAAAGATAAGGCTATTATATATAAAGACATTTTGACAGAAGAAGGTTATTTAAAACAAAAACAAGAGCTAAAACAACAAGGAATAGACATGGAGTGGTGGTCTTATCTCCAGATACAAGCAAGATACATGAAGGATAAGCAAGAATGGGGTATTAATAGACAAGATATGGGGTTAGATAAAATATTGCTAGGTCCAGAGAAAAAACAAATAAAGAATATTTATAAACACCTGTTGGAACATAAGCTATATGAGGAGCAGGTTAAAGAAACAATGGTGACGTGGGCAATAGATCTAGGATATAATATAAATATGGATCAATGGCAGCAAGTATGGGAGCGAAATAACAAAATCACATTGGCGACATCATATAAAGAAAACTTGTATAAGATGGTTTACAGATGGCATCTCCCTCCGGCCAGATTAGCCAAAATGTATAAAGGATATTCTTCTATGTGTTGGAAATGTAAAAAAGAAAAGGGTACCTTTTTTCATATATGGTGGACATGTAGAGAAGCACAGGTGTATTGGTGTATGGTCTGGGAGTGGGCAATAGAAATGACTAGGCAAAACATTCTATACAAACCTGAGGCATTACTATTAGGAATATTAGAGAAAAATGTAAATAAAGAGGACACATATTTAATTATTCATGTGGTTACGGCGGCAAGGATACTATTTGCTCAAAAATGGAAAGCAATGGAAGTACCAAGTGAGGAAGAATTAATAAAGAAAATTATGTATTGCGCAGAACTAGATAGGTTAACTAAAAGATTAAAAAATCAGGAAGAAACAGAATTTTATTGAATATGGAATAAATTTTATAGATGGAGAGAAAAAAATGGAGTTCACAAATAACAAGATAAGTTAAGATAGAGACCAGAAATGTATAGTTTGTATATAGATATATTATTTGTAATTAATGTACAATATGGACTGAGATGTCAGTCAAAGACGATTTACCATGTTCAATGTTTTTAATCCTTTTTTTCTCTTTGTATTCAATAAAAATTAAAAACAAAACAAAACAGCATGCTCTCCTTTCCTCCATGCAATGCTGGCCCCTGCCAAATATCTGACCTTATTTATTTGCACTGTTATCCCATCTTTTTCTCACACGATCCCAATAATGTTATTTCTAGAACAACTGTTACAAGCTAGTCTGAAACATAGCAGTGGCTCAAGGTCCCTTAACATAGTTTGTGTCTAAGCAGGGACTTGACACTCTACCCACTGTCTGTCTGTATTTGAGTCAGAAGCACCTACAAAGCTAACCGAAGGCTGCTGCTGGATTGAAAGAGTTTTCCATTGCCCAAGGGATGCCCGGTTCCCAAAAGTAATGAAATCTTTGGGGAGGCTCTTTTCATGCCCCTCATTCAACCCACTAACCTCACCAATTTCATTTGAATAGGAAGCCATATATAAATAGAGAGATCTATTACTGTATCAACACTGGTTGATGATATGTAGAAAGACTAAAGTAAGATCAAGACCAAAATCAATGGGAAAGTACTGTGAAAACTACGTAACTATACATTATGCTTCTAAATTAAAAAGCTACATAACAACTATTCCTTTCAGCAAGAGAACAGAAGCTTCAATTGAACTATTTATTTATTTAAAACATGTATATAGCCACCCATCTCATCACAAACTCAACACACGCTCTCAGTTAAAGAACCTTATTGACATCAGCAGAATTAAGACTGTGAATTTCTGCATAATTATTCTGCCCAGACAGAACAACTTGCTTCTATGTTCAATCTAAGGCAGATAGACAACTCAATAGAAATAATTATAAAACAGATAAATGTTTATTCAGAGGAATACTTGCTTTTACGATGTTGCTTCTGTATATTACATCTCTCTGTTCATTTCCATAGGTAAATTGATAATGGATTTCCCCCTCTTCTTCTGCATAGGCATCACATGTTGGCATAAGCATAAGATCTCCAAGCCGTGTGGCTAGGGGCCACAATCAATCATATTACTTGAATAATTACATTAAAGGATTTTAAGTTACTAAAGATATACATTTCCCCAATTCTCCAACTGTAATTATTATTACAATATGAAATGAAAGGGCCTGGGGCTGACATAATGCAGACTGCCACTACACAGAGTTTATCCCTTCTATTGTCAAGCTCTCCACAGCTGATTTATGAATGGGACCCACCATTCCCAGATGCTGTGTGAGTTGATGATGGTGGTGATGGCGATGAAGATCGTTTTGGCAGGAAATGAACAAAACATTGAACAGAAATATTTGACTTTGCCTGAACTGATTGCCATTTTTTTTGGCATTTCTGTTTTGCACATTATAGGATTCTAGAGTTGGAAGGAACTTTAGAGGCCATTCAATTAAGCCCGCTGCTCAGTGCATGATCCATTAGGGCATCCAATAGATTATGGGTCTCTGTCAACGGAAAATCACCACATCACATGGTAATTTGTTCCACTGGCTGACAGCTTGTACAGTCAGGAAGTTTCTTCTGACTAGTTTGGGAGGAAGAACAAAGAGTTGGCAAGTAGACTGGCTCTTCAAACCTCTCCAGACAAAGGAGGATAAAAGTTTGCTCATAAGTGCCCTAGACAATTGGATTTTGATCACTGAGAGACAAAGGAATAACCATCTTGCTCAAAGCTTAGTCAGTGCCTTTGAAAGGTTATTGGTTTTCAAAATTCTTTTTCTAATTACTTTCAAAAATTGCTTGTTAACTACTTTTCAGCTATTAGAAACCTTTGGACCAACTAGTCTGAAAGCAATGGGTGAGTTTGTCTTCAATTATAAATGAAATAGAGTTTTGACTAAAGAACTTAATTTTTTTAAATAAGCAGCAAAAAGTTGGTTAAAACTTTGATTCTAGAAAGTTACAAACAGATCAACTGATGTTTTTAATAATTAAAAGGGACATACACACAATGAACGAGGATAGACTAAAGATTAAGATGGTTAGGAGTAAAAGGAAAGAATATAAAGTTGGTTTATTTGACCAAGATTGAAGTAGATATGATGTTATTTCTGGGAACTCTTAATGGACGTTTGCTGATACCGGGACTAAAATGACAATGCTTTATGGATATGTTTATAGATAAAAGATGGGATATGATAAGATCATTTGTTATACTTTAAAAAGAGGTGAACCAGTTACTGAAATTGTTTATACTTCTTGTGAAGGTTTGAAATAATTTCTTTATATATATATTTTTTTCTTTTACTATATTCTTACTTTTCTTTCTTTCCTTTTTTCTTTCTTTTTTACATCTTTCTTATTTTTCCTTTGAGCCTTTTACTCTTTCTATTTTTCTATCTTTCTTTTAGTTAGTATTAATTTTTGCTATTGTAATTATAATCCTTAATAAAATTACTTGGAAAAAAAGTTCTCCTGATGTCTAGTTGGAATCTCCTTCCTTGTAATTTTAACCTATTAGTCCTGGTCTGGTTCCCTGAGACAGTATAAAGAATAATCCATTATTTCTTTTATTTACAACTTTGTGATAGATTGTTGAAAAGATTGTTTTCATATCTTTCTTCAGTTGTTTTTTCTGTAGGCTAAACTTAATTTTTCTTCATAGGACTTGGTTTCTACCATCTTCACTATCTTAGTAGGATAACTCACTCCAATTTATTCTTGTCCTTTTAAAACTGTGTTACCCAGAACTGATTTAGTACTCTAATTGGATTCTTACCAGGCTAGAATAGTATGGAAATATTGCTTTTCATGATCTAGATCAGGAGTGTCAAACTCAATTTCATTGAGGGCTGCATCAGCATTGCGGTTGCCATCTAGGGGGTGGGTGGGTGCGGCAAGAGTGAGTGCGACCTATTGGGTGGGCGTGGATGGAATGGGTGTGGCCTATTGGGTGGGTGTGGCCAGCTCTACATTGTTCACGTCAAGAGTGCCTGTGGGGGCCTGGGCAGGAGTGGAACAGATCTGAGGGTCTCTGGCAGAAGGGGGTGGGACCAGGGCAAGTGCCAAGGCATTTGGAGGATGTTCCCCTCAGGCCATGTGGGGGGGGCTCAATGGTGGTGCGGGCTGCCGGGAGCCCTGGACAGCAGAGGTCAAATGCCCAGCCTGGCCCTCGAGTACCCGTGGCACCAAGCCCAGCCCCACTTCCAAAGGGGCGCCAGCTGCACTTACCTCCTTCTCAAGGCTGCTGCTGCTGTGCTTGCTCTCCTTAGCCAGGTTGCTCATGATGGGTACGAGGGCAAAGTCAGAGGGAGGCCCATTCCTTCTCCATGGGAGGAGATCCGGCTTTGTATCCAAAGCTTCCTTAGCAATAATAATAATAATAATAATAATAATAATAATAATAATAATAATAATAATAATAACAACAACAACAGCAATAATAATAATAAAGTTGGAAGGGACCTTGGAGGTCATCAAGTCCAACCCCTTGCTCAGGCAGGAAACCCTACACCATTTCGGACAGATGGCTGTCCAGTCTCTTCTTAAAAACTTCCAGTGTTGGAGGCAAGTTGTTCCATTGGTTAATTGTTCTAACTGTCAGGAAGTTTCTCCTTAGTTCTAGGTTGCTTCTCTCCTTGATTAGTTTCCATCTGTTGCTTCTTGTCCTGCCCTCAGGCAGAAGGAGGGGGCAAGGGGATGGTGAAAGGGCAGCAGGGCAGGACTAAGGCAGGACTTCCCTCAGACCCTCCCTCTCTTTCTTTCCTTCTTTCCTTCCTTCCTTACTTCCTAAGTACAGAGTGGTGGGAAAATATTTGAGATGAGGGAGGGAGAAAAACAGGCAAGAAACGCAGCTGGGGAGGGGTCACCATTTGTGAGGAATGAAGAAATGCACCATCACCTGGAAGCGGCCAGCACATGGCCCTCACCTACTTCACATATCTGGCTTGGTGGGCTCTGGAGGAGGGGATGCCATGAGCAGCATGAGAGTCAATGTTACCTGTGCAATGCCATCCAGCCCCCAGCCTGCCCGGTTTCGGTAGGCAGCGAGGCACTTTCCTCACAGCACTGAGAGGCTGAGCCAGGCAGCGTGAATCTGAAAAGAAACGTGATGCTGCCCAGCCCCCAGCCTGCCCGGTTTCGGCAGGCAGCGGGGTGCTTTCCTCACAGTGCTGAGAGATTGAGCCAGGTGGTGTGAAGCTCACCAGCTTTGCACCTTGCTGCCTGGTGAAACTGAGTAGGCTGGGGGCTAGGCAGCATTGCACTTCTCATCAGATTCTTACCACCCGGCTCAGCTCTTGGCGCTGTGAGGAGAGCACCCCACTGCCTGCTGAAACTGGGCAGGCTGGGAGCTGGGAGGCCTTGTGTTTCTTTTGGGATTTGAGCTGCCTGGCTCAGCTTCTGCCTGCCAAAACCCCTCCCCCAGAGCCCATCAAGCCGGATATGTGAAGTAGGCGAGGGCCATTTGCTGGCCACTTCCAGGTGATGGTGCATTTCTTCATTCCTCACAAAGGGTGACACCTTCCCAGCATGCACCCAGGGGCACGGCCGATGCGGCAGGGACTGGTTCCTCGCTGTTTCCAGATGGTCTTGTGGAACTAAGACTGAATGCATTTCAACATAGATGGCCACCACAAAATTGTATATTGGCTCCAGGCCGGCCTGGGCCAGGGCCAAGGCAGTGGGGGCCGTTCCCTCACTGTTTCCAGGATGGCTTCGCGGGCCACATGAAACCACTTCGCGGGCCGCATCCGGCCCCCGGGCCTTGTGTTTGACATGTCTGATCTAGATTCTATGTTTCTATCTCAACACAGAAATTGTCACTTTAGCAAATACATTACATTGCTATTTGTTTGCTTTGTTTACTTTGTCATCAACAAGGATAACTCAGTCCTGTTTGCGTGCACAGTTGCCATGCCAGGTGCCCCTCCCTCCAACATTTATGTGTTAAACATTTTTCCTACCCGGGTTTAGAACCTTTTTTCATACTTTTTAAATTCCATCTTATTCATGTCAGCTCACTGCTCAAGCCTATCTAGATCTTTTAAAGTCTTCTGTCCTTCATCTAATAGAAGTTTTATTACAGTATCAACCATCACTTTCAGCTTTGTATTATCTGCAGACTTTTATAGTATTCCTCAACTGCCTCATATGATTTACTGATAAAAATGCTGAACAGCACAGGGATCTGGACAGAGCCCGCTGGCATGCTACTCAAACTTTCCCTCCAAGCTGAAGTGGAGTAATTAAGGGGTATGGCCATTCAGCCATTCAGCTGACTGTGAACCAATCTAACAATGGCATGGACACCTATGTCTCAAACTATTTAGATGGTTTTAGTAAAGAATAGATGTCCAACATGTAATATAGCTGAAGCCACAAGTGTCACAGATACCTGCTGTTCTCTGATGCTCCTCAACAGGGTAAGGGTAATCATGGTCCTTCCAGATTTCTTATAAAACCATTGTATTAACCTGTGCTTCATGTTTTTCATTTCTCTTACCAGACAGAGTAGAACAAAAAACAAAACAAAAAACCTAACAGCTATTCTGACAAAGCAGCTGAACAAGAAGGGAAGCCATTTTGATTGCTTACTTCTGATGTACTATATTGTTTTTCTATTTGGGGTAAGTCCTTGATTATTATTAGTTATATTACCAGTATTAGCTATTAGATTAATTATTATTAGTTATTAGATTATTAGTTATATCATGCTATAATGAGGTACAATAAAACTTTTGTTTCTTGTTCATACCTCAATATTCTTTTCAGCTTCCCAGCAAAGCTAGTTTTTTCCCCCCTGAATGGAGGACTGTTACCACTCAAGAACTTCAGGATTGTCCTGAAATAACACACAAACACAGACACCAACACTTCACCTCTGTTTTATTCCCAGGGTACAAAGGCCAGTTCTTTTGCACCCACAATTATTTTTCTCTTACATTAGCTCTTTCCAAAAAGAAGAAAGCACCCTACTTTTATAATGTTTTTAACACTTTCCTTATCATTTTTCTTACTGTAGAAAAATATTTAGAGGAAAATAAAAGGTGAAACAATAATTTATTTTTCTTTATTTCTCGACAGTGGGAGAAAACTGTACAATTGCGGCACAATTAGAAAAGAGGGGCTCTTGGGAAAGATGGGCTCTGTTTTGTGGCTTCCTTTCTATTCCTGTTTTACCCCATATTTTTTCAATTCTTACGTACTGACCTTTTACAAAAGAAAAGCTGAGGTGTTTGGTTTGGATTTGCTGTAAGTCTGGGAAAAGAGATTTTCTGGTAAATTATGGCATTTAAATCTGTGGCTGCCCTGCCTGTATTTGAACAGGTTAATAAGTTTGGGGAGTGGTGGAGAGAATTTTAATGGTAAATTTTTATTTTATAGTGCAGAGTTTAGGAAATTTAATCTTCTCCAGTCATTCCACAATATTCCCAATTCAGACTGGATCTTTGGGTGACCTAGAAAAACACACATGGATACTCTGACAAAGGGGAAAATTCATATTATTTATATAATCATGGAAAAGTGTTCTATCCTATTGCAAAACTGACTTGAAAGCAGTTATAAAATTGCCAAATTAGACTTGTTAATAAAATTGGAGTAAAAGCTTTGCTGTAATCCCAGGGCCCTGTCTTGTCTAGTACATATTAATATCTGATGCACATGTGTGATGAAAAAGAGCTGAGAAAGACGATGCTTTGTCATTTGACCACAACCTCAGGAATTGGGATAGATGGGTGAACAAGAGAATAAGTGAAGGAGATGTGTCATTACTTAAAGGATGGAAAAGTAGGAGAGTCACACACATGACTTATTTCCACCAGAGGCAGAATGAACAGAAGATAATGAGATGCACATTTCACCCCTCCTGAAATGTGATTACTGTAATACCTTGTAATTTGATGACTTTGAAAAAAAGCAAGGACAACGAAAATCGGTATATTGAGATGATTTTGTTAATATGTAAGGCAGTGGTTCTCAATCTTTTCTTCACCATGGAGTCCCTTTAAATATCTTTTGTGGTCATGGACCATGGACACAGACCACCAAGACTTAACTCAAGATTTAAATCATAACATTTCTTCAAGCCTTCACAGACCCTTATGATGACATCATGACCCCCCCCCAGGGGTCTATGGCCACAGGTTGAGAACCACTGACATAAGGTGTTTTCCCTTGCTGCCCACAAACTTCCAAACCTGACACAGCTTAAGCCAGTGTTTCTCAATTTCAGCAACTTTAAAATGTGTGGACTTGGACTCCCAGAATTCTCAATTCCCATGCTGGCTGGGAATCCTGGGAGTTCAAGTCCACACTTCTTAAGGTTGCTGAGAGTGAGAAATACTGACTTAGATTAAATAATCCTTGGAGATCCTGGAGGACTTCTTTGGAAGACCCACTTTTAGATATTCATCAATGTATTTGCTTCATATTAGGAAAATTCACAGAGCATATGCTAATGCACAAAGAGAGGTATAGTAAAAAGTGGGTGTCTTTCTCTGCTAGTTTTATCCACATCAGTGCCATAATAAGCACTCAACAGACCATAGATTGCAATGTGCCCTGTTATTTAAGAACGTAAATTTAAGAACAGAGGTGAAGTGTCACAGGAGAATCAAACCAGATAACAGAAAAGCAGATCTAAGTGTTTAAGCATGAAGTTACTTCAGTCATATGTTGGGGAGGGAGGCACTGTGAAACCTCTCAGAATAAAAGCAAAACAGGAGTGCCAGTGAAGGAAATTGAATCCCTGTTTTCCAGTGCTTACAGTCTTCATCCATTCTTTCCAAAAGTGGTCTTCTTCTACAGTGTCTGCCCCAGTTTCTGAGATCTGAGTTTCTTTATGTGACAAGGGATTAGGGAATTGACTTGAAAAGGTGAGGAGCATTCTGAATCTATTACAGTTGCTTCTCTTTTTCTTTTTTACTTCAACTTCATTGCTTTTTTAAAGCAATTAAACATCTACTGGTTTGGTTGGACATGGAGATGGACAATCAGATATAGTTGAAGAGTAATTCCATTCCCACTTATAGAGTAGTCTCCCTTAGGCTATGGCATGATTGTGGCCATCTAGCTCAGATATATACCCCTCTTTGTCTTAGCAGTCTCCCGAGTCTTGTTAATATATTTAACAAAATGCATTATCGAACTTTTCAAATTTGTTACTTACTTACTTTTGTAATTACTTCTATGTCAGCGTAATCATATTCAAACAGAAGTGTTTCTCTTAACAATTTGAATAGCTCCCCAGGTTCTTTGTATCAGTGAGCTGTTGTTTACTTTGCTGCATTCTGTCAGAATAGTTGCTCTTCGTCCAGTCCTTAGTTCCTTGCTTGTGTAAAATGATATGCTAAAGATTCTAATCCACTCGCTTCTTTTTTTTTTGTTGTTGTGCCCTTATAAATTTAAAGAGGATGGGCTCTCAGGAGGATTAAAAGACTTGCTAAAGCAGGCACACCCCCTCCCCATCAATTTTATTACTAGTTCTTTCTTTCTTTCTCTTGCTTTTCCTCAAATAGAAAAGGAATTTTCTAAAAGTGTGATAAAAACAAATGCATAATGGATGACTGGGAGAGAAGAAACTAAATGTAAAATTTATTCTTCAGTATCTTCACTAAACAAACTGTGCAAATAAAGCTACAGAGATATATCTGAACATGCTTAGAACCACAATTCAATCTAATAAGTGAGGGTTTTTTTCCATAGAGTGGTTCAGACACAAATTGTCTGAACATCATAGTTCTTAGGACAAAGCTCGGGATTGTCAAAATGTATTCTAAGAGCTAAGGATTGTACACAGAATAAAAAGTTACAAGACTGTTTTTCTCAGTGTCCCTTACTTCTTTATTTTATTATATACTGAAAGGAAAAGCAGTTATGAGGTACAAAAACACAGCCTAGTTTTAGAACAATGACATTTTAAAGCAGATATTGAAGAAGTAATATCAAAAGCTGCACGAAGTACATTGAGATTAAAGCATGCCTACAGTATATGAGTGTAGATTTTTTATATTAAAAATATTTGCTAGGCTTCTGACAGCCTAGTAGGATGCGATATACAGTGATATAGGCCTACTGTTTCTTGAATGGAAAGTTTCATATAGCCACTAGATGGCTGCAAAAAGATATAGGAAATAATTATACTTTCCTGCCTGGCTTTCATATTTTTTTGCTGCTGTCTAAGGCCATCTTTTCTTTTCAGCCAGAAACTATATGTCCAGCAATATAACTATATGAATATATAGAGTAATTGGAAACATTTACAAATATTTAAAATTTCACCCTATAATGCCACATATTCAGAATTATATCCCTTTGAAGTCCACTCCCAAACTTAATTATCTTAGAAAGTCTAGTAATTTCAATGATCTTATTTAAATATATGAGCAATGCTGTTCCATAGGGCTTACTCAAAGAATTAAGATTTTGTCAATATCTTTATTTCTGACAGACTGAAGTCACAGCATATGAAAAATGTTATCTGGACTCCAGCTAGCCTGTATAAAGTATGATCCAATAAGACCAATGCAACTTAGACTGTACTCTACAGATACATTGATTAGCCAATTATTGTAAGGAAATACGGCCAAGCCTCTATTAATCCATGATCTTTGTTTTCCTAAATAACTCACAGGGAAGAGAGTATTTAGACATAGCAAAGATCTGTCCTTGCTTCTTGTTAACTTGGCTATTACAGAATTGAACACAAAATGAAAAATATGTAATACACACTAAAAATTCCCTGTTAACAAGAAAGTTAGACATTTGTATTTGTTGAAGAAAAAGTAAACTATATAGTATAAATAAAGGATGCAATCTCTCATGCTTCAGGCCAAAAACTGGCTACTGACTTATTCAGCAAAGAGATGATTTAATACATTAACTTTGCAGAATTTGCTCCAAAATTTCCAAGTAAGATTGTTAGCAGAGGAAGAAGACCAAATCAGAAAGATGCCAGCTGCTTGGACAGTCTTTCTTCCTTTTTTCTGACTGGCATATTTGCTAAAATGATATAATTGCATGCATCTTTAGCAAGCAGTCACAGACACAGCCCTTTCTCAATCATTCTTATTTATTTGATCAAGCTTGTATTCAGCTCCTTTGTTTAAAGGGTGTGGAGAAAATAATCAGCAGATTTCTTTAAATTAAGAATGGTTTTGTTCTTCCTATTTTGTTGTTCAAGAAAAAGTGCTGATCTCCCCAATTTCTGTTGTTATATTCAAGAGCTATTAAATGAAGTTTGGGTAAGCAGCAAAGCATTGCATGACATAAGGAGAGAGAGGGAAGAAGGAAGAAAGGGAGAGAGGTATGGATAGAGGGTGTTTCTCTGTGATATTCCAAAGAGAATAAGTGGTCTGCACTTCCATGACTCCTTTTATATAGTCTCCTTATCCTCCACAGGTTGCATCACGAAAACTGAGGATACGTTTTCTTCTTGCACCTATAAAAGTCTTCCCTGAACTTCCCCCCATCAGACTGAAAAATGGGCTGAAAATTGCATCTCTCTTCCTTTAGAACAGCGGTCCCCAATCTTTCTGGCTTTACGGACCGGTGGGGGCAGGGAGAGGGGATGGTTCTGTATGAGTGGTGGGTGAGTGTGCACCAGCAGCTCTATTTGTGCAAGTGCAAATGGAGATTTGTGTGAACGCACGCTCCCCCGCTGCTCATGTAAGTGGAGCTGCACTGCTCCAAAGTCCATTTCCAAACAGGCTATACAGCCCGGTACTGGTCTGCGGCCTGGAGGTTGGGGAGCCCTGCTTTAGTAGAATCATCATCACAATCCTTGCCCTTCCTTGGCAGCTAAAAATCTTCATTATCATTGAAGAAATCACCATCAGCCAGTTGCAAAGGCAGCTTTATTTGGATCAGCTCATATCCTGTGACACTATCAACAACACTTTACTTTGGGAAGGACTCAGTAGCTGAATGACAATGCCAGATCCAGTCTAAACATTGGCTGATTGTGCAACCAACCATAGTAATAATGTATTTTTCTAGCTTCCAGCTATTGAAAAGTTCCTTGCCTCAAAAGTTGAAATGTTTTATTGTTGCTCTTTTATCTTCTTAGATTAGATATTAACAATGTGGTTGATGTATTTGGAGAAAAAAAAGTACTACAATTGTGTTTTATTTTGTTTCCAGGATATCTGCCTGCATATTTAATTCAGGTAGAAAAATTAAAAGATGTATTTTGCTTAGGGGGAGGTGATAGATAGGTAGGTAAGGCAAGTATGTATGTATGTATGTATGTATGTAGGTAGGTAGATAGATAGATAGATAGATAGATAGATAGATAGATAGATAGATAGATAGATAGATAGATGATCAACAGATGATAGTTAGAGATAATAGAGTTAGAGATGATAGAGTTGGAAATAGGGATAGGGATAGAGATAGAGATAGGTAGTAATAGGTAATAGGTAGATAGGTCAGCTTTCCATTTGTAGAGTCAGCGCATCTCTGAAGACAACTTACAATACATTAATGCTTATTTATTGTGCTTATGCATTTTTACTGCTCCCTTCAATAATGAGAGAATTCTGGGGTGATGCACAGGTTTGATTTCCTGTGTTCTTTAGAGGATGGGGTGCTGAGACATTTATTTATTTATTTATTTATTTGGGCTTGTATGCCGCTCCTCTCCAAAGACTCGGAGCGGCTAACAACACACACACACACACACACACACACACACACACACATATATAAAAACCCCACTAATATTCATCAGTCAATCCACAATCATCCCCAGGCCTGCCGGCAAAGATAAGTTTTAACATTTTTTCAGAAGGCCGGGAGGGTAGGAGAAACGCGGACTTCAAGAGGCAGTTGGTTCCAGAGGGCGGGCGCCACAACAGAGAAAGCCCTCCCCCTAGGGCCCGCCAGACGACATTGTTTCGCTGACGGGACCCAGAGGAGGCCGACCCTGTGTGCTCTCACCGGTCGAAGGGAAGTACGTGGCAGAAGACGGTCCCGTAAGTATCCTGTGCCATAAAGGGCTTTATAGGTAATAACCAACACTTTGAATTGCGCTCGGAGACCAACAGTAACCAATGCAGCATGCGGAGAGTTGGCGAAATGTGGGCACGACGTGGAAGGCCCACAATTGCTCGCGCAGCTGCATTCTGCACCAATTGTAGTCTCTGAACACTCTTCAAGGGTAGCCCCATGTAGAGAGTGTTGCAGTAGTCGATCCTCGAGGTGACAAGGGCATGTGTGACTGTGAGGAGAGACTCCCGATCCAAATAAGGGCGCAACTGGTGCACCAGGCGAACCTGGGCAAATGCCCCCCTCGCCACAGCCGACAAATGATGATCCAATGTCAGCTGTGGATCGAGGAGGACTCCCAAGTTGCAGACCTTCTCCGAGGGGTTTATAAATTCACCCCCCAGAGTAATGGAAGGACAGATTAAAGTGTCCTTGGGAGGCATCACCCACAGCCACTCTGTCTTGTCAGGGTTGAGCCTTAATCTGTTAATGCCCATCCAGACCCTCACAGCCTCCAGACACCGGCACATCACCTCAACCCCTTCACTAATTTGGCCAGGAGTGGAAATGTACAGCTGGGTATCATCAGCATACTGATGGTATCTCACTCCATGCCGGTGGATGATCTCACCCAGTGGCTTCATGTAAATGTTAAAAAGTAGGGGGGAGAGAACCGACCCCTGAGGTACCCCACATGGGAGTAACCTAGAGGTGGACCTCTGACCCCCCACAAACACCGACTGCGACCGACCAGAGAGATAGGAGGAGAACCACTGTAACACGGTGCCCCCCACTCCCAATCCCTCCAGCCGGTGCAGAAGGATACCATGGTCGATGGTATCGAACGCCGCTGAGAGGTCAAGAAGCACCAGGAAAGAGGACTGGCCTCTATCCCGGGCCCGCCAGAGATCATCCATCAGAGCGACCAAAGCAGTTTCGGTGGAGTAGCCGGGCCTGAACCCAGACTGTAGAGGGCCCAGATAATCGGCTTCCTCCAGAGGCTGCTGAAGCTGGAGTGCCACCACCTTCTCAACAACCTTCCCCACAAAGGGGAGGTTGGAGACCGGACGATAGTTGGTCAAAATTGCTGGATCCAGGGAAGGCTTCTTGAGGAGGGGGTGCACAAGTGCCTCCTTTAAAGGAGCCGGGAAGGACCCCTCCCTCAAAGAAACGTTGACACTCTCCTGGATCCAGGTACGTGTCACCACCCTACTGGCCGAAACCAGCCAGGAGGGACACGGGTCCAGCAAACAGGTGGCGGAACTCATAGCTCCAATGGCCCTGTCCACTTCCTCAGGCGTAACAGCCTCAAACTCACCCCAGATGATCGGACAAGAACATGCCCCTATACCCTCAACTGAATCGTTATCAGTCGACTCTGCTTCACAATTGGAGTCTAGGTCTGCCCGGATCTGAGCTACTTTGTCTGCGAAACAGTTGTTAAAGTCCTCGGCACTACCTTGCAAGGGAGGCCCCGGACCCCTCGGGTTAAGGAGGGACCGGGTCACCCTAAACAGGGCGGCCAGGCCGAGATTCCGCAGACGCGATCAAAGCGGAAAGATACAAAGATCTTGCTGCCTTAATCGCCCTCAAATAGGCTCCAATAAATGAGCTCAATCTGGTTCGATCAGATCCGGACCTACTTCATCTTCATCGCTTCTCTAGATGTCTCTTATGGCGCTTCATCCCCCTGAGTTCCTCGGTAAACCAAGGAGACCTCCTGGGGCCAGCACCACGGAGAGGTCGCAAAGCCGCAATCCGGTCAATAGCCCCCTTCGCGGCCATATTCCATGCCGCTACCAGGGACTCCGCCGATTTGATGCTTTTCCCCCCAGGGTCTGTAATTATGGCTTTGTATACTCCTCTTCATAACCAGATCCAGTTTTGACCTGATTTAGGAGATGAGCAGGCTGAGCTATAGGGTGGAGTTACACATGTCATCAGTTTGGAATCATTGCGCAGTCACAAGAGGCCCAAGTCCAGTCTCTGGTAAATTCTGTCAACACTTATCTAGCGTCAATTTAACTTGGACTGTTAGTTGCTCACATTCTTGTGTATAGGTGGCAAAAATAAACCTTTAGTTCTCTGAACACAACTCCTATTCCTGCTTATTTGTGTCTAACACCTACAGCTTTTTTCCTCTACATTTTTTTCTGTAAAACATGTCTGAAGCATTTATGATTTGCCTCAATCTTTAGACTTTAGCAACTGTTTCTATTACATTCTCTCAATTTCCACTAAAGCATTGAGCTCACAATTCGGCTGAGATCCACTACTGCCCTGCCCTTTCTCAGCTGGCCTTACATTACCTAATTAATGTCAAGAGATGCTGTTCCTGGTCATCCATAATGCTGTGATTGGAGTGACCAATGTGGTCTGATCACAAAGGTCATTCAGAGTTGAAAATATTGATTGTTAACTCTAGTTCTCCCCCCTTTGCCTTCCCTTTACCATGACATTTTATATAAATGTTGTCTGTCCCCGATCTTTTGGTGAAATTTTGATTCCACTGCTTATCTATTTTTAGGGTAAGGAAATATGTTCATTTTAGTCATTTTTTTCCAACAAGGTGTGAGATTAAATGAGCAAAAGGAATGGTTTAAACATTCTACTGGAGGATTTTAAAAAAGCCCTGTGAAATTCAGCATTAGTAAAATTGCAAGAAAGATAATCTTTTTATATTGGCATATTTCTTCCATTCTTCCCATCAATAATAATCATGAAGTTCCATTTTCTGTTTTTAATCATATGAGGAATAGGATAGCTGATGCCTGGGACCATTGATTCAGCAAACTCTGTTGGACTATGATTTTAATATTCCTGCAAAGTTATCGTTCTTTTGCCCTCCTTATTATACAATGAACTCTGTGAAAAAGAGCCTCCAGCAGTGTCTGCTGAGAAGGTCTAAGCCTTCCTGCTGCTGTTAGTTATTGGTTTGCCAAGTTGTCCCTCCCCCTACTTTTCTTAAAATGACTTTTGAGAGTCACGATAAATAGGTAAATTAATGCACTCAAATGATTGGAGTCAAAGATAACTACAGTTGTATAAGTACTGATGGTTCTGATGGTTCTGACTGCTCTGACTGCATCTCAGATCACATTTTAAGGTTATGGATATATTAGAAAGCATCACCAGTGGGATCTGTATACATACACACCATTCTGGTTCATGTATAAGAGATAGTCAGTTTGGTATAATGGTAAGGCACTAAGCTCTAAACCAGAAGACTGTGAGTTTTAGCCCTGCCTTAGGCATGAAAACAGGTTGGGTGAATTTGGGCCAGTTAATCCCTCTCTCAGCCTAACCCATCTCACAGGTTGTTGTGGGGAAAAGAGGAGGAGAAAGGAATATATGGCATGTTCAATGCCTTGGATTATTTATTTTAAAAAGTAATTGCAGGATAAAAAAATATAATAAATAAGTAAGAGGGATCTGGAAGTCTTCCCATTAGTTTATCTTGGAGAATCTCCACAGTATTACATACACAACAGTTTATCTTCAGGCAAGTAATACATTTTTTGAACACACACACACACACACACACACACACACACACACAACATAAATTCATGAGACCTTTTAAATGGTTTCTTTGGCCAGTAGATAAACACTCATTACAGGATCCCCAGAAGGCAGGAATTCAATCAGGGGAGCTTAACGCAGAGTATGAAGGAGCCGGTGCAAGGTATAAAGAAATTTATCCAGTTGATTAAATAAGTCTAGGGAGGTTCTATGAACAAAGTTTACAAGAAGGAGTTGGGAAGTTGATGAAGTTGGGATACATGTATATTCGGAAAGGAAGAAAAATAAAGGTAGGATTTGTTGATGTGGACATGCTTTAGATTGGGGTCACACTTGCATTTTTTTTGTACTTTTAAGTTCTGAAAGGTGCTTTAATGAGCCCTGGTGGTGCAGTGGTTAGAATGCAGTATTGCAGGCAAACTCTGACCACAGCCAGGTGTTCGATCCTGATAGGGCTCAAGGTTGACTCAAGTTACTAAAATGAGGACCCAGATTGTTGGGGGCAATTTGCTGACTTTGTAAACTGCTCAGAGAGGGCCGTAAAGCACTGTGAAGTGGTATATAAGTCTAAGTGCTATTGCTATTACTATTGCTTGCTTTAAAACAGAAATATGGGGTGAATTTAGGAATCCATAATAGGCGACAGCACACATCTTAAAAAAGTTCAGCTGGGTTGGTCCTGGATAATTCTTGAATGGGAGCCATTAGGAAATCCTAGGGCTTTAAAAATGATGATGATGATGATGATGATGATGATGATGATGATGATGATGATGATGATGATGATGATGATATCCACTCAGTCATGTCCGACTCCTGGTGATTCTATGGGCCAGGTCTCTCCACATCTTCCTAAGCTTTAAACATAGTAGGAAGCCAAATCAAACCAAACAAAATCTCCAAAGAAACAAAAATAAGAGCTGTAGTAAGACTTAATTTATGAGTAAATAAACTCAAGATTGAATAGGAAGATCCTTAGTAGATACACGCTAATAAAATGGAAAAACCTCTTATATACAATGTCTTATAAAAACTGTCAGAATAATGCAATAATGTTAGATCTTGAATATGTATTAAATTCAAATAACCCTATTTTAGTAGTGATTGTATAAGAAATTTACTGAATGGAATTTATATCTAATAAACTTTATACGGGGATATTGGCCTTCTCAAAAATTTGTGGTGCTATATTGTTGCATTGAGCCAACATTTTAATTTTGCTCTTGACTAGCTCCAAGAACACCATCTCCCAATGTTGCTAAAAGGACCTTGTATCAAAATTCAAAAAGCAACCCTCTGTGTGTTCCTTCCAGCTGAGTAGCTTCTGAAATATTGATGATAAATTTTGAAAATGGAGACTGTCCTTTTATATTTTTCATGACTGCAGCAGCAGATTTAAGGGATCTGTCAGAAAAAAGGAATCTTTTTCATAAGGGATATTTCTGTTCTTTTGTTTTTCATTTCATTTACATGCAAAGAATCAATATAATACCGAGCTTCAGTGTATTATTAGTTTTAGGAGAATTTATTTATTTCCTAAGCATGGAGTTATATAATAAGTAACATGCATTAGTAGCTTTTCAAACAAAAAATTGCTCTGATTGAGCAGGTTTTGTTGCATCTTTTGGAAGCTTTCTCATATTATATTATTAGCTTTAAAAACAGTATTATTTTGATTTTTGCTTAACATTCTTTATATGTATCTCTTATTGTGTATGAAATTTATACTTGAATTTTGGGAAGGTGGATAAAGGTTTGTTACCAAAGCAAAATTACTGTAAGACTTTTGTAACAGTGACAAAAATTGGTGGAGGTTTCTTCTACTAATACTGATCTACAATTTATGTAAGTCACTGACAGACAATGGCAATTCCTGAGCCTTACCCTGGATATATACTATCTCTATGCATTGGATCCACTGCTGGCTTGTAAACCACTCAACTGACTATTATGAAGGACTGGAGTACACATCATCTTCTACCTGTCCCAGGCTACCAGGAAGGCAACCTCCATCCAAAGTAGGGTTTTCTCCCTTGTGCCAGTTCAGGCGGTGCTGTCTGGTTCATCTTCTTTGTGTCAACTTCTGAAACGAACCTGGCTGAAGCCATCTTTGTTGTTCTAAGTTGCCACAGAAAAAGGGGGGGAGTTTGCTTTTGCTAGACTAAACATATCACGTCCTGTTGGAACCAAGGTCATTCTCACCAGACCCAGAAGGTGGAGGGAAGATCTGTCAAGAGCCTGCCAATTAGTCTCATTGAGTAATGTGATCAATAGCATAGCAGAGGGGAGGGAATTGTTACATTTAATCACATTGAATCCCTGGAGGGTATTTTTAGAGTGTTGGTTTCACTTTCGACCATGCCAACACTATGTATCCAATAAACATGTTCTTTGAGGATATCTCAAACCTCGGAGTTCTGATTTATTTGGTCCCATCAGTCAGAACCTTGACAACTCTCATAAAAATTTTTCTCCTTCAGGGTCCTGAGCTCCAGCTACCTACTCACTGCCTTTGGGAGGGTAGTAAAGACTCAGGGAAGATTCCAGGATGGAGAAGAAAGAGGAATTGCCAATCTTGGCACGACTCCTACAACCAGAACACAAATGATTGCCCAAGCTGGGAGTGGAGTTCCATCGGCTGGGACTCAGCCAAAAACCTGTACGATCCAATCTGACAAGCTGGTGGTGCAGGAGGGAGATGAGGTGGGAACTAACCCAGCCATTGAAAATCACAGCTGAATGATTACCCAGTGTCCAGCTCGTTGCTAAGGAATACCAGGATCTAGCGGAAGCGTTCAGTGTGAAATAATGTGATGTGCTTCCCTCTCACCGAGCCACTGATTGTGCAATAGAAATACTGTCAGGTGCAAAACTCCCAAAGTCAAAGATGTACTCCAAGGAGATGAATGAGCTAAGAGAATACATTGACAAAAACTTGGCTAGGGGTTTATCCAGCCAGCAAAGTCATGTGTGGCTGCCCCTGTATTATTCAAAGAAAAAAAAAGATGGAACTTTAAGTTTGTGTGTGGATTTTAAAGGCTTAAACACTGTCAGCATGGAGAATATATACCCTCTCCTCTGATGAAAGACGTGTTAGCTCACTTAGTTAGCCCACCTAGCCTACCGGTAAGTGGGTGCAGGGTGCATGGGGCAACTCCACCCCTCCCCCACCTGCCTCGCCTCATTATGGCAGCAGCAGTGTGATGTGCCATGTGGCCTCCTGCCCCATCGTGGCAGCGAGGTGGGACAGAGTGGGCAAGGTCCTAACTAGGGCTTATTTTTGGGTAGGGCTTATATTAGCCCCCCAAAAAATCAGGGTAGGTCTTACTTTAGGGGAGGGGCTTATTTTTGGGGAAACACGGTATCAGCAGACTAACTGGGCAGACCTCCTGCCTTTTGCTGAAGTAGCATACAACAATGCCGTGCATAGCAGCACTGGACTTACTCCTTTTAAAGTGGCTATTGGCAGGGAATTTGTTCCTATGCCTGAGTATCCTCAAGAACTCCCTTCCTCACAAACACTGGGTGGGTGACATCACTGCAGAGCACTTAGGCAAATGTCAAATGAGCTTTTAACCAAGCTGCTAAGGTCTATAAGGAGCAAGCCGATAAGCAGCGATCCCCTCAAAAAACATTTCATGTAGGAGAAAAAGTTTATCTCTCAACTGAGTACCTAAGGTTGTAACTACCCTGTAAAAAGCTAGGACCTAAATTTGTTGGTCCTTTCTCCATAGTAAAAATCATAAATCCTGACAGAGTTGCGCTTAAACTTCCTCGGCTCTTAGGAAAAGTACATCCGGTATTCCATTGCAGTTTGTTAAAGCCAGTTACAGAGTCAACATTGAGAACAATATCTCGAAAAGCACCAGGCCCATTCTAGTGGAGGGTGACACCCATCCCTTTTGACCGGGCCGAAACTATGTATCCAATAAACATGTTCTTTGAGGAAATCTCAAGCCCCGGAGTTGTGATTTATTTGGTCCCATCAGTCGGAACCTTGACACTTTGCTTCCATCCACTGTTTGCAAAATCAAACCCTCCATTATAATTAGCTACTGTGTACTATAGCTAGAATTCTCTTGCCCTCCCAGTCACTGAATTGTGATGACCATGCCATTATTTATATGTCCATCCATCAATGGAACAGAGAAAAGCTGGACTTTAAAAAACAAACAAATAACAAAACAAGTTTGCTCATGGAACATTGACAACTGGTCCCCTTCTCATAGTGTAATCATGTCAAATTGATAAGGGTTCTGACACTTTCCCCTATTAAGTCAAGAATTAGGAAAAATGTTAACCTTAAACTGATGTTACTTTTTCATTCTCTTTCTTTTCCAGCTAGAATGCATAAACAATAAAGGAATTCATCAGTCAGAGGCTGTGGCAAACATGGTTTAATAGTCAAAGCTGAGAAAGTGTTTGCAATTCAGAAAGGGGCTTCTTAAACCAGCTTCATTGCCAGCTGTTTACCTATGGGAGATGAACTTGTAGCAGTAGTGTAGAATACTGTAGACTATAGAGTTTTGGCTGGAGGGCATGAACATTAAATGAAATGTAGCTCAAAAACTGTATGATGAAGAAGAATTTTCATCAACAATTCACTTTGTTTTCACCACATTAGAGCAAGATATTGGATGGGATGTCAAAAGATCCAATTGTGGCTCCCTTACGTTTCAATCTTGAAGGTTGGGAGGAACAGCTTATTATGCAAACTACAAAAATAAAATTCAACTGAAATGCTAAAGAGTTAGAGAAACTAGCTAAAAGTAAGAACATGTTCTTAAGAACAAGAAATAAAACCAATAGAGAACAATATTAAATTCTTCACTTAACTAAAACCAAGTGCAAAGATAAATGATGAGGAGACTTGACTTGCTAGCAGTACTTGTAAAAGATCTTGGAATAATAGGTGATTACAAACTGATATGAAATGGCAGCATGATGTAGCTGTTAAAAGAGCAAAGAAGGCAAACAAGAATTTAGGTAGCATCCCCCTGAGCATGAACTAAAGCATGTTCTAAGAAAGTCAACAAGGATGTTCAGATCAGGAATGCTTTTCTACAAATAGAGATTGTAAGAACTAGACACATTTACTAGTATAGTGCAGTGCATGGTATTCAGTTTGGAATAAGTGCTTCAGAACATGTAAAGCATGAGCGCAGCACTTGTCTGTGACTTAAAGATGTGTCTGCAGAGAGATGATGCATTTACATTTCTGTATGCTCCAAATATCAATCCAGAGCACTTTAGAGACTTAATGTTTACTTCTGAAAAGAGAAAACTGAGTGTGGATGTCATCACATTCCAACTTGAAGGAATGTTACACTGGTGTTCAAGGTCTTTTTGAACAGAATAATGAACCTATGCTGCAGAAAATCAGAGTCTAATGGAATGTCTGAAAAACCCTCCTAACATTAAGAGCAATTTGAGAGTAAAGGTAAAGGTATGCTCTCTCCAGTTATGTCTGACTCTAGGGGGCAGTGCTCATCTCTGTTTCTTAGCCAAGGGAGCCAGCATTGCCCGAAGACACCTCTGTGGTCATGTAGCCAGCCAGCATGACTATACCCCGAGGTGCATGGAACACAGTCACTTTCTCACCAAACTGGTACCTATTTATCTACTTGCATTTGCATGCTTTCGAACTGCTAGATAGGCAGGAACTGAAGCAAGTAATGGGAGCTCACCCCATCGCACAGCCTCTGGTCTCGAACCCAGACTGTCAGCTTTTCAACTGACAAGCTCAGCATCTTTAACTGCTGAGCCATTGCACCCCTATCTGAGAGTAGAACCACCTATGTAGAGAAATGGTGAGCTCCATTTTCTTTGTATTCAAAGAAAAGCCAGACGGCTATCTGTTGAGGAATGTTTAATATGGATTCCTGCTCTGAATAGGGGTGGATATGGTAAGCTGAATAGTCCTTCTTCTTCTAAAATTTCATAATTTTTTGATTCTCTGTGCTAAAATATTCATGTACTGTGGCTCACAAGTATAATTCTGCAGTCTATTCATAACTTTGTTCGTGATATCTTTGTTCCCATTCAGCTCCATATTTTATCAAATCACCAAGCAGAGGATTTTCATTCACTTACAGTGGCAATGTATTAACTAAACTATACAAATAATGTTTGCACATTGAAGGTAGCATCACCTACTCTGACAGCCTCTTTAAGGAACTAATGGTTCATAATTTGTTCTATGTAATCCACAATCTTTCCGGCACACTGGTAGCATTTCAGATTCAAATGCAGTCAATTTTACTTTTTTATTTACTGGTTTTTGAGTCAGTCCTTGAGACAGGGCTAGCTGGGGAATTCTGGGAGTTGAAGTCCACATATCTGAAAGTTGCCAAGGTTGAGAAACACTGCCTTGAGGTGAGATTTGCACGTTCACCTAGTAATAAGCAATTAGACTCCTTTCCTTGACAAAGAACCATTCTTGATTGAAATGCAAAATGGCAATTTTATCACCCTAACATATGAAATAACATTCCTGGATGCTTGGGAGGTGGAGATCTTGTAGATTTTTGCATTTAAATACAAGGCCTTAGCTTTATCTCCCATACCAATTTTGCCAACATTTCTCAATGAAGTATAGATTTATAATCCCAATATCCTGTCTGTTCTATCATTCAACTCTCTTATTTACTGGCGGGGCTAAGCTAGGACCTTAGAGTCTCATTAATAGAAGAGGTAGGTCATGGGGATACAAAACATTTCCAATAAGATCTCCTGATATAGAGTAAACTCATTGTGAAAAGAGGTAAGTTGCAGCACTGACTACTTGATTGGGAAGTGAGTAATGTTCAAGGGCTTCTGTCTTTGCTATAGTTTGCTCCACATCCATCATTCAGTGATATCCCAAAATTGGATTTTGAATAGAAAACAATGATTTTTGATACTGAGCAGATGCTGAGTCATCATCATAGCTAGCATATTCATGTGCTTATCCTAAAATTATATAAATTATAGTATTGAACAGAGTTGGTGCACCCCAAGTTCCTTCAAGCAAAAAATGCCGTCTATATTGCAACCTAGGAAACATGACATCTCTGCTGCAGTGTCTGCCCTCCAGAATGTCTTCCCCGAATAACAGAATCACAGAGTTATTGGGAAGGACCTTGGAGGTCTTCTAGCCCCAGCTCCTGAGACCCTACTAATTTCTTTCTTCTGGATGTACATAATCTTTGTTCTCATTGTTGTTTTCTTGCTTGTATGAACCCACAAATCAGAATCTTGTGGATCCTCTAAATTAGATGATAGATAGATAGATAGATAGATAGATAGATAGATAGATAGATAGATAGATAGATAGATAGATAGACAGACCACAGTCCCACCCAGCCGGCCCACTTCTTCTGCAGCCGAAGAAGCAGCTTCATTCTGCAGCTCAGAATGGAGCTGCGGCCTGCATTTCACAGTCAAAGGCCTTTCTGGAAGGCCTCTGCAGCCGAGTACCAAGCTTCTTGGCTGCAGTGGCCTTCCAGAAAGGCCTCTGACTACGAAATGCAGGCCTGGGGATGCCACAGGAGAAATGGGCCGGCGAGGAGAGGCCTGGCTGAAAGGTAAGTGGGTGCGGGGTACGTGGGGCAGCTCCACACCCCTACCCTCGCTCTAGCTTGATTTTTATGTGTGTGCCTCACCCCAAAACTAGGGCTTATTTTGGGGGTAGGGCTTATATTAGGCCTACCCTTAAAAAGCTAGGGCTTATTTTTGGGGTAGTTCTTACTTTCGGGAAAATATGATAGATAGATAATAAATAAACAGCTAATGTTGCAATTGATAGCATTGTAATATAGTAGAGCCTGACTAATTAATATAATTAGCAATGTTCACCTCAGTATAAATAAAAATTACATAGGGGAATGCTTTCTATATACTACCATCCACTATGAATGATCAGTAGAAAGCTACTGTCAGACCTAATTAAGTTTTGTGCATATAGTGAAGAGCTTTTTCTAAAAGTACAAGATCTAACATACATCTCAATACAGATCTGAAATGTCGAGCAGATACATCCCATGCATCTATGGATAATGATCTTTGGCTTTTAAGTTACCACAGTACAATTTTATATACTTTCTTCTAACACTACTGGTGTTAGCCAATGTGCTGCCACAGTGACAGATTTGTAACAAGAATCTTCAGAGATTGTCTTCTATTGGATTGCTTTCACCAAGTGTGATGTTCGCTCTGAATTTAATTAACTATAATTTGTGATAGCATTTCTGGGAATTTTCAGCATCCATGTCTGCAAGGTAAGATTTTCATTTGCTTCATAAAACTGCAAGCAAAAAAAAGTGGACTAAAGATTTTTTTCTCAAGCAATTGTTTATTTTTTTAATATTTGTAGTTGAACTAAGGTATCAGAAAACTTCTATTATTTTGCTGTTCTGATTCTTTGTTTGCTGCTCATTCATCTTATAATCTGTAAACCTAGGTGCCTTTGTTTCTTATTTCAACCTCTCAGCCAAGCAAAGTATTTTCCAACACAATTATTTCCTTTCTTTATATATGACCTCCAAGCCCCATGCTTTCTCATGTGCATGAAATCTCTCCCATGTTTCTTTTCAAATGTCAATCAAAACCTACAGAATCTTTAGACTAGCAACTTCATTTTTTTCTTACACCTCTACTTTCTGCAGCTACTATAAGTGTTCAAGATGGAATGTCATTCTTCTCAAATAGATTTTGTACAATTGCATGCAATGCAGATATGGCATTTTCTTCCTCAACTGTCTGCATACTGTTGCTTTATACCTCTTTGCTGATATTATGCAAGTAACTTCTTACTTTTGATCCAAGTGAAACACATTACAGTTTCTAGCAGGTAAGAAAGTACAGGTGAACTGTTACCTTACATAATATTTTAAATGTACAACTTTACCATTTCTTCCCATCTTCCTGATTGCTTAATGTCATATAATATCTGAACAATTTTTCTAGTAGTTAAAAAGGGGTTGAAAACACCTCCAGATTTTAGATGGCTTCCTTATTTCCAGGAATAGCCTGTAAAACTGTATCTGCTATGTAAATATCATGGGTAACTTTGTGATACATGACCTCAAATACAGAAAAAAAAACCTGTTTAATATTCTTTGTGACAAAGCAAGAAGTGTTGGGAGCTGCTAAAATGAGGTGAATCAACTGGAAAATGACATTTCTCTGCTAAATGTGACACAAAAGGGAATAAAAGTGGTAGAAGCATAAACAGTGTTGTGATGCCAGTGTAAAAAAAAGTAAATGTACAACCCATTCCCTTGGTTATTCAAATCCCCAAATTTCACACTCTTTTAGTCATAAGACTCTTGCAGCCACCGTGTCTTTTGTTTTCAGCCTTTATAAGTCAATTCGTGTTATAATCAACCCACATTTGCAATTTGTAATAACTAACCCCTATGCCTATCCCCCCAGATGTCTGGTCACCCAAAACATGAAGGTCTTCTCAGCTGCCCCCCTAAAGCCACCAGGAACCTATAAAGGGCAGCAGCTGAACAGGAAAATGCTAGAGGCATTTAGTGACAATGGAGAAGACATCAGTTCATACTGTACCGTGCAGGGGAAGGCAATGGTAGACCACTCCTGTATTTTTATCAAGAAAACTATATGGATTGAAAATATAAGTCATGGACAAAATCTACATATATGGTGGCTAAGAATCAATGCTGACATCATGCAAATAATCAGTCAATCAATTGGGATTCTGAAATGGCACAAATATTTCACAGATGTATATCTACTCTCACAATAGTTTGGGTGGGAAATAGATGATACAGTATATTGTGTAGTGGGAACAGTGAGACATTGAAGACACATAGTAGGTTAACAGCTCTTTATTAGGTTCTCACAGAAGCAAGCTCTGGCAGGTGCCTGACTTATATTTATACAGACCGCCACTAGGCGGTGGCCAATCAGGTTAAAGTACTCATTCGTGCCAAAAACAACAGGCTTAAAGTTATACAGACAGACAGTCTATCTTTTAAATAAAGCAATCAGTTAACCGTTTCTTTATAACAGACCCTTTGAATTGCTTAATACATAACGCAGTATATTAAAATTAACTGCTGCAAACATTAACAACTACGATCCTACAGTAATTTCCCTTTTCTTAATAAGTGGCTGAACCAAGTTAGACTGGATAGACCACTGTCATATTTACATGCTGAAGAAGAAAATTAACATAAAATTAATAATTACTATTATTTTGGAAGCTGAGGAGCTAACTCCAAAATGCAGAGCATTATTTTTATTGAGGCAAGCATGTTGAAACAAAGCTTGGGAACTATACTTTAATAAAGTATAACACAGGACCAACAAATTCTATTTGGTAGATTGAGGGTTTTATTTAAGTTACCAATGATTTCCATATTGGATCATACAAGGTTTTTGTTTTCTTTATTATGTTCATAGCTGAAACCTAGGTTTTGCTATGGCTAAAGGCTCTCCAAGCTATCCTTCTTCTTGATGCACGATGCAATTCTTAAAAATGTATTCCTGCAGCTTCAGGTATGCTATAACTTTATGTGCTGTCAGCCTTTCCTTCTATCCTTGTGCTAGTTTTTCAGTACTAACCTAGCTGAAGACTGCAATTGCTTCCATGCCCTATTGTGGATTTTCACAGGCATCTGGCTGGCCCCTATTAAATCAGAAAGAGATCCAAGTAAAACTTAGGACTGATTTAGTATGGCTTTTTTTACCTTTTATCGCTAAGTAAATATTTATTGCTAGATAAACAAATATTACTAGAAAAGATTATTAGATGAAATAATACAGTAATCCTTTGTGCAAGTATTATCTGTTTTGAGACATGGAATGAATTGGAGATTTGCTTTTTTGTTTGTTTGTTTGTTCTAACCTCACCGACAGCATTCAAGCAGTCTGAATATTACCAGTAATGCAATCCAATCTTTGTAACACCCCATCACCACTCCTCAACCTGCTAAACATAATTGGAATATCTCTTTTTATAATGTGTTTCAATTGCAATGGGATTTAAATAACTACTGAATGTTCTGGCCAATTATTCCTCTGAGGAAGCATTCAAGATCAATTATAACAAAACTTAGATCTCGATCTTTGCAAAGAGACCAAAATTGCATGCCTGAAGGAAAAAAGGCAGGAGTACTGAAGAAGTAAAATCCTTTAACTATCTGGACAAAAATTTCTAAAGTTTCAACAAACATAGTGGACACTAAAATTAACTTACACAAAATTCTCTTTTCATATCATCAGAGGAACACAGTATGGGGAGATGGCTAGCCACAGAAAAAGATGGCGAGGTGACTTCTCCGCTCTTCTCCCAGTCTAGCTATTTTTTTTCAATATAGCCAGTTTATTTTATTAAATATCTTATCAAATGGTAAAATACTTTAATCAAGATGTTCAGGAAGGAGACTCTATGCAAAGAAAAGGGGATCAAAGCTTATTTGGAAAACTCAAAGGAGCGGTTTTTTGAGGAGCTACCACTTCCCAGCAATGAAGTAACCAATGGAGAAAGCACTGTCCGCAAACACAGACATCTGATATGGAGGTAACTGGACAATTAATAAACAACTTAAAAAAGAATTGTAGGCAGAATGGGATAAACATGCTATGGGAGTAACTAAAGACGTGGCAGATATGTCTGAGCAAATGAATAAAGAATTTAAGGAATGTCATCATCTCAGTCTTTTTGACCATACTGTGGATGGCCCTGTCTTTGTGTTTGGCACTTTCCCGCTTTGTTTTTTTTCTGTGCTTTCTATGATTTTCTCTGCAACTGTAACTGATCTGGTTTGAAATATTTCAAGGGATATAGTAGAGCCATCACTGCATTTGGTGTATCTGCTCATTTGCAGTTTTGTAAAAGCTTTATAAAACTTATATTTGATTTGAGAAACTAATGGGAAAGAGATGGGAATGAACTTCTAATGATACTCTTACTGCACACACTATTTTGAATTCAGAGCTTGCTGTACCGTCCAAGTTTTTTTCTTTCCTTTTAAAAATCAAAATGCATCTCCCTCCAGAAGGTGACCAAATAGGGAAAGCATGCAGAGCATGACAAGACTAAGAACCACATCACAAGTGGTGTTTGTTCTGCAGAGACTTTTTTCAAAGAGAGAAAATTCTAGGATACTTAATTTGCTTATAGCATGAACAATCCAAAGACACATGATTCCACTCCCCACCCTTAAAAAAAAATCTTTTCAACCGAAATACTTAAAACAAATTATGTAAAAGAGCGGAGAGCTCTGTCTATTTTTCTGGCTGTTGGCAGGATAAATATCCAAAAATGATCATAAGTGGACTAAATTTAGATGGTGAAAGCAAATGTATATGTAGGGTCTAGTATCCTCAACAAAATGAAGAAAGCAGCTTATGCTGATGATGCAAGCTCCCTCCATCTTTTACATAAAAGCAGCCATCACCACTCACATACAAAAGAGACAGAGCTTCTTTTATCATTTGCCCATCTATAAAACCCCAAAGTAGAACATATGCAGTTTTCTCCGTGCTTCCCACTGCCTCCCACATATAGGCACAAGCACACATAGATGCAACACAAGGGAAAATGAGAAACTCACACAGAGAGAGGCAAAACATGATTTCTATGTACAGAGGAGAATATGGGCATCACAAATTTTGGAGAGGAAAGCATTCCAGAAGCCACGCTCTGCAAATTTCCCCAACCTTATTGTTTTTTTCAACCTAATAGAATATTGGAAAGAAGTTATGCGAAGGGGGAAGTGACTCTCTCCTTCTGTCTCTTTGTCAGCAGAGTGTTGAAACTTGAAAAGACAGACTCTCTGCTGCTGGTAAAGAAGAGAGCAACCTTTTTTTTATTTTTATTAGTTTATCAAAATATAAAATACAGAGATAAATTTTAAAAAGTAATAGAAAACTGAGTGGGGGGAGGAAAAAAAGAGAAAATATAGTGTATAGAGGGAAAAGGAAAGAAAAAGGCACCGACTTTCAACACTCTTTAGCACAGTAGAGGATAACAACATTACAACTTCAGCTGTTTACTTTTACAAATCAGTATATATTAGCCATTTCTATAGCAACAAACCTATCTAATCAGCAAAACAAACTCAAGAGAAGAAGAGAGCAACTGAGAATCAAGTTACAAAAAAAGTCCAGATACAGCAGGGGGCTGCAGTGAAACAAAAATCCCCAAAGCGTTTGGCCAATGACTTGGAATGTTGGTGACTGTTCCATTCTAAGCTCCAGTCCCTTCTGGTCATGTAACCTAGAGAAGACCACAATGTGTCCTTTGCTTCCCAGTACACACATAAGCAGAAGCACACATGAGGCAATATAAGGAAAAAGCGGAAACATAAACACGTACATTGATTTAGTTATTCAAATTTATCCATTGGAGTCTGGGTGGCATGCAAAAGTAGAGCAAACAAAAACAGTTAAAACTATTAAATCTTATATGTGTGTGTGTGTGTGTGTGTGTGTGTGTATTAATACAATTCAAAAGTACTTATTCAACAAACATGTTGTCTGAGTTTATCATTCACTAATACAAATTGAATTCCTAATATCTTATTCTTTTATCCAGCCATTGATAGAATAAGTCCCAAGTTTGAAAGTATTGTTTCTTCTTTTTCTTTCAACCTCAGAGTAAGTCTGCCCATTTCCACACAATCTAGTATTTTTTTAATTATTTCTTCCTCTGGTGGTATTTCTTCATTTTTCCAATATTGTGCGAATGTGATTCTTGCTGCTGTTATCACATGTAAAATCAAATATATACTTTGTTTGTCAAGCTTTTCTGGCATTACACTACTAAAAAAAGTTCAGGTTTAAAATCTACATGTTTTCCCAGCATCTTTTCTAGCCAAATATGTATTTTTGTCCAAATCTCTTTGCTTTAACACATGTCCACCATACATGGTAATAGGTACCTGACTTGTGATTACATTTCCAACATCTATCTGACATATTTTTAAACATTTTTGTTAGTCTTGCTGGTGGCAAGTGCCATCTATAAAACATTTTATATAGGTTTTCTTTGTAAGAGGTTGACATTGTCAATTTATAATTCCTTTCTCACAAGTTTTGCCATTTCTCTAAGTTTATATTGTATCCAAAATTCTTTGCTCATGTTATCATTGTTTCTTTTACTTGTTCATTTTCCATTTTCAAATTCAATAAAAAGTTATACATTTTCTTAATTTGTTTCTCATCAGAGGTTAATAATATCTAATCAAACAAGGTCTGCTCTTTATAAAATCCGTACAATTTAACATGTTTATCATATCTCACTTGCATTTGTAAATCTGCCCTCCATGATAGATCAATACCCTGATTTTCCATCTCTTGTTTAGATTTTAAATTCCATTCAGAGTTTAGAATATTCTTATATGTCTATATTTTCTCAAGACTGACTAAATTTGGATGTACAAATGCTTCCATTATTGAAAGCCAAAACCTCCATTTTCCTTAGCTTTTTGTAACATTTTCAGTTTAATTCTAGCTTTCCTTCCTTGCCAAATAAATTTTAAAATTAGAGAATTTAAGTCTTCAAAGAATTTTTTTCTCCAGTTTTATAGGTATCGTTTGAAATAAAAACAGTATTTTTGGTAATATATTTATTTTCACTGTAACAATTCTTCCTAAGAACGACAGTTGCAAGTTTTTTGATTTTTCCAAGTCAAGTTTTATTTAATTCAGTAATTTTATATAGTTATCTTTTTATCGTTGAACATCTTGCTGTCAGGTATATTCCCAAGTATTTGACCTTTTTGATTATTTGTAATTCTATTTTTTCTGACATTTGTTTTTTTGTTTATCTGTAAGATTTCTAACTATCACTTTACTTTTTTCTCTGTTTATCTTCAGTCCTGCTATCTCTCCAAACTGTTCTATCTTTTTCAATAATTTAAGAATCATCTCTAAAGTTTCCTCTAGGATGAATACCAAGTCATCTGCAAATGTTTGCAATTTATAAGTTTCACCTTTTATTTCCAGTCCTTTAATTTCTGGGTCTTGTCTAATATTTCTATTTAAGACTTCCAAAGTTAAAATAAATAACAATGGAGATAGCAGACATCCTTGTCTTGTGCCTTTTCTTATGTCAAAATTCTCTGTATAATAAGCTAAAAATATTAAATCTAACAGCCAAGATTAAAGTAATCCAATAGACAACAAAACAAAACAGGAGCCATTGGACAAATAATAAATATCAACCCCTAATCTGGAACTAAAGCCAGATTTTCAAAGCTTTCTGTAACTCTAGGAGAGAGTGCACCTTCCTTATCTCTGGGAGAATATTCTTCCAGAGGGTGGGGGCTGCAACAGAGAAGTCCTGCTTCATTGATCCGAGAAGACGGCAATGCTTAATGGAGAGGACCTGGAGGGAACACACTCTGCTGGATTGTACTGGATGAGGAGAAACAGAGATAAGCGGTCTCTTACTTTAGTACATGAAGACAATACAAACTTTTGTAGGTGCTTACTGGGCAGAAGGTTGGAGAGTCCAACATCTTCCAGAAACGTTCTGGATCTTCACACCAGAGTTTGATCTTCTGCTTTGAGGTAGTGGCTTGGTAGTTCTTCCAGGGTATGCCTCACCTGCTGTCCTTCCCCTAATCCTAGTGTATGAGAAAGAGTGGCCTCTCAAATACTATGCAGGTTTTCTGACAATTAAAATATTAAAAATTAAAAATTTAAATAATTTTAACAGTACTACCTCCTGGCCATGTATTGTAGAGATTTGTGATTAAGATTCTGACCTTTTTCCCCCACTTTGGGAGATGAATTAATTTCATAGGAGGTAAACAAAACCAAACTTTATCTTTTAAAAAAACTATTATTAAAAAAAAACTTTGTACACTACATCTTAAATGTTAAAATGAAATTCATTGTTGAAGAAAATAAAGTACAGACTTGCTCAGATTGTGAGATATTGCAACTTCAACTTAGTTGAGCAACAAAATCCAAATAAAATCTCATGTCCCAGTCAGATGATAATGATGATAGTCTGCTACAAATGGAAAATACGTCTTCCCAAAGTTTTCCTAAAGAGATAGAGAAGGAATTCTAAATACTATAACAAATCACAAGAAGGGTCTGAAGAAAAGCTATATCACCATGAACAGACTGAAGCATAATAAGGTTTGGAACTTTGAACAAAATGTACAACAAATAGAAAGAACTTTTGACTTGGCACAATACAACAAGTATACCTTTTAAAGAAAGCATTTCTATTACTAGCTAGATATTTTATCTACTTTTATGGACACAGAGTCTACCTGAAGTGTATACTTCTTTATTTCAATTCCTGGATCTCCAGCGTTTTCTGAGTTTCACATGTTACTCAGATGCAACTGGGGAGATAGAAAACTGATGCTCCGTCACAATCCTTAATCTATTCTCAAATTCTCAATTTTGTTTTAAATGAGAATGGAAGGAGCACTAATCCGATTCCATATATGACAAAGGGCCATTCCAGGGAAATGGGATTATGACTCTATCTGGAAATTGGCAAACAGGCTACCTTCACAATACATATCCTGTTGTCTCTGCTGGTAAAGGAGGTTTGAGAGAATGCCAGAATTTTCTAGATGCTGGCCTTATCTTGTTTAGCCAACCAAATGGAGCAAGAACCAGGGCTTTTTTTATTATTATTATAGAACACCCAGAATGGAGTTCTGGCACCTTTTTTGGGATGGAACCTTGTAGGGTAGGCAAGGCAGGTTGTATGACATGTGTGTGTTCCGGCACCTTTTTTTTTTTTTTTTTTTTTTACAAAAAAAGCACTGGCAAGAACTATCCAGAAATCCAATGCTTTAGAACACCCCATATTTCTTCCAACATACATTCTTCAATCTCCCTTCTGCTCCTTTTTTTTCATAGACCAAACTTAGTGATTTTTTAAAAAAACCATAAATTTGTTTTTTTTAAACACCAATGAAAACACTATTAGGGAAAGTGAATTAAAGATAATGGCTGGCAACAAGGTGTAGTTTAACCATAGTCTTTCCTGATGCAGATTGGATGAAAATCATTCATCGAAAGCTACTTGAAATATTTGTGGAAAATATTCAATGGGAGTTTTTAAAATTCTAATTGAAAGAGTAGTTTTGGATGAATAATTATAATCAGGATTTCAATAGGAAGAGAAATGCTTTCAGCAATCTTGATTATTCTTATGCACCACAACAGATGCCGTTTGCCTATTAACCCTCCTAAAGCACTTTGTGAGAGAGTGCTGGTAGTCCTCGACTTACAACAGTTCGCTTAGCGACCTTTCAAAGTTACAACGACACTGAGAAATGTGACTTATGACCATTTTTCATACTTATGATTTTTGCAGCATCCCCATGGTCACGTGATCAAAATTCAGATGCTTGGCAACTGGTTCATATTTATGACAGTTGTGGTCATATGATCCCCTTTAGTGACCTTTTCACAAGCAAAGTCAATGGAGAAGCCAAATTCACTTAATAACTGGGTCACTAACTTGACGACTGCAGCAAGAAAGATCATAAAATGGGGCAAAACTCACTTAACAAATCTCACTTAACAACCAAAATTTTGGGCTTAATTGTGGTTGTAAGTGAGGACTACCTGGACTACAAATTTATAAAATATAAATTAGCACCATTTCTAGTTTTATCCGTGGTATGCATCTCCTAGGAGGAAGGATGGTATCCTGATCTGATTGTTTTCTTCCTGGCAAACTACCCTTCTTCCAAGCTGCTTGGAGAAAGTCAAAGCAGAGTCTTAAACTGTAAATATTGCTGAAAAATTACTGTGTGTAATTTCAGGCTTAGTCTGCACCTTGTAGATTCCCAGTCAATCCCCACATCCACTTAGTACAACTAGCAAAAAAAAAAGTTTGATATTTATTAAACATCAGCAAACATTAAAAACACTGAACTAGAAAAATGGGACAACAAGTACACAAAAACAGAGAAAGAAAAACACATGAAAATCACAAGTTGTCCTTGCTTGGTAATCACAATTGGGACGTCAATTCAGTACATCAATCTAGTAATTGGTTGTTCTTAGCCACCAAACTCAGCTAAATGGTTGTTTAAGCAAACATTGTGCCTCAGCAATAGTGAAAAACTATCTTCGTTATTTCAGTTGAAATAAACACCAAGCAAGCATTCCTCCTTGCATGATGACTGCAATACTATGTAAGAATTCTACCCTGATGTCCCAAATTAATGAAAGGGGGAGGTTTAGGCACAAGACCAACTTCCTTCTGCTCTAACAGCATCACAGCAACACATTTTCCCATTGCTGGTGTGCTTTTTCTTTCTGGCAAGTGCTGGAGGCAGTCTTCTCACCACTTCTCACCAAGCTTTCCAGTCTGTTGCTCTCCAGAGAGTGCACTACGGTTTCTGTCATCACCAGCCAGCAGGTCTATAGATGTGCTGCTTGAGAGTGATGGAGGTTATTGAAGCCATGGGGATGGTGCTTTATTTAATGGCCAAATAACCATTATATTAAAGGAGCACCAAATACTGATCTAGGCAGAAGACAGTCAGTACAGCATTTGTCAGAAAGAGGGTGAGTTTTATAGTGTGAGTTCAATTTTGTCAGAATAAAGCTTCTCTCTTTACCCAATCCTTTAATTTAGAGGTGGACGTTCTAATTTGCTTGCACAACCCAAACCGTACCACATTGCATTTTTCTGTGCAATTTGTTAAGGTCGTCTTTTCAGAGGCAGAAATAATCAGTTTCCTCTTATCCCCTAGACAAAAGCATGTAAGAGGGTTTATACAGAAGGAGGAAAAAGCAATTTCATGCTACAGAAGAAGAATGCAGGATGAAATTATTTCATTCATTATCTTAAATAGCGGAAATCCTACTTTCACTTTCCAGAAGATAGTCTCTGCATCAGTGCAGGATTTGTCCATTGGAGAGATGAAAGGAAAATGCCAGATTCCTGTATTATTCCTGTATTATTTTTGAATTTCCAAACCAATATCCTTCAGTGTTTTTAAATAACATTTATGTAATCAATAAAATTGTATGCCTAAGGTCAGTTGAATAAAACATAGCAAAAAACCCTAAAACAATCCTACCAAGAGGAAGGAGGCTATTAAACAGAAGACAGACCTATTATATTAGCCAATCCTAGGTGACTTTTGGATCCTATTGTTTCCCAGAGAGAATTTGGGATTTTCCATGAGGACTTTGGTGGACAGTTCAGCCAAAATCATAGTTGCAGCCTGAAATGGATTGGTGCTTGAGGCCTTGAATGTATTGAATCATTGCTGTGGCCTCTCCCTGTGTGCAGATCTCAGAGTGCCAATGCTTTTGGAGAAACTTCAGGAAATTAAAGCACTAGAAGAGATACCTAGAGCAGGACTGGAGGAAGACAGAGAGACAATCTGAGTGAATACAAGTAAGAGCCCGAGTCCTACGGGAGAGGGGCGGTATAGAAATTTAATAAAACTAAAACTAAACTAATATAGGAGCATATCATGGCGATAAAGGCAGTGAAGTATTGTTTATGCTATTCCCTTATTGCAGTGTTTCTCAAACTTGACAATTTTAAGGCATGTGGACTTCAACTCCCAGAATTCCACAGCCAGCATTGCTGGCTGTGGAATTCTGGGAGTTGAAGTCCACATGCCTTAAAATTGTCAAGGTTGAGAAACACTGCCTTATTGCATCTGCCAATAGACATTTAACAACCATGCTTAAGAAGATTCAATCTTTGCTGAGTCTCTGATTATTATTATTATTATTTAGTTCTTTATATCCCACCTTTATTATTTTTATAAATAAGGCAATGAACATACCTTCCTCCTCCTATTTTCCCCACAACAACAACAACCCCGTGAGGTGAGAGAAAGTGACTGCTTCAAAGTACACCCAACCAGCTTTCATGCCTAAGTACTATAATTCACAGTTTTTGGCTTTCTAATTTGGTGCCTTAACCACTAGACTAGGGGTATCAAACTTAATTTCATTGAGGGCCGCATCAGCATTGCGGTTGCCCTCGGGGGGCTGGGTGTGTGTGGTCAGGGTGGGTGCGGTCTACTGGGTGGGCATGGATGGAGTGGGTGTGGCCTATTGGGTAGGCATGACCAGACCTACATCGTTTTAGTCAAGGTTGCTTGTGGGGGCCTGGGCAGGAGTGGGACAGATCTGAGGGTCTCTGGCAGAAGGGGTTGGGACCAGGGCAAGTGCCAAGGCATGGTCCACTGGAGGAGCCTCACCGTTCCTCTCAGGCTATGCAGGGGGGCTGGATGGTGGTGTGGGCTGCCCAGAGCCCTGGGCAGCAGAGGTCAAATGTCCAGCCTGGCCCTCGAGCACTCATGGCACCAAGTCTAGCCCACTTCCCCAAGGGAGTGCCCAGCTGCACTTACCTCCTCCTCAAGGCTGTGCTGCTGTGCTTGCTCTCCTTAGCCAGGTTGCTCATGATGGGTATGAGGGCAAAGTCAGAGGGAGGCCCATTCCCTCTCCATGGGAGGAGACCTGGCTTTGTATCCAAAGCTTCCTTAGCAATAGGATGGGAGACCTCCAGGATAGGCCAGGAGGAGGGGGCAAGGGAATGGTAAAAGGGCAGCAGGGCAGGACAGACAGGACTTCCCTCAGACCTTCCCTCTCCTTTCCTTCTTTCTTTCCTTCCTTCCTTTCTAAGTACAGAGTTGTGGGAAAATATTTGAGATGAGGGTTGGAGAAAAACAGGCAAAAAACGCAGCTGGGGAGATGTCACCCTTTGTGAGGAATGAAGAAATGCACCATCGCCTGGAAGTGGCCAGCACATGATCCTCACCTACTTCACATATCTGGCTTGGTGGGCTCTGGGGGAAAGGATGCCATGAGCAGCATGAGAGTCAATTTTACCTGCACAATGCTGCCCAGCCCCCAACCTGCCCAGTTTCAGCAGGCAGCAGGGCACTCTCCTCACAGTGCCGAAAGGCTGAACCAGGTGGTACAAATCCAAAAAGAAGCTTGATGCTGCCCAGCCCCCAGCATGCCTGGTTTCTGCAGGCAGCAGGGCGCTCTCCTCACAGCGCTGAGAGGTTGAGCTGGGTGGTGCGAAGCTTGCCAGCTTTGCACCTTGCTGCCTGCTGAAACTGGGCAGGCTGGTGGCTAGGCAGCATTGCACTTCTCATCAGTTTCGCACCACCTGGCTCAGCTGTTGGCGCTGTGAAGAGAGTGCCCCGCTGCCTGCCGAAACCGGGCAGGCTGGGGGCTGGGTGGCATTGCGCTTCTTTTTGGATTTGTGCTGCCCGGCTCAGCCTCTCAACACTGTGAGGAGAGTGCCCTGCTTCCTGCCAAAACCCCTTCCCTGGAGCCCATCAAGCTGGATATGTCAAGTAGGCAAGGCCACTTGACATATTTGCTGGCCACTTCCAGGCGATGGTGCATTTCTTCATTCCTCCCAAAGGGTGACACCTCCCCAGCATGCACCCAAGGGGTGGTGCCAATGCGGCAGGGGCTGGTTCCTCGCTGTTTCCAGACAGCCTTGTGGAGCTGAATGCATTTCAGCATAGATGGTCACCATAAAATTATACATTGGCTCCCGGCCAGCCTGAGCCAGGATGTTTCCAAGATGGCTTTGCGGGCCACATGAAACCACTTCATGGGCCACATCCGGGCCGCGGGCCTTGTGTTTGACATGCCTGCACTAAACCAAACTGGCTCTAGCTATTCTAGCCATCTGGCAGATAAAGTTGGTCAGATCCTCTCCGACCTGGATCCTGTCAGCTTTCCCAGGTAAACCAGATAGGAAACATGACCAGATGAAGTAATTTTGTTTATTTTATTATATTGTAAGGTTAATTAACAGAATGTTGCAAATCTTCCACTGCCAATCACTGCTCAATCTATTATGGCAGGTCCTTCCTAAGATTCTTTTTCTGACCACTAAACCACTGGGGGCTCCTGCCTTTCTTGTCTGATTGTTTTCCAAGCAACATCTTTCCCCCTTGTTGCTTAAGGTCATCCACACATTCCATTACAGATCTTCTGTCTAAGTCCAACTGAAGTGCCTGAGACATGGTCTTATGAAGTTATCCCAGACTGAATTTGAGTCTGTAGTTCCTGTTGAAGGACTAGTTCTTTCAAACTATGACCTCAGCAACAGGTTTATTAGTTTCAAGTCCTTTATAAGTTGCTAAAGGTACCCAGGACATGACATGCACTTGGAATCTCAGAGTAGCATTGACTTTCTTGAGTCAGAGGTTAATTCTTCTGGCCTTAAAAAAAAGTGGTGGTGTACTTTCTCTTCAAAAGACAATGCTTGACCCGATGATCCAGGACAATTTTCATCCAGTCTTCCGTTTTCACTTTTTAGGTAAAGTTATTGAGAAAATGGCCAGACAGCAGCTTCTGAGGATCTAAAGGAAATGGATTATCTGGATTCATTTAAGTCATTTTTCAGCTGATCCTTGATCTCTCAGAAGCTTTCAGTACTGCCAAGCACGACTGGCTGCAGGGACTGGGAGCAGGAATCACCATGTTAGAGTGGTTCTTTTTTCCTCTGTACTCGATTTCAGTTGCTGTTGATGGGGAGAGAGATCAAGCGCATAGCCCTGCACTTGTGAAATGCTTTAGGGCTCAATTCTTTCACCTTTCCTCTTTAAAATCTCCATGAAGCCACTGAGTGAGGTGATCTGCCAGTTGGGATTTGGTATCTTCATTATACTGATGATACTCAATCCTGTGCTATCCTAAAGGCTATGTGGATTTGGATCTCAGGCTCAATCCTCCCAAGACCAAATGATTTGGGTCTTCTGGTCTAGGAGTCTTTCCACCTCTAATCTTGGATGGTGTACACTTATGGATGGGTCTTTGTGGGTTCACAGCCCCTGTTCAAAGAACAGGTTGCAGCTATGGCTAGAAGACCCTTTGCACACAGAGTATCCAGTGTACCTGTTATGCCCATTACTGGATTCCAGATGGTCACCCATGTGACTTCACAATGAACTGTTGCAATGCTCTCTACATGAGTTTGCCTTTGAAGTTGCAGCTGGTCCAGAATGGTTCAGGCAGCAATAGGTATGTTCAGTGGTGGGATTCAAATATGTGAACAACTGGTTCTCTGTGTGGATGCCACTTCCGGAAGTCCGTTCTGGGCCTGGGCAACAAAAAATTAGCTTCCAGTTCTGCCAAACTGGTGCGAACTGGCTGAATCCCACCACTGGGTATGTTGCAATATGCTCATGTCACATTAGAGCTCCAGAGCTACACTAGCTCTCAGCTAGCTTCCATGCACAATTCAAATGCTGGTTACCAGCTATAAAACCCTTCATGGCATAAGCTCTACTTACTTGAGGGATAGCATAACTCTAATAATTTTGCTTGTCCAGTAAGAGTTACCCACTCCAGGCCTTTAGGGAGTACAGTCCTTTAGGTTCTGTCCTCCCTCGAAAAGTGTCCTGCTACATGTCTTCCTTTTCGATATTTGAATACTAATCGGCAGGGCTTTTTTTTTCCCTCATAGAACGCTCAGAACGGCGTTCTGGCACCTTTTTTCATGGTTTTTTTCCCAACTTTTGCATGAGCTGTGCTACTCCCGCTATTGGCTTTTGAAAGCCAATAGGAATTGCTGCTGAACGTGCCAAAACACCTGGATGACAAACTTTGCACATGCAAGCTATCTGTATTATTGTTGCAATGAATAAAATGTTTCTTTTATTTACGATATTTTTTTCTTCAATTTGTGTCCTCCTTTTCATTGTAAAAAAGTTGGTCACCTTATGGTTAAGCAATGTCATCTAGGACAGGGGTAGGCAACCTTGGCTCTTTTATGACTCGTGGACTTCAACTCCCAGAATTCCTGAGACAGCAGGAATTGCCAACTCCTGACCTAGGGAGTGTGCTACTCTGTCAGGTCACCTGTTCTCTGAAGCAGCATCCCCCAGAAGTCTGTATGGCTGCCAGCATTATAGGAAGTCACTGAAAACCTGGTAATTCTTCCAGCCTTAGGGTAAGGTGATAGTGTCAAGTTCTTATAGAATTTTTTTTTTAAAAAAATGGATCACTTTTCTGGATAACTCTAAATCAGCGATTCTCAACCTGTGGGTCACGACCCCATTTGGGGTCGAACGACCATTTCACAGGGGTCGCCAAACAATGCAGTCCACCATTTTTCCCCCTTTTCCTTAGCTGTGCTACTCCCTCTTATTCTATTGGCTTTTGAAAGCCAATAGAATAGACTCTCTTGAATAGAGTCTAATTCTATTGGCTTTCAAAAGCCAATAGGAATTGTCCAGGCTGTCTCTGCCCTGCTGAGCCCGCCAAAAGTCCCAGTCTGCAAACGGTGCTGCAAGTTGTCTGCAGCGAAGGCGAGCTGTCTGGAAGTTTCCACCCCTCCCTGCTGAGCAACTACTAAAAATGTAAGTAAAAGAGGGCCGGGGTGGGAGGTGGGAGGCCGGCGGGCGCAGGGAGGGTTGCTGGTGTGCGTGGGGCCCGGCGGGTGCCTTACCTCCCTTGGGCTGGGCCAGCTGGTGGCCCAGCCGGTAGTCACCCTGCGCCGTCGCTGCCCCTTGCCAGCTACACCTCGGCCAGCGCAGGGGGCAGCAGCACACATGCGCAGTGCTCCTGGGCAGGGAAATAGTCCTCGACTTACGACCGGTTGGGTAGTATTCGACTTACGACCGGTTGGGTAGTCCTCGACTTACAACCGGTTGGGGGGTTGCGGCATTAAAAAGGTTGAGAACCACTGCTCTAAATTATAAGATAAATCAAACAGAAAGGGTGGATTTGCTGTTTTTCTCTTTCACTGTCAGAGGTCTAGGTGTGCAAAAGTGAAAGGCATTTTTCTGGGGCCTCTGAAAGGAGGCAGAATCCTGCTCCATTCAAAAATATTTCATTTCAGAGCATCTACAAAAATGCCATGGTCAGTAGATTTATACTAACAGAGATTTTTTCCCCCCTGCCAGTTAAGAAGCTTTTCTACTGCATTCTAATCCTTTTCACTCAACAGTAGCTGACATTAGGATTGGACTCAAAGGTGAGGTGATGATTATTTGTTAAGCATGCATTCAATTTCCAGAGGATTTTCTGACTCAGCCATTACAAGGATTGCATATTGCAAAGTCCATTGGGATGGAGTGCAGTATTTATACAATTTCCCTCTCGTGAAAAGGCCATCAGTTCAGATCCACCCATTTGCCATGTTCTTCTGTGTAACAATGCTGCTCATTTTCCTGTTTCCTGGTGAAAATAAATGAATGGAATATTTAACTCTTAAAATAGGTTTACCTAAAGATACCTACTCCTCATCATGACAACATCAAGATATAGGGCATAATTTTTTTCCCTATTTGCTCATCCATACAAATGTATAACTAGATCTTGAAAATAATTTCAAGGTTAATAAATCTATCTGTAGGCAAGGCTAATGAAACACAGACCTAATTAATATATATTTAAGCAGCTTTGTCTAATTTGCAATTGACATATTTTCCAGGCACATTACATCCAGGCTAGTTGTTATAATATAACCTGAAAAATTCAACAGTAGGTTTTATATATGTCAGCGGAGAAATGGCCTTTTTGCAGCTTGTCTTTGAAACAAGAAAGAAAATCTTCGTTAAAAAAAATATCAGAATTTAAAAATAGGCCATAAATGACTTGGGAATATTACTGAGAAGAAAAATGAATCTTATCTTTGACTGAATACTGTATTTATAATCTGTTGTATCCTTTATCATATAAATTCTCAGATTATATTTTTATAGAGGTGGCTGTGAAAATTACAAAAACAAAACATAAAAACATAGTGCATCTCCATAAACAAATTGCATAAACTGAACTTTAATTATTTTTAGGACATCAAATCGAACGTAGAGTTAATAATTCATCCTAGCATGTTTAGGCAGGAAAGAATTCAAATTAAAAGCAGAGTTAGAATATTACCTTGGGACAATGTTATCATAAAATGGCAATTCAATTCTCTAAAATCTTGTTTTACAGTGATAAAAAAATTGACTCCTCTAAGTGCCAGAAATAGCAAATTAATTCTTGCCCATCTTCAGAGTTCAGGATCAAAGCTAAGGCTTGTCATATTGTCCCTATGAACGGAAAAAATATTTTACATTTTTAAAAAGAGTTTTGAGTGGTTGGCAAGGGTTATATTTGGATTACGTGCAAAATCTAGGTTGGCCTATCATTTCAAACAGAAAACAAAATAAGTAAATCCAAAGTGTATTGTAAAATATTGAGAGTTGTCCTATAAGTTGCCCAATGTTGTCCTTGTAAATGTTGCATTTATCCAATGGGGAGAATCCTTTGCCAAGGCCTACATAGATGCATATTTTTTTTAAAAGTACAACAGATGGCTGGTACTTCCTTCTGCTAGTTCCAAGATTATTTCAGTCTATACTTTAGATATATCTCACATAAAAATAGAAATATATGCATGCTCAAAGCAGTTTCCCATTTATTATTGGTGGGAAAGAGGCCTGAAATGTTAAGGGTAGAATGCATGTGGCTGGCACTGTCACAATAAATGCTTCCTTCTAAATACTAAACATTGTTCAAGCACAAGGGAACTGCAAACTTACCTGGGAAAGAGTCAGCTCCCCATCTTTCCTCTCTTTCCTCCTCCTCTGAGCCCTAGCAATCTGGAGATGTGATGCTAAGCCTGGAAGGAGTGGCAGAAGTGGAGAAAGTTGGCTGACTCTTATCATTTCCACATTTAAGCACAGCCCTCTGAACGACCCTCTTCCTACCTGCCTGGGAAGACTCTCCAGCTAAAAGCCATCATGAATATTCCTAACTGCACTCACACATGCTTGAACTAGATTCCAGTCTGCGAGGTCCTTGGTGCTCTCTGAGCTTGGTTGTTTTCTAGTCAGTGATGATGTTACCTAGTTCAGGTAACAAAATATCTGCAAGAAAACAACCAAACTCAAAGAGCACCAAGGAACCTTCATGTCAACTTTGAACTGCAAATATTTTCCTTTACTGAGATTCCAGTCTCTCCTGCAGCACAAGACAAAATGATGATGGAGGAACAGTCCCACTGAGCAGAAGGAAAAGGTCTTGTCTACAAAAGCCTACAATAAGAAATGGGCAAATCTGATTTCCGGTTCCGGGTCAAGGCGCCTCTAGTCATACAAAGAGACTCGTCTCCTTGTCGGCTAGCCTCCCCGTCGGTAGACCCTTATGCTGGTCTAAAGTCGCCCTGGAGGATGCGACTTCTGTCGAGGAGGCTTTGCTCGGCCGCAGAGGAGCAGCGGCTCCTCCAGCTGTCCAGGCCAGACTCTGAGGGCCGATGGAGAAGAAGATCGGCCAGTAAAATGGCCGATCACCTAGCCGCAAGAAACCGCAAGTCACAGAACAGCTAAGCTTTGAACCCACCGTGGTGAATCCGGGTGAGATCTTTCTTTTTTTCCTCTCTTTTGTTTTCTATTTTTTTTTTTCCTGCAAGAGCCCTGATGGTACTATTTCCCTGGCTTGGAAAGGCAGCTTTTACATGACTGGGAAGAAAGGTGAACAAAAAGAATAGAACAAAGTTTCAAAAACTATGGTTTTTTATATATAAGTTTATTTTGGGGTACTGGAACAAAAATATTTTTTTCCTAAGAACTTTATTATCAGCCTATGTTGGTGTTTTTGTTTTTTTTTAAATATTTCTTCCTCTATTTTTCCCTGAAAAAAACAGAAGAAAAGGGATATTTGAAAAAAGATTTTTTAGCTTACTAGGACATCTACTGGTTAAAAGCTAATATGGCAATTGGAGAGGAGATGATTTCTTTATGAGAAAGTTAATCTGATGAAGTTGAACAACTTTTACAAAATAGAGCTACACTCACATTTAAATTTAAAACTTATTTTGGAAAAGATCTATGAGACCAAAGTGGAAATATGTGTTACAATGAAAGAACTTACTACAGAATTAAGAACTAGAATTTCTTCTTCAAACTCCAAAATTGAATTTCAGACTATACCTGATTTTTCTACAAAACAGATTGCAGAGGGAGAGGACTTAACTGAAAATAAAGAGAACTTGATTTTGCCTTATAAACAATTTACTTATGATGCTGAGAACCAGGAAAAGCAAAGACTGGGACTTCAAATCTTAAAGCAACAAGTTCTCATGGTTAAGAAAATCAGAGGGCCAATGCAAAGATCAAGATGGCTCTTACTAATCCAAATACCACTACAAGCAATAGAAAAAGACTTATCAGCTGGAAGAGAAGCCTTGCTATGGAAACCCACTTGGCATTTGAAAAAACCTAGAATAAGACTAAAAAAGAAGACTGAAAATTAAAGTGTTATGTAATGGACTAAAGGCAACCTAGAATTATGGACTGATTTAAGGACTAAGATTATGAGTTAGATGTGCGATTAATGGAAGATATATAAGACTTACCTATATGGAAATTACTGATGATTTATTTGTCTGATGACTAATGAATTGAAATAATCTAAAGTTTGATGCTATGTGGTCAGTTTAAAGAGATTGATTGATGGATTAGACAGTTTTAGAATAGATTACTATTTCAATTTAAAAAGGAGATATTTTTGGTAATGGATTAAAGGTAATTTAGAATTATGGATTGATTTTAAGATTAAGATGGTGAGTTAGAAGTAAGAGAAAAAGGGGTGATTAATGAAATATATATTAAATAGATTAAGATTATGTTTTTGTTTTTTCTTCTTTCTTTTCTTTAGGATAATAGGGTTACTTGCAAGAAATTTTTTATGTAACTTTGACTTAATCTAATAAGATGATTTGTCTGTTTGATATTATTAGTTATGATAGATTATCATTTCAACTTAAAAAGGAGATATTTTTAGGTAATGGATTAAAGGTAATTCAGAATCATGGATCGAATTTAGGATTAAGATTGTGAGTTAGAAGTAAGAGAAAAAGGGGTGATTAATGAAATATATATTAAATGTATTAAGAATATGTTTGTTCTTTTTTTTCTTTTTTCTTTTCTTTCTTTAGGACAATATGATTACTTGCAAGAAATTTATTATGTAAATGTGAGTTAATTAAATAAGATGATTTGTTTGTTTGATAAGATGGATGTTATTAGTTATGATAATTAATTGAATTCTGTTTAATGGATTGAAGGGACTTAAGGTTTGATTTTTTTGTTAGTAAAAAGAAATTGATTAATTGATAGACTAGATATGTATAGGATAGACTAATACTTTATTCTAATTAAGGGATATTAGTGGAAGAATTAAATGAAATTTATGAAAAAATTAAGGAACTAGAATATATTTGGAAGGGATACCCAAATTGATAAGGTTTACATTTAAAGTTAATTTGACTATGGTAGTATAAATGTCTAAAAGTTTTAAAAACAGGTATAGGTTGATTGAATTTAAGCTAGATTGAACTACTTTTAATAAGTTATGCTACTTAAGGGAATAAGAAAGGGAATACTAGATGTATTGATTGAAATATGTATAAATGTTTTGGTTTTGGATGTTTGTTCGCCCTAACACTACGGTGTGCCTTGAGCATTTTTTTTCTGTAAAAATTAAAAAACCAATAAAATTCTTAAAAAAAAAAAAAAAGAAATGGGCAAATCTCATCCCTGACCAGATCATTGACCACAACATCATTAAGGTTTGGCAGATCCTTTGTATAGTAAGATATGTCAGAAGTGGGAAAACATCTCTTTTAAGCTAAAATACCTAAATATTAATGCCAGCTGTCTCTGTGATGGGCTAGGGATAGATGGAGGCAATGTTAATAGAGCATCTTAATGCCATGGCTACAGGAATGTGAGGATGAGCCTATATCTGAAGTAGTTTGATAATGTCCAGTCCAGATTTAGAAATTCAAGCATCTGCCAAATACCTGCTAATTGGCAGGTGTCATTTGGGTAGCAGATATATCAGATGAGCAAGAGGGGTTAACCATGTCCTACCTTTTGCTTTCCCAATGAAAATTTCCATTGGAAAAAGTTGCTTTTCTTTGCTTTTCTGTTGTAACCAGGCTTATGGACAGATTAAGAGAAGCAAAGTACTACAAGGGTTAAAGATGAAGGATTTCTGCTCTGCCTGATGCCTTTTCATTTCACATTGTATCTTTTCTTCATAACTTTTCAGTTGTTCAAAATGGGAGATCCAATTTAGCCTAATTAATATGCTCCTCTCCTCCTCCTCCTCCTCCTCCATTTTAACGTATCATAAAGTTAATTCCTATATATTTCAAATACTAGCTCCACTTATAGTTTTGCTTGTTTGCTTTTGTTTTGAATTCTCCCAGCTGATCATTGGGGTTAAATCAAGTTGAAACAAAATATGATGATGACATACTTACGGTAAATAGTAACATCCAGTTTGCTCCCAAATCCACTTAAAAAAGGTGAGGGAAAGGGAGAGGAGAGATATGGCAATATAAAGTAAAGCACCGCCAGTATCAGCTTCATTCATTACAAGATTCCCAGGACAGAAATACAGATATAAACAGGTAATTGCCTGTTATTGTATAAGTTTGGGTAATGAGCAAGCAAATTACCACTACACAAAGGCAGATAAGGGGAGCTGGAACTGAAACCAAGGCATATACAGTATATAGACATAGGAATAGCTTCAACAGTGTGTCACTACCATCTATTTGTATCATTCTTGAGTTACAATAACGATTTAGTTCTAGCTGTATTGTGTTGAGTCCCTGTGAAGCTCCAGCAAGTTAATGACTGCCTCACAGCATCTTGACAACCAGGAAGTCACTAAACTCTCAATTTCTCCCAAGTCTTTTGCTTCTTGTGCCTGTGCTGGTTTTTCCCATGATGGAAAAATGCAACTCAATCCAGAGAAAAAGAGTGGCTCTAAAACAGTGGGGGGGGGGGGCAACAGCACCTCACTAGCTATCTGCATTTTCATTTTACCTTCTTAGCCCAAAAAGACAGTTTCCCAATGTTTAACTTCGATTTGAAAAAAATTGAGGGAACAGTCTCCAGATAGATGTCGCCCGAATTGTTAGAGAATTGGATGCATCATTTTAGAGATGCCAGAAAGATCGATGTTCTTTCTTAAGGTTCACACTTTGTTTATGAGCCTCACCTCTTTCGTGAGCCCACTAAGATATCATGAATGGCAGGCTAATTTATCATGGCCATAATGAGAGCAGTTCCAACTGAATGTATTTGTTTCAGAAACAAGACACTTTTTATATTGATTTTTAATTAACCCAAATAGTAATTCTTTTGCTTAATCTGTTTTCTATACTATTTTATAGGCAAAAATAGGAATATGTTAACAAATAATAATCAGCAAGTGGCGATAGCAAGCTACAGTGGTGAAACAATTTTGACAGGACAAATAGTATATAAGCGTTAATTCACCTTCCCCTTAAGTTTAGGATATACTGTAGGTAGTTTCATCTGAATTGAAATCAGGTCTTTAAACTTTGTTATGACAGCTGGGTCTTGAAGTGTATCAGAGAGAATATACTACATTGTTGACCAGGCACCAAACACACACGCATGCACACACACACACACACACACACACACACACACACACAAAACCTCCCTAAAACCCCACGATCTTGTATTAATAACATGCACAGGCTGTATAGAGGTTTCATGTCGCTTGGCAAGGAGCTACCAACATTGTATCCATGTATTTCCTTTGTGTTTCAAGGGGGCTTTGAGTACCACATTCGACTTAATGGGTTAACTCTCAACCTCAGATCTTAAAGGTTTTCCTTAAGTAGACAGATATACCTTACATACTGTAGTTTTGGATGCTACAGATCCAAAGACATCTCTTAATTACTGGATATTCTAAACCAGGATGTTGCTCCTGAAAAAGCAATGGATTCTGTTGCAGAGGGAATATGTCTGTGGATACCTTCCATTAGTGAACCTTCCATTGGCACAGTGGAACTTTTTGCTACTGGGGAAACTCCTTCCTATTGGTGCAGTTATTACACAGACTCTTTTGCTATATCATAATCACCATTTTATTCCCTGTCTAAAGTTGTTCAAAGAAGATTTGTTTAAATCACTATCTTTGACTTTCTCACTTTAGAAGAGATTTTTAATACCTTATTTTAACATGACGGTAGATAATAATTCTCTTTAAAACCTCTCTATGCCTTTAAATCAATGGGTAACTATACATACTAATGCTCAGATTTGCAAAAACACAAACGTTGGAAGATCTAAGGCCTTTAATAATGAATATATATATATTTCTGGTACAGCAGTTCTCAACCTGTGGGTCGTGACCCCATTTGACCCCAACAGGCTCAAACTCAACCCCGACAAGACGGAGTGGCTATGGGTTCTGCCTCCCAAAGATAATTCAATCTATCCGTCCATCAGCCTGGGGGGGGAGCTTTTGACCCCCTCGGAGAAGGTCCGCAACTTGGGCGTCCTCCTCGATCCACAGCTAAACTTGGAACATCATTTTTCGGCTGTGGCGAGGAGGACATTTGCCCAGGTTCTCCTGGTGCACCAGTTGCGGCCCTATTTGGACCGGGAGTCTCTGCTCACAGTCACTCATGCCCTTATCACCTCGAGGCTCGACTACTGCAATGCTCTCTACATGGGGCTACCTTTGAAAAACGTTCGGAGACTTCAGGTAATGCAGAATGCAGCCGCGCGAGCAGTGTTGGGCCTGCCCAGAAATGCCCACATCTCAGCATCACTCCGTGAGCTGCATTGGCTGCCTATTGGTCTCCGAACGCAATTCAAAGTGTTGGTTATGACCTATAAAGCCCTACATGGCATCGGACCAGGTTACTTACGAGACCGCCTGCTGCCTCACGAAACCCAGCGACCGGTTAGGGCCCACAGAGTCGGCCTTCTCCAGGTCCCGTCGGCCAGACAGTGTCGCCTGGCGGGGCCTAGGGGAAGGGCCTTTTCTGTTGCGGCCCCGGCCCTCTGGAATCAACTCCCCCCGGAGATCCGTATCGCCCCCACCCTCTCCGCCTTTCGTAAACTACTAAAGACCCATCTCTGCCGGCAGGCCTGGGGCGGTTGAAATCTTGCCCCTAGCCAGTGTATGTCTGTGTGTATGTTTGCTGAATGAATGGTTCTTAATTTAGGGGTTCTTCTTTTTATATATTTATTTTTATAAATGTACTATTTAGTTTGTATTGGATTTCTATTTATGCTGTAAGCCGCCCTGAGTTCCCGGAATAGGGCGGCATAGAAATTTAATAAATAATAATAATAATAATAATAATAAATAATAATTTGGGGTCGAACGACCATTTCACGGGGGTCGCCAAACAACACAGTCTGCCATTTTTTCCCCTTTTCCTTAGCTGTGCTACTCCCTCTTATTCTATTGGCTTTTGAAAGCCAATAGAATAGATTCTCTTGAATAGAGTCTAATTCTATTGGCTTTCAAAAGCCAATAGGAATTGTCCAGGCTGTCTCTGCCCTGCTGAGCCCACCAAAAGTCCCAGTCTGCAAACGGTGCTGCAAGTTGTCTGCAGTGAAGGCGAGCTGTCTGGAAGTTTCCACCCCTCCCTGCTGAGCAACTACTAAAAATGTAAGTAAAAGAGGGCCAGGGGTGGGAGGCCGGTGGGTGTAGGGAGGGTTGCTGGTGCGCATGGGGCCCGGCGGGTACCTTACCTCCTTTGGGCTGGGCCAGCTGGTGGCCCAGCCGGTGGTCATCCTGCGCCGTCGCTGCCCCTTGACAGCTACGCCTCAGCCAGCGCAGGGGATGGCACCACGCATGCGCGGTGCTCCCGGGCAGGGAAATAGTCCTCGACTTACAATCAGTTGTGGGTCCTCGACTTACGACTGGCTGGGGGTCCTCGACTTACGACCGGTTGGGTAGTCCTCGACTTACGATCGGTTGGGGGTCGCAGCATTAAAAAGGTGGAGAACCACTGTTCTAGTAGATAACCCACCAGAATATGTTTTCAAAGCTTCTCTTGAGGTTCTACCTGTTTTGAACAAAAGCCTCCTTGAATGTGGAATTATTTCAATTACTTATACTATACTTCTTAAAAAGCTGACCATTACATTTTTACCCTTTATTACTTTCTACAAGCTTCTCAAGATAAAGTTAGATGGTCTCAAGATAAGAATCAGAAGTAGAAGATGACAACAACAATTTGCATAGTTAGAAAGCCTGGTTCTTTAATATCAACCCCCACAAATATTTTCATTAAAAATAACATAAATCACCATGCATTAAGAATCATTCCATTCAATATAATAGAGACTAATGAGTTGCACACCTATTACAATTTTCTACTGAAAGAATGTATTATTGTTAGCATCCCTTTTCATCTGAATAGAAGAAGAAACTTTGGACAAGTATGGGCTTAATGATTTTAAGTCTAGACTAATTATTTAAATTAAGTTTTTATCAATTTATCGTATGAAATAATATAACATCATCTGAGCATTCCATATAATTAATACATTAATTAATTCAGTCAAAATTCAGCCTTGCCCAGATATTATACTTATATGCATGGCAGGAGCTTGAACTAGGTAACATTTAAAGTCCACTCAACCTTTACAGTTCTACTATGATACTTTAGGACATAGTACCGTAGTAATTAGGTTTCAAATGAAATCAGTGCCCAGTAAATTTCAAAATGAGGATGAGATGTAGAGGTTATTCACATTACTTTTCAGATATCTACTAAGCATTTTTAAAAAAAATTTCCAATAGTAAATTTATGCATCTTTTAATTGCCTAACTTTGAATTCAGTTCATCAAAAGTTTCCTGAACAAGTTCTTTAGAGGTACTGGAAGCTATGCAAGAAGATTATGCAAAAGGTATCCAAAACAAACTTTCATGCATTCCATTTTAACAGATATAGCCATGCTTCTCATCTTGTGATGGCATAGAACAGGGGTTCTCAACCTTGGCAACTTTAAGACTTGTGGACTTCAACTCCCAGCTTTGCTGGCTGAGGAATTCTGGGAGTTGAAGTCCACAAGTCTTAAAGTTGCCACGGTTGAGAACCCCTGGCATAGAAACAATGTTATCATCTGTTATGTACTACTACGACTACTTTTTGGTGTTGTTGTTGTTGTCATCTCTTCTGAAGAATATTCAATAAATGCAGGCAATTTAAGGTCAATCATTTTACCCCACAGCCTAAGGACTGTCCAAGTACTACTGTGATCATTCTGAAGCTCTAATTATAGTTCTAATTTTGTGAGCTGTTTTGACAATTACATTGTTGTAGGTCTAATTTTCCAATAATCATGAGGGAGTGTTAGTCAATTTAGTAAAAAAAATCTCTGTATTCCAATTGTTAAGTCCCAATACTTTACATTTTTGCCCAATTTCTTTTGAGTTATTTTAGTAATCATTTGGTATTGCCTCATCTTTAAATAAAACTTGATTTTCCTCAACTATGATGCACGGAGGAGGCAGTTTGAGATTATCTGGTTGGAATGGAGATCAGATCTACTTGGATTTAGTTGGTCTGGCAAGTCTGCTGTGAGACCAAGCTGTTTAGACCTGTGGTTGGGGGAGAGTGTGAGGGAATCAGGAGGCAAATTGGAACCTAATCTCTGTAGGTACTTATTTTTTATTGTATATGTGTATGTATGTTTTCTCACAGGTAGATTTATCAAACAATCTCAAAATGATTACACCAAAAGACTGTGCAGTTCCAACCTCCCGATGATGAACACTGCATATTCACCACTCCAGCTCTTAAACATCAGTTTGATTCATGCCATGCTACAGAATGAATGGCCATTATTCCTATAAGGTAGACTTGACTGAAAACCAGACACTATGTGGCCCTAAAACTACTTTTATTAGTACTGCTATAGTAACAGAAACTTGCAGTCTCCTTCTCCCCTTTATTTTTTTTTAATCTTCATGTGAACTGGCAGAGAGTCTATCTGAAGTATTTTTGTAAATCTCTTTCTTAGTATGGGGCTCAAGCCACATTCATCTGATTATTGCCTTGGTAACGTATTTTCTGTCTGTCAAGGCCATCCAGAAATCTCTCCCAGCTCCCAGATAGAAGGACAGTCCAACAGAAGCAGCTACATAATGACCCCTAAGATGGCAAATCTGTGGTTTAACTTTAATTCACAATGAACATGGATATTCATATGTTAGAATATTCCCTTCTAGAAAGAAGAGTTCCTACCTGCAGCAGAATTATCTTTTGTAATACAGTTCATTAATATCTTAATGATATATTAATCATGTTTAAAAAAATTAGTAAAATATGCAAGCTTCCACATGCTACCTATATTGAGTACTATAATCCTGTGGAATTTACCACTTCTAGAAGGGTTAAATTTGAAATTTTTCAACTCAGATCAGCACTGAATCCAAACAACAGCAGTTTCTTAGCTCAGGGTCACTTGCAAACACTGTGTCTTGTAATACTTATATTCCTCCGGCATTATTCAAGTGTATCTGACCTTCACAGTTAACCTTGAAAATCTATAGATGATAATTAATGGAGCCAAGAGTATATATAATAAGCTAGGTTTAACCTTTGCTGCTGAAGTATAAAATATATCTCCTTCTGTTTACACTGCTGAAAATTTGAGTCTTGAACAACTTAAACCTTTCCCTAGAATATTTGCTTTGCAAAAAAACTCCCTCTCTCTTCTCCACTCCCTCTCCCAACTACCCAGAGAGGTGATTTCAAAAAGAAATAAAATCTGCATTAGAAGTGTTCTTCTCTTTATTAAATCCTTGTGTGAGGGGAAAGGGTTTTTGAGCTGTAGGGGAGAAAGTCTCTGCCTTCTCATTCTGGTCTCTTTAAGATTAGGCCCAGCAGTATCTGCAAGAAGCTAAACAAGCATCATGCTAGCCCATTGCTCAATCCTTTCCTTTTATATGTATGCAATGATGTTCGGTGTGTACAAAAGGAGTGGAGTTTGTATTGCAACACTTCACGTTATATCTAAGCAACCAATGATATTATAGAGCTGTGAACAATGTAGGAAATAGTTAATTGCACCTGATAAGGTGACTATGTTTTCATTTTTGCTAACTTTGCATTCATCTCCCAGTCTTCAGGTAGTAGGTTGGCTGGTTCCTTCTTAAATCCTCTTTGCAAGTCTTTTTCATTAGGTATTAATATATGCTACTGTGCAGATAGGCATGGGAACATTTATTTAAAAGTTAATGAATGAATTCATTCTGACTAAAATCAAAAAGGCTAAATAAAAACTGGCAGAGTACAAAAAGTAAAAAAGAAGAGAAAAGAAAAAGAAGGCCACATGGCAATTTGCTGCAATTTGGACCCACTGGGAGTAGATATGCAGTTGCCATGACATCAAACTTCTTTCTAGCAGAGAATTAGGAGCCAACAACCACCGTATTATGACTTTAGGATTATTGCTACCTATGCCATGCTATCTTTTCTGCCTTTGCCAGGGTTACAGGAGGTTTGAAGAGGCAAACAGATGGGTGAAGTGGATATTGGCAGCTGCTAATATTATTGGCTCCAACCAGGGCCTTCTAACATAGGATCGCCAAATAAGCTCTTGTGGCACTGGGGGGTGGATCTAGGGATGTGAAAACAGTTGAGATGGTGGCCAAGGCTGCATGAACAATCCCCCACCCATTGTGTACATGGATTGATATGCATACACAAAACTAGAGGACTTAACAAGCAGGTGGCTATGATTGTTATTTTGATTTTGTTGACCACATCCTCCTGTGGATATTGCTATAGTCATGATTATCCACTGCTGAAAGCTATAATGCTTTATTTCCTCAGATCCAAGGTGCCAAATAAACTGCCAAAGACAGACTTTAGCTTGTCTTTGCAAGCCCAATTGAAGCTGGTAAGAGGTCGACTTCCGGTTTTGCGTCACGGCGAGACGAGACATAGGAAGGCACTTCCTCTGCCTTCTGCACCTGATTTTGCCCTGCTGGTGGCCCTGAAAAGGGCCTAAAGTTGCCCCGAAGAGGCGATGAAGAAGGAGGGGTGCCTTGTCAATCATGGAGAGATGGCAGTCTCTCCATTCTATCCAAGGAAAGTCCTCTAAACTGTCAGGGGAAAAACTGACCACATCTCTGCGGCCGGCCATTAGCTGCTGACAACCGAAGAACAAAAGCTTTAATTAGTACTTTGTAAATAGCATTTGGACTGGGTGAGAATATTGATCCTTTCTTTACTATTTTACAACTGAATTTCCTGGAAAAGACTCCCAAGAAGCTTAAAACCTCCGGATGTGGAAATGGTGTTTTAAATTTTTAATGGGGGACAGAAATACACAATACTGAGGTGAAAGTAATACAAAGCTACAGTTTTGATAAATCTGAGAACTGAGATAATTGTCAAGGCTTTCTTTTTGGAAAAAAATTATTGAGGTGAAATATAAGAAATATATATAAAAATCAACTTTTTGTTTTAAGAGTGGAAAATTGAATTTAAATGACATCTAGTGGTGGATTTGAGTATAGCACTATAACTAGCTCTTTGGCTGCTTGGTGATTTTCAGCTTAAGGGAGAACAGCTGGCAATAAAGGACAATATTTTGGCATATTTATCCTCCTGATCTTCATGGATCATGAATATCTACTGAGCTTGGACTTTTAATCTTAAGAGCTAGTGAGAGAGAAAGAAAAATTTGACTTTTGAATACATCTGGCTGCAGGGAGATTGAACATGTTGAATACTGGGAACATTGTGGATTACAATCTTGCCTGACTGATAATTTTCAGGATACCTGAGACAAAGGAATACTATAAAATATGGCTATTAGAACCAGATTATAAAGGCTATATATAAAGACCAGAAAACCAGACAAAATTTTGTTCCACTCTTACTGAGATTGGTGATACTAGAGGATTTTTAGGAATGATGCCTCAAGAAAAAACAAATACCTTTCAGAAGGAAATACTCTCTATGCTACAGAAAATTCATCAAACAATTCTTGCACACAAAGAGAACATAAAAAGAAATCACAATGACTAAAAATAACTTAGATGATATAAAGAACCAAATCTCCAAATTGAAGCTGCAACTGGAAAGCTCCCAGACAACAACTACAAAGTATGAACAAATAAACCAGAAATTAGAGAGTGAAGCAGAAGAAATGGACCTAGAGATGGAGGAGATAGGAGAAGGGAAATATGGACTGCCATACACAAATAAAATACTGCAAGACCTACCTAACACAATGAAAATACAAAAGACCCTTTACTCCTTTCTCCAAAATACCCCTGATGGCAAGGAAGAAGATTCTAGAAAATAGAATATAGAGCGGGCAGGAGAAATGTCTAGGGAATGTGGATGGACAGAGTTCCTCCCCCAAAATACTCTACCTAAATTGTCTTTCTCATGCCAAGCAGCTTTCACAAAAATAGAAAGAAAATTCTTGGGCAATTTAATTGCCTAGGCCTGGAGAGCTGCTTGGCAAAGGAAGAAAGCGAAAGTTAGACTAAAAAAAACAGAGGATTTGATCTATTAGAGGGGGCACTATCTGTTTAATATACCTGTTTGAATATGATTAAAAGAACGGATGACTCTTAGCTATAACTAGATTTTTATAATGGAAGATATGATTTAGAATTAAAATAGCATTTTCCCCTTCTTTTGAAAATAAGAGGAGGATTGGTATGAATAAAATTTTTAGCTATATAAATGTAATTAATATTGAGAAAATCATAACTGACAAAGATACTTTAAATATTGATGGGAAACTTTAAGAGCACAAAAAACAGGATATTGACATATGAATTGATATTGTTATTTCTATAATATTAGTAAAATATGATGATGTCTATATCTAACGTATACATCAATAGTACTAAGAATTGTAATTGTTTAATAATGGGAAAAGGGAAAAAATATGGTGAAGAAAGGAAGACCAAAGAAAAAATACTGGATTGTGCAGTACTGAATCAATTTATATTGAAGAAATTAATGTTAAATTTGTGAATCCAGACAACATGTTGTTTACTAAGCTCCAAAGATTGTAATTTTTTAAAATTAATAAAACCTGTAAAAAAAAAGAAGCTGGTAAGATGTCAAAGATGCATGAACTATGTTCATGAATGAGAAGGCGTTCCAAAGAACTGACTGGGATCTACCACTTAATAGATATGAAGATTAGGCTAGTTAGATTTTCAAGTAGTTAGATGGTATTACTGTATTGTACTTTTTCTTCTATGTTAAAGCTGATTAGGAATACCCAGTTGTACTTTCATGCTTTTAAATACTTGTATATCAGTGCATAGTGTCTGTGAAGATTCTGCCATCCAGGTCATAGTTGTCTCAAAGGTGCTTTTTCAAAAGGCAGCTGGACTGTTTTTTCCTTGAAAAACAAGTGAAACATTTTGTTCTTTTTCCTCAAGGGAAAAACAGCCCAGGTGCCTTTTGAAAAAAACACATTTGAGATTTCCATACATAGTGTTGTGCATGTTTCTGCTGAAATACCTTGAGCTTGTACCCAAGGTCCCATTATTCTTTTCTTTCAGTTAAAAGGTAGCCCTACATTTGGGAAATTCCTAGAATAAGCAGAATTGCTTACTTGTTAATGTCAGCAATGTAAGTATAAGAATATATTGGTGAACAAATTATTCAGTCAAGTCTTGTGTCTACATGAGGCAAAACTACAGTTAGGCCTCCTTGTATAATGCTAATGAGTACTTCACTTATGGACGCATATTTTAGCAGAAAAGCAATACAAGTAAACACTTATAAAAACCAGTGGCAACCTGACTATTGCTGGAAAAAAAAACAGGATGCAGGCCAGAAACTCCTTATTATAATATTGGAAATTATGGTAAAGTACATTGTAATAGAGTTTGATATTCCTAATTTTAGAGACTTTAAATATAGCACAGAAAGAGGTTTTATTTCCTTTGGTGACAACCTACAGGGGTGCAATGCAGTATATCTTTGTGATCCTGCCTTCATTGATAAAGATGCTCTATTTATAAAAATAATATTTTGCCTAATGGAGAACAGACAAGCAGAGCTTAGCTGTTTGCTAGTTGCCCCAATCATCAGAATGGGCAGGCTGCCAGAACTGCCACCTCACACCTGTGCTCTGCAATCGTTTGGGTACCAGTCTGCCATGAACCCTGGAGGGAGGATGAGAGGGAGGGGAAAAGTGAAGGTTAAGAAAGTGAAGGTGCCTGCCAGAGGTAGCATTTCAAGGTCACTCCGCGATGAAAGGAATGCAGCTGCAAGCCAGCCTACAATCAGAGTGGCCATTTTAAAAACACCTTCGAAATTGATTGGATAGTGGGGGACTAGCAGTGGGAAGTGCCTAAGTGGGGAAAAGTTTTCACCTGGGGTTTTGACGCATGAATTTCAGTTCTGGCTTTGCACTACTGTATTTCACCTGGCTTCTAGTAAACCAAACATTTCTCAATCTGATGGTGTTAAGGACCATTTAACTTAGAAGCCTAAGTTGAGGCAGGTTTCTAGAGGGCAAACATGAATGAGGTTGCCTTCTCTTAATCCCCCACTTATCTTCAGAGCAAAAAAAAAAAAAAATCCAGTGGAAAAACTAACTACTCAAGAAAAGAAAAATTATAACTGGAAAAGAATACCCTACATGAAAATTTTTGCTATGTTTCAAACTGCAACCTTCTCCGTATTAAGCAAAAACCTTAATCTCTGTGCTATTTCAGCAATCTAAGTAATGGAAGGTACAGAAACAGTTGAATAACCTGTTTATTGTATCTGCACATATGCATGTTTATATGTTTTAACTCTGCATATAAGATTTCAATTTAACATACATATCTATCCATATGCATACACAGATGTATACATATATAACTGGGAAGACTTGCCTAACCATACAGTATGCAGTATACAACCAGGAAGGAAACTGACTATTGCCCTTCTGGAGCAGAAAGGTGGTAGGCATAGCAGCAGGACAATTATCCAGAAGGATTTAGCCAGCCTTCTGTTTGAACTGAATACCTCTCCAATTGTTCCCAGCGTATTTTAGCCTAGAAAGGATTTTCTTAAACCAGCATAAAGTCAAGCCAGAAAGAGTACAGCACACTAACAGCTTAAATGATGAGTGCAAGGTATTTTCTCAGAAAGCAACAATTGCCTTTGGCAAGCTTAAATGATTAATGTATTAGTCAACTGCTCATATAAACCAAGTTTCTTGGAAAATCTGTTTACGTTGCTCTGAATCTGTGAACTTGATTTTATTTCCGGAAGTAAAGTAAGCTTCCAAATTCTTAAATCATTGGATTCCATGTTCATTCAAAGTTACTCTATTTCAGTGCTGATTCATTATCTATAAAAGTATGTAAACTGATAAAATAGTGTAATTGTACTGAGAGGATTTTGTGCCCTCTGCATCTTTTTCTCTGCACACACATTTGAGCATATCAACTGGAAAGGTACAGGAAGCAAATAGAAAGTATTTGTGGCAAATTGCATCTGTAAAACAATCTCTGCAGCATCTGAAACAGAAGAATAGCGGTGTACTGATGCCACTTTACAAGCCAAATTAATTAATTTAGAATCCTAAAATCCAGGAAGTTTAAATGGAAAAATTCTATAATATCACCAATACACTTACAGAATTAAAGCTAATGGACTGAATGCTATTCTCTGCAATTTCTTATTGGGCTGGTTGCACCAACTCTGAGCAGACCGCCTGTCAGCCCCTAGGCCAGACATTAATCTGCTGGCTCAAACATACCCAGTATGCATCTTCTCTAGACCAAGGTATGGTTGAGAATTAGGAAGATTACCCAGAATCCTCTCTTTCTGCTGGAGAGAAAAAAGGATTTCTTCATTGACATAGATCCTAGTGAGAATTAGGCTATGGGGGCTAGGAAAAAAGAGAGAAGGAACATTTCTCTCCCAAGCCTTAGATTTAAAATTTTAATCTATATGGATCTGGAAAAAGGAGAAGCAAGCAGGAAGCATTTGTTGCAAAGATCCTTTCCTTCTAAGATATTGGTAAACTTTTAGACATGAACCTCCAATTAGAACCATGTGTGCCAGATGAAATATTTATTGTCTCTGATATTATCACTGATATTTATTTTATCTATGTGAGCTCAGTATTGTAAAAAAAAATACTGGGATACAGGGGACTGGAGGCTAAAACATAAGAAGAATGGTTGCAGGAATTGGGTATATCTAGTTTAATGAAAAGAAGGACCAGGGGTGACATGACAGCAATGTTCCAACATCTCAAAGAAGAGGGAGTCAAGCTATTCTCCAAAAAGCACCTGAAGGCAGGACAAGAAGCAATGGATGGAAACTAATCAAAGAGGGAAGCAACCTAGAACTAAGGAGAAATTTCCTGACAGTGAAAACAATCAATCAGTGGAATAGGTTGCCTCCAGAAGTTGTGGGTGCTCCAACTCTGGAGGTTTTTAAGAAGAGATTGGACAACTATGTTGTTTGAAATAGTATAGGGTTTCCTGCTTGAGCAGAGGGGTGGACTAGAAGACATCCAAGGTCCCTTCCAAGTCTGTTATTCTGTTATTGTGTTCTTGATTATGTCCCAAGCTGGGAATTTAATAGAAATCACAGTCAAATTATGTTCATTCATCCAAAGTTGTCAAGGTGCTTTGGACAGGTGGTATTGCTATGGCCGCCTTTCCATCCCTTTTTATAGGTCTTTCAGTTTAAAATTTAGCCAGTTAGTATTAATAGAATGAAATGTGTCAGCTTATTACAATAGTTTTTCTCTATTAGCATGAATATCTTCCTTTCATATTCTGTTAAAACAGATGTCTCCTTATCTCAAAGTTACAGCAAACTACCTTATTTATGGCTAAGCAGATGTCTCTTTATCCACAGCTAAACAGTGGGCATTTATCTTTCCTATACATGTGTTTTTCTATACATATGATTTATGTCTTCTGTGACACAGATTTTGCTATATGATAGATTTGCTTGTTTAAAAGGAACCGGCATTACTAGCTACCGGTATTTTCCAACAGTACTTGTGAGAGTTTTGTGCAACTTGGGAGCTCTTTAAACAAATCATCTTCAAATCATCTTCTGGTATACCTAGAGTCTTACATAATCTTCTATAGTTCTCCCCTTTAGAGACCCTTTAAAATAACTTTCTGTGTGTTGAGTAGCCATTTCTTTTATCTCCTTTACGGAAAGGGGTTAGGCTAATTTTGTCAGCCTGTTTTCTACCAAAAACCTTTTTGATGGTGTTTAAGAGCGGAAACAGGAGCTCCAGGGTGCACTCTGCTTTCATTTCTACCCTTTAAACTCTTCTCTAATATGGCCTGAAATTAAGTTGCTAAAATTTGCTAGCAAAGCAGTTAAATTTACACCGTTGAATTCCAGGTCATTAAGGAAGGAGGGTGTCTGAAGCATAGAATGAGGAGGGGGTGGCTTACCTCTGACAGATGTGCCATTTCTATTTCCACACTTATTTTTAAAAAGATTGAAAACTCATTTCATTTCATAATCTCAAGATAATAGATGCTGGAGACTATATTCAGCTTGTGGGCTTTGCATTATCTACCCAAATGTACTTAAGTGTATTTACTTACCAGCCAATCAAGATAGTCAATGACTGTATATATAGGAGTAATTACTATTATTCCTTTCAAACTAGGGTTGAGTCATCTGTTCTTATCATTAACCTAAAATTAACAACAGGGGTTTCCCCCCTCCAGATAGTGGAGGTGGCTTTTCGTTTAGTAATGGAAATGGTGATTAGATGTGCCCTAGAACTGTGCTATAGTATCCACAAAGTAGACAGTTCCTATTCTAATAGAGCTAGGTACACCGCCTTGGAGCAGGAGTTGCCCCCCCCATCTGATCTTTCTTTGTGATGGCTCAGAGTTCTGAGCAGTTTAGCCTGGAATCAGATAATTCTTTCTGGGGTTCTTTCTAGCTGTGTAAACAACAAAAACAAAAGTTAGAGATGAAAGTCAACTCCCCGTTAGCGCTACCTAAACAATACATTTCAGTGCATTTTTTAAACAATAGTGCTGAACTGTTTATAAAGCTATGATGATTTTAATTCAAGTGTTTTGTACTGTACGTATTCATCTGGTATATGTTCCCATAAACAAACAAATATTCCTTACCATGTTACAGTCCAAGTGTGAATATTGATCCCTCATATTGAGTTTCAAGGTGTCCAGAAAAGAAGTATGAAATTACATTTTTGAGTGTCATTTCTCAGAGAAGGTTGGTATGCGACTGTTCAGTACACAGTACTTTTCCTTGAAAATTCAGAATGAGATAAGATTTCCCACCCATCTAGCCACCCATGCATGCATACCTACTTGGAAAGAGAAAAAATACAAAAATTTATTCCAGAACAAGGTCTAGTCATAATCATGTTAATGTTGAACTTGGATAGTTGCTCTCCCCCCCTCCTCTTATGTTTGGTTGCTGCTCTCTTTTAATCTCACATTTCAGTTTAGGCTGCAAAAGAAAAGGATGGCATTCCGCCTTGCAAGTATAGCAAATAGCAGCCTATTGAAATAATGCATCTCACTTTGAGCCATTTTGCTTTGCAATCTTGTGAGCTCTGTTTAATTATTCTAGGGCCTGTCAGTCACCTACTCTGTGTGTTTCTTGAAGAAACTGTAGCAATATTTTGCACTGAGTCTTATAGCTTTATGTGCACATCTATTAATTAATTTGCAATAAATAAAACTACAAAAAGGAAAGTGGAAACCTTTGTAATGGAATCCCAGAACATGTGGAACACAGAAGAGGACTACTACAGAGCAATTGGGTTTTTTTTAATAATTAAAATGAGTAAATTCCTCTATTTTCCCTACACTTGTCCACATGTTTTGAATTTTAAAAAAGCCCTCTTTTCTCATGTTATTCAAAAAATTTTGCCTGTCTTTGTTTTCAGTGTCTTATTATGATATTTTTACTAATTTATTTTTCTCTGGATCTGTCAAATTATTGTTTATATCATTCTTTATCAAGGCGCTTCTGCAAAGGATCATAAAGCAAATATGTCTTCCAAAGAATTCACAAACATTTTACAAATACCAGTTAGGGACCTGAAAACAGTAGCATACATTATTTCATACATTCCAAATTATTTACTGATGATTAATGTAGCATCCTTTTACTAGCATTTTACCAACCTGTCCTTTTACTGGTTCATTTGTAAAGACATGCTCTTGATCAGACTAATCTTTGCTGTATTCATTTTAAAATGAATAGTGTCAATTCTGTAGGAAATGAGCAGATCAGTATTTATCTCTCACTGATATAATATCTAAAAAAGCATTTTAAAAAGCCAAAGGTATTTCTAGAATTTTCTGTTTAGTCTTTAACGTATATTCAAAACTGGGGTATTTAGTAACTTTCGACAGCGGGTAAACCATATTAAGGTTTACCCAGGATTTGTGCCAATAATTTAGCAAGCAAAATTCTGTTCATACTACTTATTTACTTCGTAAGTCTTAAATTTTGCCTGTGACTTGCCAAATTTATGGATTTCTTTCTTTTATTTTAAATTCAAATTTTGAGAAGGATTGATTTATGTCCATTTCTTCAATGGTGACTTCCTAGAGGTTAATAAAAAAGAAAAGAAAAGTTGATTCCAACAGACAATATAGCACTGATTACACAAGACAATCCACTATGCTTCAGACAAATAATGAGAAAAACCAGACATATTAGGTGAAAGACATGGATTGCATTATAGTCAGACCTTCAGCCTGGAAACAAATTTATTTATGCACTACTCAAATTTGGAAAATTTGTGTGAAATGTATTAGAGTTAATATGAAATTTCATCTTGCCTTGCCTGGCTGAGTGACTGCAAATGAAGAAGGCCCTAGTCCCTAGGACATTCCCTGATCTAATGTATTCTGCACAATTTTTAGAGTTAATTTAAAACTGGTTTACTTAATCAAGCCAGATTTCTGAATTCCCATGGAAAATTAAAGCACAATGACTAAGTAGCTTGGATTTATACAAACACTAACCTAAAAAGGAACTGGATAATTTGTGACTGAGTGATGTCATCTCAACACAACCAGAGACCTCAGTGAGTGAAACAGGTTTTTTCTCCTTTAGAAAGAGAGAAGGGGGAGTGTATTTCATGATCCTGGCTTGTTTTTCCTGTTGATCACTGTATGCAGTCATGATATTCTTGATTAAATTTGCTTAAATAAAAAATGGTTGAATTCTAGAGGTAAGCCAAACTACTTACAATTTTTCACCAAAATTTTAACAACGCCCAAAATCATTAATTTTCCAACCTTTTAGTAGAGGGAACATCTGCAACTGAGGAAGGAATCAATTTACATCTGCTTTAGTTTTCAGTTGCCCTTTCTGACATAATTGAACCACATTTAATTGGTCAAAAAGGACATTGATGTTATTCCACTCATAGCATGGTTAGGTTTACTGGTGTGGTTAATCCAGGTAGGAGAGTAAAACTGGCTGTTAAAGGGAAAATGGTGCAGCAAATCCCCTCGTTTGTAAAAAAAAATAAGGCATTAAATAAGAGATTGTCCTTTTCAATATGAATATTTACACTGAATTATATGGGAAAGGGAAAGATGTCCAGATAAGAGACTATTATATATAACCATATCATTAACAGACCATCAAATACAGTTTGTTATGAATTAATCTGCATTTTGTTTGTTCTTGCATATTTGTTTACATCAACCTTTTAGTATACCTATGTATTATGTGCTCTTCAGTCTACTCTAATCAACTCTGCTGATGCTTCATAAGAAAGAAGCCCATGATCATTACCTTAGCTGTTCTATTACTTAATACTGTACGGTACATTTATTCTTGAACAATAAATATGTAAAGAACTAGTTCTTCAGTTTAGGAAAGAATTGTTTGCCCATTACTTTTCAGAACTCAGTTACTTCTGCAGAGCCTGGAAACCTTTATTGAATACTTTATTATTACAAATTATTACATTTTTGGTAAGACCAATAACCTGTACAGTCTTGTTTTATTTATACATATATACATACAGTCTGTAGGCTACCAAATTCATAACAACTCTAGGCAATTTAAAATTTAAAAAAAGAAAAATGTGTAAAAGAAAAGATTTTGTTTCCATAGAAAGAAAAAACTTCCTGGCAATAAGACACAGTGGAATGGTCTACCTCCAGAGGCGAGTTTTCCATTTCTGGTAGTTTTAAGAAGATGCTGGGCCCCTATCTCTCAAGGAGAGTTTAATTGACTGGATGAGCCCTGTGCTCCTTTACAACTCCATAGTTCTATGATAAAAATAATTGACAATAACATTCATTTGGGTTGAAGGCTCAACAGAATAAAACTGGGTTTAGTGATTTTCTAAATACTGTGAGAGAGGGAACTTTACAAGCGTTGTCAAATAAATAAAATTAAGTCTACGATGAAAAATTGAAGGATTTGGGAAAGTTTTGCTTTGAGACATGTAGATGAAAGGGGATAGGATTAGAAAATACCTGAAAGGATGTTGCAAAATTGAAGTATTTGTTTTATCCCTTATAATTCCAGACAGCAGGAATGATAGGACATGGAATACTGATCTTAAGAAAAAAGAAGGCAAATTTTGGTGTTGTGTTAAGAAAAAAAATGTCTTAACAGAACATAGCATGCTCTGAAAATGACTTAGAAGTCCTCAGTCTTTATGTCAGACAGCATCTCCATGTTGTTCATTTAAGTAGTATGCTTTTATTCAGAGTTTCATGTAAGCATGAACAAGAATGCTTTATGGATTAAAGCTGATGTGACCATAAAGTGATGGCATATTTTGTTTATTTATTTTCAAATCTATGTAGATGCCTGAAAAAAAGTTGGGCTCCCTTAATGAGCAGCATAGAACTCACATGAGGTCTTCATTCTTCAACTGGAAGAACTTCTTCCAAATCATTTCCAAGTGAGTATGCTCCTATTTCCTCATAGTACAAACAGTTTGACAATGAACTAATTAGTAATTTTGCTCCCTTTTGGTGGATTCTTCAATCAGAGGTTGCGTAGCTATTATTATTAATTTTATTATTATTATTATTAATTTAATTTCTATGCCGCCCTATTCCGGAGAACTCAGGGCGGCTCACAACATGATAGCTATCCTTTGGGTATGTTTTAATTTACATTCCCACATAGATAGTGGCTTGGTCTCAGTGATTTTAAGTAACTTAAGTGACTCTTCCAGCTCTATGACTGTATGCATTTTAATTCTGTTAATTGACTGATGGTCATAGAGAAGAGTGAATTTACAATCTGATTTCAGCTGTAATGCATTTCTCAGTCACCTGTGAATCAACGTGCTTTACAATTCTCAATTTACATTTACAAATAATGTGAGCATATTTTTATGTCCAATCATCTCCTTGAACAGAAGTAGGTATCTTCTGCAGTAGTGATTGCGAGGAGTGTTAGTTTCATTAATACTGAGGAAAAACATTTTCTTTTCATTATCTGCTGCATCTTTTCCAAAAATATCAGGCAGGGTAACTTTATATGATTTCAAAAATAACTACAATTTGGTGCAATGTTTACATATTAACTAAGAGGATAATTTCCATATTGATCCCAAAGCTCCTCTTTGGCATGCATGAAAAGACATTAGTTGCCTTTTAGCAAGAGAGTAAAAACACAAAGCTCAATTCTACCAGCCAAACACTTAAATGAAGAATTTAGCCCCAAGGAAGTAAGAGAATTAACTTCAGGCAGAGGATTCTGAGATCTGGCATCAAATTGTTGGGGAAAAATGGCATAAAAATGGCATACGGTATGTCCTACTTTTTTTAGCTAGTACGTTGTTTTCTGAGATAGTGGAAACAGCATTTCAATATCAGTGTTGAAAAAATAGTATATAGCCAATCCATTTAGGTTTTGGAATTAGAGAAGGCCACTTTCTTGTTCCCAAATATCTTGAGCTAGTTCTGTTTCAGAATTTATGTTAAACCTTTGGAACTTCTCCACGTTTGTGAGGCCTTTGCCAGATAGGCAGAACATTATCTGAACATTTCCTGGAATCAACCAAAGTCTCTATTCTCTGGAAGTAAAACATTTTTCAATATGCCCCTCTATTGATCTGGATAGTCTTCGCTTTTCTAAATGTGGCAGTGAAATGTTCTATTCATTACAAAGGAAACAATCCTATCATTTTATAGCAACTTCATTTGCAGAAATTTAAAGATAAAGGTTTCAAATAAAAGATGATGATCAGATAATATTCACTATTCCTATTTATATGGAGGCTTAGTTGGAAGGCTGGTTCAAAGGTGTCCTAACTTTCTCATGTGGGACGTGATGTAATTACAAAACCACTTCCATTGTCCTAGAAACAATTGTCTGTCCCCAGACCCTACATTTCTCCTCTGAATCACCAATTCTCAACCTTTATTTTAATCAAAAGGCGTTGAGAATTTAGCTTCCCAGGAGTCAATCATGATTTTTTTTGTTCTGTTTTCCACAGATATACACCCATTGGAGACTGACTTCCAATATATTCTCAGAAATTATTGCACAAATTATTTCCTATCTGATATCTTTCACAAATTGTTCCTTCTTTTAAAATTGGATGCTACAAGATAACGTTACCAGATCTGACCTGAAAAACATCCCAAGCAATTATTAGATGACAGCAAAGAGCTCAGGTATTCTGTATCTTCTGCTGGAATCCAGATGTTTGCAGCCTAAATCTGGAATAAGACTTAGAACAATAGGGATGTGCAATGAATTGACTAGGACAGTGGTTAGATATTTTATTTATGGTCACTTACATTACCCTAGACTAGAGATAGTTTGTTAAGGTGCTTAAGGCACCAGGCTAGTGCTGACTTAGGCACAAAGCCAGCAGAGTGACCTTTGGGCAAGCACTTTATCTCAGCCAGAAGGAGGCAATGGCAAATCACTTCTGAAAAATCTTCCTAAGAAAACTACAGGGAATTGTAAAGACAGTCTCTGAAAATAGAATACTATTAAACAGAAGCAAAAAACTAAAAAAAAAATACGTTAAGCCATATAAACCTGGTTCTCTATTTACTTTAAGGCAAAACCAAGCATCAAATATTTTATAGCCAAAAATTAAATAGCAGCTGGCAGACCTGAAAAAGGCTGCTTCTGGGAATCAGGGCAGTGCCATATCATCTGAGACCTTCTAGTAGGACGCTGGGGTGTTTTTTAATATAAGTTGCCAACCTCCATTCATTGGCTTTGGCAATGTTATACAAATAAAATAGACAGATGGCCTGCCTGTTTCTTTTCCTGTATTTCCTTGTTTACCTTGATCTTAAGATAAAAAGGCTGTTAGGGGTATGGAAGGGAAGATGCAATTCACAGGAGTCTAAAAAAGAAGTGCAAACCTGAAATTATTGCCTCTCTTCCTGCCAAGAGATTGAGCCTTTATAGGGATGAGATAGGCAGAAATTTGACAAGTGCAGTTCCCTAGCAGGCAGGTAGAAAATCGTCACCAATTGACGTTCTTCCTGTGTCAGGGTAAGGAATATGAACATCATATAGAATAGAACAAAATCTTGAGTTACCCATAGCAGCCTGGAAACCACAATACCTCAAAGATTAATCTGACACAAAATGCTGACCAAATAATTTCATTTCAACACAATTTCATATAGCCTATTTTATTTCTCACAGAGTTGAGCATTTCTGTATTTCTGAGATACACTGAAAATAAAATAGAAAGGCTATGTCCCCTGAGACCCCATGCTTAGTTTATTTATTTACTCAGCAACCAATGTCACTGAATGCAGTGAACTATATTCCTTGTATTTTACAGTAATATTTGGAAAATTACTGTTATTGCTTAAAAAAAATAGCTGAGCTTCTGAGATGCTTCAGAGAGTGTGTCTGAGATTACCTGGTCCCTTTTAGTCCCCTGTGCCATGTCAAATACTGATTGGGGGGAGGGGGGGTCCCTGAATTTCAGAATACCATTATAAAAATGAGCACCCCAGAGAAGTCCCAGTACATCTACATCCCTTTCTCTGTGTATGAAGGTGTCTCTCTGTATAAAATATGTATCTGTCTGTCCCTGACCTTACGACCCCAATTTGGAGCAGAATTTCTGTCGCTAAGCAAGGAGGTTGTTAAGTGAGTCGCACCTGATTTTATGCCCTTTTTGCCACAGTTGTTAAGCAAATCACTGTAGTTGTTAATCGAATCATGCAGTCATTGAGCAAATCCAGCTTCCCCCATTGACTTTGTCAGAAGCCAGCTGGGAGGTCGTATATGGCGATCATATAATCCCAGGATGCTGCAACCATTAGAAGTACATGCGGGTGCCAAGCGCCCACATTTTAATCACATGGATGCTGCGACAGTAAATTATTGAACTGGGCGAAAAGATGAAGGTATAAGGATAAGTATAGATCTATTTAATTCATGACATAGATGCAGCCTAAATAAATGATTAGATGGCAGGAATTAAATTTGCATTAAATATATCCCATTTGCCTTGCAGAAATGTTCTTCAGGTTTGATTACATATTATAATTTGTGGGGTCCTTGGTAGGGTTTTTTTCCCAGACATTTCATTACCAAATTAGACATTTCACTATCAAAACAATCATGAATGCTAGTACTTACCTAGTTTGGTAATGAATGAAACATCTGCAACCCCCCCCAGAGGATTCCACAGTTTAACCCTGAGCTACAAATGTTCTCTTCTATTGATAAAGTAGCTTGGCAAGCAAAAGTCATGATCCAGACAACTGTGTAGTTCTTCTGTCTTCTTCTTTTTTATATTTTTGGATTGAAGATGTATTACACAATCAAATTTATTGATGAATGACTAGGTCATGTGAATAAGCTGTTCAGATGCAACATCACTGTAAATCAAGAGTAAGAAACTGACCTCATGTAGCCCACCAACTTTTTTTTTGTGGCCTCTTGTGGATAGCTTTGGAAAACTGCAAAAACTCTACTTCTTCCGTGTACAAGGGCAATTCGGAAATAAACCTCCCTTTGGTTATCAATGACAGACACTCGCAGATACAGAATTTTTATTATACACAACACCACACCAGAAGTCAGCATGCCCCGACACTTGTTATGGATGGCTCGTCTGAGTTTTCGTAACATTTCACAGTAGACTTCTGAATTGATGGTCGAATCACGCTCCATGAACTTCGTTAGCAGAACTCCTTTGGCATCTTCACATTTGGCAGGATTTTCCATGGCACCACTTCCAGTGTGGTGTTGGTTCACAATAATGCTCTCCCGCATACTGCTAGATGCTCCCAAGAACTTTTGAAGCAGTTCTGTTGGGATGTTTTTGATCACACCCCCTCTTGCCCAGATTTGGCGCTGAGCGACTAGTACTAAAGAATTTCACACCTTGCAAGATGTTATGACAAATGCCTCAATTTGAATGGCGATTATGTCGAAAAGTAATGTAATGTTGTAGTTTTCTAATGTGTATAATAAAAGTTCTGTATCTGCGAGTGTGTGTCATTGGTAACCAAACGGAGGTTTATTTCCGAATTGCCCTCATATATAAAATGTGCACATGTTGTACTGGTACCAATGGTTTTCTGATATTATAGGTTTTTGATTACAACATTCCTTTATCCTGGTATTATTGATAACAAAGAAAAGCTGAAGTCACAAAAACCTCTTTATTGGGACAAATGGTCCAATAGCTTACATTAAACTGTGTCTGATAAACATGGATCCATTAGTAGTGTTAATAATGACAAGAAATCCCTTTAAATGTAGTCCTTTGTTCCAAAATATTAAATGTGTAGAGTAAAAAAAATAACTTCTTTGTCATATAAAAATGGTAAGTTTATTCGTCTATATTTATCATTTAAATATTTAAAACTGTGTTTATATAAACCAAGGCAGGGTTTTAAAATAATTACTTATTTGTTTGTCTCAATAAGAGATCTTCTCATTTTTTGATACACTATTCTCTTTTATAATCTTTTTTTAACTTTCGATTAGGTTTACATTCATACCTGAATGAATTTAACAGCGTAATAAATGTTGAGTGCTCACATAGAAACATAGCAACATTTCAATGCCTTTATAAGATATTTTGCTAAGAAAATACGAAATGTTTTCAGGAGCAAAGCGAACAAGGTGCATCAGCAAGAAACACAAAATCCATTAAAATATCTGAAATATTAGCCTTCCAATGCTAAGTGGAAAACCCAGCATGCATGTCCAGGAAACCCTTGTTGCCCATTAGCAATCTGTCTCATGCTGGGCTTCACTCAGCTGTGATGACAAACCTAACAATCTCCTTTTTAGGGGGAGGTCAGGGAAATAATAAAAATTTCAGCATTTGCTTCCTCTTGGAGAAGTTCCTAAGCAAAATGCGATACTTCATCTTCTCAGTTGTACAAATGGAATACAGGTACTCCTTGACTTAATGACCACTTGTTTAGCAATTGATCAAAGTTATGACAATGCTAAAAATACTTCTTATACTTATGGCTGGTCCTCATACTTACAATCGTTGCAGTGTCCTCCTGGTCACGTGATCAAAAGTTAGGCACTTGTCCACCGGTGTACGTTTATGACTGTTGTAAAGGCCCAGGATCATGGGAGCACCAAGATGGCTTCCAACAAGGAAAGCCAGCCAATTTGTTTCACAACTGCATGATTCACTTAATGACCACAATGGCCACAATAAAATATAAGGGACAAATTGCTTTAACTACTGCCTTGCTTAGTGATGGAAGTTCCGGTCCCAATTATGGTTGAAAGTTGAGGACTATCTGTATACAGTAGCCCATACTATTTACCTCTGTAGCCATAATCCCAGAATTTTAAAGAATTTTTTTCCCAGTAAAGGTTGTGCACCAGAATCGCTGCCACTGTTGAAGTCACTGAGTAATCTGATAAGGAAATATTTCTGACACGATGCATCAGATCACAGGTTGTCTGGTTTTTATTTATATTTACATTTATTGGTTGAATAAGTTAGTTTTTACCTTTACTGTCAAAAAACATACTGTCCAAAGGCAGTTACCAGTTCCTTACTGCCAGCAATTCAAGGTAGCTAAGATTAAAAGAAAAACTAGACAATGCAGGGATTCCAGAAATGCTAATTTATAGTTATAGGATACAATAACAGAATATTGAAAGTCTGTTCAAGTTTATATCTGACCCATCTACATAGAATCAAGGCAGAGTTATTTGATTTTCTTACCATTTGCTTGGACTGTGTTAACTTTCCAGCATGTCCCTCTTTAATGATTCATCTATTCCTTCCTTTAGGTCATCTTTACATTTTTTGACATTTATGCCCCATCCTCCTACATTCTCAGGTGAAGTGAATAGGAATATTGTGGGGGGGAAATAGCTAAAGGTGCATTGGTCAAGACTACATGAATTACTTTTATAGGAAAAGAATTAACACAATCTGATTATCAGCAGATACTATACAAAAAAGGCAATATTTAATATTTTTGACCTTGTGGTAAAATGCAACAAGTAAGAGAACCTCAATATGAGAAAAATAGTTTATTATAAGAATCAAACAAAAACTAATATTAAAAGTGTATTTCACTGTTAACTTTGTGTCAACCAATCAGTTTAATGAACTCAACTATCGATTGTAGTAGTTATGTTTGCTTTAGCCATAATACTAAATAAAAATACATAGAAACTAGATTGAATATGTACACTTATATGTATGAGGAATAGAGTTTGAATATATGTTCATTTGATGCTATATATTTTCTTTCTCCTTTCCACAAATCTCCTTTCAAACAAATTGCTTTGCCAAGTGTCAGGGCTGTGATCAGGTGCCCAGGCAATTGGTTCTTTTGGATCCAGAGATAATGCACACTCCAGTGAATAAAAAAAGATTTTAAGTTTTATTATTTAATTGTAACAAACAGATTTAAAAGCATAACATTAAAAGCATTGCATACCGAGCAAGATGATACCCAGATTTTTTATAAGCTGTCCAGAGCTCCTTAATAATGACAGCAGAGATACTTTAAGGGTGGTTCTTTTCCACAGAACCCACTGGTTAGCTTCTGTGCATAAGCTCCCCACAAACAACAATCCCAAGGCTTTTACCAACAACCTGGCACCATGACTTCACAGCTCTGCTATGGTTATGAGATTGCAGGATCTGACTTTGACTGGATGGCACATGGTTTTAGGATGAGAACTGAAAGTCTGAGACCTTCACAGGTTTGCAGCTATGTGAAAATTCCTGCCCTCTTCTCTTTATTCAGCAAAGAAGAGTGAAAAACAAGCAGGTTAGCTCAGAATGAGCTCTAAAGTTCTAGACTTTTCTTAATGTGAAAGAGAAATCAAAATATGTCACTAAACTTCTTGAAATAACAATGGTATTCTGCATTGCCACTGTTTCTTTGAAGCATGTAAAAACCAGCATCAAAAATATATCCATTAACCGAAGCAATTGAGCATCATTTGATAATCATGCTGTAACTTGCAATTATCAAATGTGCATTTAGATATGGGATTACATTACTTCTTTGAATCAGAAAGCTGGAAATAAGATAAGGCTGAATTAAGAGATTGAAAGCAAGCATTTGAAGTCTTAATACATGGAAATGGGAGAGATCAGAAATGGCAGCAAAACAATGGAATACAGCTTTGAAGATTTACAGGCTGGATGCACAGTGAAATATCACTGAAACTCATTGATATTTCAGTTCATTTTACCCAAATGGGACAGGAAGAACAAAGCTTTTTAGAGCTGTAGTCTCCAACCAACCTGTCATAGCTGCTACCAGAAGTTAATACGTTGGGGGTTTTTTTGACATACAATCTAGGCAAGAAAGAATTGGAAATGCAACCTTGATAATAACTGTACTTTTTAAAAAAAAATTACCATCTTCTAAAACAATTACCTATTTACTTGTAGACAACTGCAGTAAAAAAAAATAATTCTGTGTAAAAGTAACCTGATTTCAGCACCTTGTAGATAATATTTTGTTTCTTCAGTTATAACAGTGGTTCTCAACCTTTTTCAGGATGTGACCCCAACCTGCGCCACGCATGTGCGGCACGACGGCCCGCATCGTGCATTCGCGGTGCTACCCCGCACATGCACCGTGCTGCCCCCTGCGCCGGCCGAGGGGAAAAGGGGAAAAAATGGCGGACTGCGTTGTTTGGCGACCCCCGTGAAATGGTCGTTCGACCCCAAATGGGGTTGTGACCCACAGGTTGAGAACCGCTGAGTTATAAGGACAGACAGGGAACAATAAGATACCTTTTTCCTGGGTCACTAGTAATTTTACTCACCAGCTATTCTGGTTCTTTTTAATTATTCATTAGGCTTTGCCCATTGTAATGATATTTTCTTTATAAAAATAAAGATTATAGTTTTGAACAGATGTACCTCATATTAATTACTATTAGACTGACAAGTTCCTGGGCACATGAGGAGTTGGAGTAATTTGCATATTGAAAATTCCCAGTCTATTTCATAATAAAAAAAATTAATCTCATCTGAGATTTTTTTTAATTTTGTGTTGTTTCAGTACTCTTCATCTTTTACCTGCTACTCTGCTTTTTTCCTCACTAAAATTGTAATATATAAATGCATTTATATATGTATTTTGAATTTAGTAATTCAGATGACATTGTGCAACAAGAATAAAAGATCTAATGTATAACGCCAAAGAATTGCCCAACTATTTCTAATCCACATATGTGAATATAACTAAAGCTGCTGCTCCTTGCTGTATATACTTGTCCCTGCTGTCCATTTTCTCTCAGTTTTCCCTTTGAATCCTTTCCCCAGGCAGGTTACAACTAATAAAACAGTATTAAAATATTATGAAATAATATAAAATAGTACAAAAATCAACAACAATAAAATAAAAACAGAAAAAACTGGCACTGCAGCTATAGTAAAAAGTCTTGGAAAATGTTTGAGTCTCTTCATATAATGCAATAAAAAAGAAATTGTTTCAAATTTAGTCCAATTTATTCCTTACTGTACTTTTTCCCACTCAAAAACAAAATTGCTGCTGATGTCAAACATGTCCATGATGGGACCCTTAAAAAGTGTCCCACTGATAATCTTAGTGCATAGGAAGGACAGGCCTTTTGCTTTGAAACAAGCTCAGTTTGTGACTCCGTGGACACACTTGCATCCTGTCACTCCTTCCTGAATTGCGATTTCCATTTTTTCCAGGGACGATCTGGTTCTAGCTTGGGCCCAGGCAAAGGTACAATTTCTTTCAAAAGATGCCAATAGCACATATGTCAACAGTGGAACTGAAGCACTTTGCCTGTTTCAGATCAGAATAGTGCCCAGTTAAAAAATAGGTGACCCTATGAATCGCTTCCCTTCATGGATTACTGCCTTGTCGTGGTGAAGGGGCTTGCATAATTCAATGAAGCTATGAGCTATGCCATGCAGGGCCACCCAGGTGGACAGGTCATAGCAGAGAGTTCTGACAAAATGTGATCCACTGGAGAAAGAAATGGCAACCCATTCCAGTATATTTGCCATGAAAACCACACGGACAGTACCAAAAGGCAAAAAGATATGATGCTGGAAGATGAGCCCCTCAGGTCGGAAGGTGTCCAGTATGCTACTGGGGAAGAGCGGAGGGCTAGTACTAGTGGTGCCAGAAAGAATGAAGCAACTGGGCGAAAGCCGAAAGGGCGCTCAGCTGTGGATGCATCTGGTGGTGAAAGGAAAGTCCAATGCTGTAAAGATCTATTATCCATAGGAACTTGGAATGTAAGATCCATGAATCAAGGCAAGCTGGACGTGGTCAAACAAGAGATGACAAGACATCTTAGGAATCAGTAAAATGGACAGGAATGGATGAATTTAATTCAGACGACCATCAGGTATACTACTGCGGGCAAGAATCCCTCAGAAGAAATGGAGTAGCCTTCATAGTCAATAAAAGAGTAGGAAAAGCAATACTGGGATAAAATCCCCAAAATGGCAGAATGATTTCAGTGTGAATCCAAGCCAAACCATCCAATATCACATTAATCCAAGTCTATGCCCCAATCACTGGTGCTGATGAGGATGAAATTGACCGGTTCTATGAAGCCCTACAGCACCTTACAGAATCAACACCAAAAAATGATGTCCTTATCATCATGGGGGATTAGAATGCTAAGGTAGGAAGCCAAAAGATAAACGGATAACAGGCAAGTTTGGCCTTGGAGTACAAAAAGACTTCTGTGAGTCCCCTGAACTGCAAGGCGATCAAACTGGTCAGTCCTAGAGGAGATCAACTCTGACTGCTCTTTAGAAGGCCAGGTTCTGAAGTTGAAACTCAAGTACTTTGGCCACCTAATGAGAAGGAAGGACTCACTGGAGAAAAGCCTAATGCTGGGAAAGATTGAGGGCAATAGAAGAAGGGGATGACAGAGAATGAGGTGTCTGGATGGAGTCACTGAAGCCATAGGAGTGAGCTTAAATGGACTCCAGAAGATGGTAGAGGACAGGAAGGCCTGGAAGAACATTGTCCATGACGTCGCAACGGGTCAGACATGACTTTGCAACTAACAACAACAATGAATTGCTTGGGTTTAGATGATGTAATGCTTTTTCTCACTACTCTATAGGTGTAATTATAGGTGGAAAGGACCTTGGGAGATGGGGCCAAAGGATGCTGGCTAAGGGAACAGTCAAATAAGAGAGATCATAGTCTACAGTTGGCTACTGAGTGGGGCAAGAGGATCAGAAGGGACCCTCCCTACTTCCCTGGGCTATAAAGGAGACAGTGGGAGGATTGTATTTTTAGACTTGCAAGATTCTATTAATGTAGCTTTACAATAAAATAGAATTGGCTGTACGTGGTTATTTTTCTTGTCTGATCTACCTGGGAAAACTGACAGGATAGCACACTATTGTCTTAAACTAGCCTCAGAATGCAATAGATAATCCATGGAGCTGTTTCAAAAGAGGACTAATGAGGAAGCTTTCTGGCTGTCCATGCTGCTGCTGCTGCTACATTCTAAGTTAGTTGCAGTGCTTGGAGAGCTATCAAGGGATATTGCATGAAGAGCACATACTCCTTTCATACTCTGCATCAAGAGCAATACTCCACCCTTGAGATTCCTGTCAGCCCTGCAAGGTAGTCCAGACAAGAAGCACACTTGGAATTACTAGTTCTAACTTTATTGTAAGGTTTACACTAACAGAATTTTGCAAGTCTGAAAGTACATTTCTTACCTCCCCCACTTGCCTTTCCAGCCCAAGAAACTAGGGAGGGTCACTTCTGAGATGTTTGCCAGCCCCCCCCCCCACGCCTTCTGTGGACTTAGCTGCTGCGTATCTGACTGTTGCCTAGCCTGGCTCTTCCCTGTCTCCCAAGGTCATTCCCCGCATACCATTACAGCTACTAACACATGAATCACCAGGACCAAAGCTCACTGCTGCTGTAGGTTCTTCTTTTGCTTCTATTGTAGTACTTCATAATACATGAAGCAGCAAAATGGAGTGAATGTACAGCCATGAAAGAACTGAACATTGAAGGGAATAGCTCTTTGTTGTTGATTTTTTATTTTAGAAATTATTGTAGTTACAATTGTATTCAAGAGGACTGGGATGCCGAACCAGAGTACAATAAAGGAGAGAAATAAGGAAATATGCCAGTTGCAAGGCTCCATACTTATCCCTTCTTATTCCATTCCTAGGCTCATACTTCTACGCCCTCTTCATTCTTTCCATGCCTTGAGCACTGCAATCAGCATGAGAGGTTGCCGCAGAACCAAAAAATCTCCTGTTGAAAGACACTCTAGCATTTACTTATTGATTCAATGCTATCACCTACTCACCTCTGTTATCACTATGCTGAGTTCCATGGGAACGGATAACGTTATATTTCCTAGTAACAAAGAGAACATTTTAGTCCTGTGACAAAGATTACAAAGAATATAACATGATCTCAGCAAGGATCAGAAAATCAGACATCACTCCAATTGTCATTTTAAAAAGAACCTTTTCCCTATTTTTTCTCAAAGCTGATACCATACAAAACATGGAATAAGAAAGATTTATTCCTGTTTTTCTGACCTTTTTATCCATTAAATCAAAACTCCTAGCAATAAGTGAAATACGGCTGTCTGAGGAAGGAAACACTTTTTCAAAAATCCAGCTGGGAAGTGTTACTGCCCCATTAAAAAGGGGGAGGTAGCTGTGATTGATCATTTGAACATTTATTTATCTAAAATTACAAAGAACAAATTATAGACACCATTAGGGAATGGCCTTGAAGATCCATTACCAAGGTAATAATGAGACAAGCCCATTCCAAAAAACCAATTTCAGAAAATGCCTCAGATCCCTCCCTAAATCACACAAGGATAAAGAGAGGGAGCAGGGAAGCACTTTTAGACTTGCAAGGTTGTTACTGTAGCTGTTCTAATAAAAGTAGTTGTAGACCCATATGGCATTGGTTTCTTAGTCTGATCTACTCTCTAGAGCTGACAATTCTCCCTAATTTGTTTCTTCCTATCTCAGTTTTTATTTTAAAATAATGGTGATTTGACTGAATTTCCAAACATTTTAAAATGTGCAGATAAAAATGTCATGTTTACATGCAACAGGAATTGATATATTAGGGGATTGTGCCAGCTTTGTAAAGTAAGCTGTACTTGCTCTGCTCTTTTGCAGGGTGGGAGTGGAAACAAAACTGTAATATATTCTGCAAAATAGTCCTATATTGTTATTTAGTTTCCTGGTTTAATAGGGGGATTAGAGAAAATAAGATGCAAGACAATGATCAAAATATCATAGTAATGCAAGCAAACATTTGCTTAGAACATAGGGAAGAAAATGCCAACTGAAGATAAAGATTCCGCAAAGGCAATGGGACATAGGTTTATTTTATTAACAAAGCGGACAAAAGAACAAGAAAAATGTAAGAAACAGATTTAACTTTGCTTTTTTGATCAAAGTAAGGCCTTTGGCTGTGTAGATGTGGATTGTGGAACACATTAAGCATAGAGCGATGGTCCCAAACCTTTGTGGCTTGGGGGCCTGGCAGAGGGGAAGACTCCAAATAACCTGGTTCCAAACAGGCCACAGCCCTGTAGTGGGCCAGCGCTCTGGGGTTGGGGACCCCTGGCATAGAGCATGCCAAAATATCTTCAGAACAAGGAGAAAAAGATGTATATTATCCCCATATATATTGAATATATGGTGAATATATTTTTAAAATGATGGTAGAGATAAACTTGGAAGCTAAAATATTACCAGTTTTGGATATGAAGATTTCCAAACATTTCTTGTTAGCCAAAGGTAAAGAAGACTTAGGAAAGCTCAATATGAGAGTTAGAACGGAAAGCGGAAAATCTATCTAGTTTAATGTTAAATATTAAGAGGACTGAAGTAGCATTAATGTTAACTGGCATAACCAGTAAACGTAAAGTTGACAGCAAAGAAATTACTTTCTAATTTTAGAAAGACAGGCAATTACAGATTTAAACAAGAATGCGAAGGATAAGGGTATATTTCTATGATAGCAAATATTAATACAATTAAAAGAATGGTCTTTTCAAACTGGACAGTGAGAAAGAGTGGAAGAAAACAATCCCTCTGAATTATAGAACTGAGCACTGTATAATTATTAAGAACACCAACCAAACAATCAATCCTTGACCAAATAAAGACTGATCACACCCGCGAAATGTTGATCATCAAAAAGAAATTCATATAATTTATGGATATGTGAGGTGAAGGTAAAGAATCAGGAAAAAAAACCCTCTGGCAAAGTTGAAGGATGTTGAACTGGAAGAGAACAAAAGATTATAAGATGGAATCAAAGAGATCCCTGCACTATTCTTGAAAGGACTGCAGGATATTGCATGAGGCAGGTTGAGATGGCAGCATCCCTGCAGACATCAGAAGCTGAACTTGACTCAATAGTGCCACACTGATGTGAATGAGATGCTGGGGAGCTGAAGTTTGTACTTTATTGAAAACTTTAGAAGTATTTTTTTAATGGTGTCTAACAAGCCTGCATGTTCTCAAATTCCTTTACAGGGCAAGCCTTAGTACTGATGCTGTCTGACATGCCGTTGCCCAGTTGCTTGCTTCTTATTTTTTTCCGTCTAAGATCAAGTGTGAGGAATTAGTATTCTCTCCTGTGTTATTGCAATGCATAACTCTGTGGCTGTATTATCTGAATCTTTCTTTGTTATTTAAAGGACAGATTCTAGGGATAGGCTATAAAATGAACCTATTATGACAGAGACAAAGGAATCTGAAGGAAATATTTATTGAATAGTTTCTGCTCTCTCAAATGGTACTTGAGTTGATTAGCAATAATTAAAGAAAAGAGAATCAACAATTAAACATAAATAACTCGATTGAAACAGTTAAAGCACATGAATAAAAAGACACAAAACCACCCACTCATGACAGTCAGTTTGGCACAGTAGTTAAGGCACTCCTGATAGAAACCAAGAAACCTTGAGTGCTAGTCCTACCTTAGACACAACGGCCAGCTACAGTAGGTGACCTTGGACTAGTCATCCTCTCTTAGCTGTAGGAAGGAGGCAACAGCAAGCCACTTCTGAAATGTTTCCAAGAAAATTACATGGACTTGTCCAGGCAGTTACCAGGAGTCAACAATAACATGAACACACACACACATACACAAACACATAATGTACATCCCATTTCAGCAGCATAAAAACTAGTTTTAAAATACTGCTTGTAAAAAAAATGCTTTTGCATCCTTGCATGCAGCAATAGAAAAAGAAATAACCTGACTATCCTTAGCAGGCAGTTTTGAGACTCTGGGTGTAGCCACTTAGAATGCCCTTCCCTGTGTTTCCAACTATCACGCCTTCATGATGGTAAAATCAGGTGGAGAGTCTCTTCCAAAAAAAACCCCTTAAAGTTCCCATAACTTGTCTGGGACTCTAGAGTCTTTCAAATAACTAGTCCTAAATTAACAGGACTTTATAGATTATAACCAGCATTCTGACATTTTTCCCTTAAAAAAGTATTAGCCATCAGAGTTGCTTCAACAAAGGATTTCTTATGATTCTTATATTAGTCCATTTCATAGTGTGAACACAGCATTCTGAACCAAACACATCAAGCATAAGACAATTTTATATAGAGTACATTGAATTAGTTCAAGTGGGGTATAACTAAAGCATGGTGAGATCTGACACCATTATTTCTGTCTGATCTTGTAACTGGATAGGTTGGATATCAGATCCTCTAATATATATATATATATATATAGACGTGACCTTCATAAATCTGTATATCAAATTTCCCCTTTGTTTTTCCAAAGGTAAATCTAAAGCCCACACAATAAATAGATATCTGGAGCAGGAGCAAGGGGGCAGTTCAGGACACATTGTATCAAATTTCTGTTTCTTCATCTGTCTAGGCCTACTACACATTGAGCAATAGTATTTATTCTTCCTTTCCCCACAGCAAAAGACACTTCTTACAAAATCCACACCTGTTCTTTATAGAATGCTCACCATTGTTTCACTGTTTGGTAATAGAACTTCCATTTAGTACACATCAATTCCCAGTTGCAATCTCTGACTTCTTTGTCGAGTCTAGGAAAGGTTCCTGTTGATGACCTGGAATAGTATTGTCAATTAGTGTAGAGAAGAAAATTCCTGTTCTAAAACATGCAACACTCTTTGTCACAGATGATGGAAAGTCAACAAATTTATGAGAAGGATAGCCTAGCCAAAAGCTATCTTAAAACTGCTGTGCTATGTTTCTGTCAAGGACTATGAAATAAAGCAATGATGCGGTATACAAATTAAAATCACATTATCATGTACTGTATCATTCCCATACCCAGTAAACCTATTGCAGACTTCCATAACGTTAATTAATCCCTCACCCTTTAAAAAAATCTAGTACATCCCTTAATAATAATGGGATTGCACCCAAGATACCTATTACTAGTATCAATAGCAGGGGTTTTCAAACTTGGCCCTTTTATGACTTGTGGACTTCAACTCCCAGAATTCCTCAGCCAGCATGTCTGGCTGAGGAATTCTGGGAGTTGAAGTCCACAAGTCATAAAAGGGCCAAGTTTGAAGACCCTTGATCAATGGTAATAGGCACCTTGGATATAATCCCAAAATTACTGGAGCACCACTTTAATACCATCAGCATTGACAAATTCACCATCAGTCAGTCGCCAAACTCAGCTTTACTGGAACAACTTACATCCTGCAATTATACCTCTAATACCATCAAACTTTAATATCTGCTTATCCTAGGTCTTTGGGAAGGACTGAATAGGTGGATAAAAATGCCAAATCCAGTATGAACATCTGGATGACTATGTGACAAACCACAATAACAATAATAATAGAATGGTTGTGGCAAAAGAAAGTAAAGGGAGTGCCAATAGGAATAGGTGCCTTGTGCGCAATCCCAAAACAGCTGGAGTACCACTTGAACGCCATTGGCATTGACAAATTCACCACCAGTCAATTGCCAAAGGCAGTTTTACTCAAAACAGCTATACCTCTAACACCCTCAAACATCAACATCTGCCTATTCCAGGCATTTGAGAAGGACTTGAAAGGTGGATAAAAATGCCAAATCCAGTCTGAACATCTGACTGACTGTGGGACGAATCATAATAATAAAACCTCCAAGTTAGTCAGTGTCAGACTCTTAGTCTGCATTTGGCCATTTGGGGACCAAAATAAGTGATATGCATTTGTTGGCAGTAGCTTATCAATTACTTAATATCACATCAATGTCCTTTATTTTTTAATTTTATTTATTTATTAAATTTATTGTCTACCTATCTCACCACAGGGTAACTTTGTAATAAATCTAAGTTTATTAAATTTATATGCTACCTATCTCACACTGCAAAGCCATCTTTAAATAGTATTGTGCATTAAATTAATTGAATTGTACTTCTTCCCATTATATAAAGTAAAATAATGCTGGACTATCCTGCAAAATTGCACAACTGTCAGTCTTGGGTGAAACTTTTTCTATGTAAATCAAGGTAGAGAACATAGCATTTAGTAAAACTATACTGAACTGTAGGTCTTGTTTATCCATTCCATTTATTTCACTTCCTTCCAGTAATTATTGGATTACTGATGAAAGCTGTTCTCTAAAATCTTTTCTCTACCCATCACTATTTTACAAAACACCTACAGATAAACTCAGCTGAGCTCTTCTTTGAATGTTATAGCTGTTTATTGATAATTATGATGATAATACAAAAAACTGATCTCTATATTGTCCTTGTAATCTCAATTGGTCCTATTTCTATTAGACTGTTCAGTACAATTCAGAACTAGAAGAGCTTAATACAAACTATTTAATACAAAGGGCAAATATAGTGTCTAAAAACGTTGACATTTCAGGTTCAAATCCTTTCCCTGCCATGTTTCCTAGGTAACTTGAACAAATCCAGTTTCTCTTCCCAGATTAGTACTCAATAACAATTACTGTTACTGAAATTGGCTTAACAAAGCAGAAAAACAAGCCAAAAATATTTGCACCATTTCTTCTCAGCAATTCAGAACACTTCCTTCTCTAGTACATATCAAGTTGTTTAATTCCATATGCTGTTACAAGCCAACTACCAAGTACTGTCAAATTGAGGGTAAAAAATGAACCAAATATTTTAATATTTAGATAATTTTGAATGACTTTTTAACAAGTGAAATTTATTGGGGATAATGATAGAGGCCTCCAAACCCAAAATCAGAAGCTAATCATTAGTTTGATTTTGGCATAAAACTGCTGTAGTCTCTAGTAGCTTTTGGACAATGAAAAGTTGAATAAAAAACTGGGGCTGTACCTTTCTGAGGGCATCTTTACATCACTACCACACTCTCTGGCATTTTGGAGACCTAATTAATTGCTTTTTAAAAAACATGGCTCCTGATTGCCAAAGGGTGGGGGGAATACAAAAAAAAGCTGCTGTACTTAATTTTGTAAAATGTTTATTTCAAGTTTTGAAAGGCGCAAGAGTGTATCTATGGGTATGGAACCAGAGAGGGGAGTAAACATTTTTGGATGCTTTTCTCCTTTGAAGATTTGTGTGAGAGAAGGAAGAATGGAAAATTTCCTTTGAGCCTTACATGTCATTATTTTAAAAATCCTATAAAAATTAACCAGATAATATTTGTACTGATTTTAAACCAATATTCTTTATATTTTTGTTCTTTTGGTAGGAAATATTAACATCACACAATATAGGAAGAGAAACTATATTGAGTTTTAATATGCTTATATTTATTTTATTTATCAGATTTGTTTATTACCCATGCACTACTTCCTCCCCCCCCCAAAAGGGGAAAATGCTACCAAAGAAAATGAAAGAGATGGAGCTAGAATGCTCCTACCAAGTACCAGACCATGATTTGTGGGGGCAATCATGTGTATGTGTGTGTGTGGGGGGGTCACAAAATGGGATTGGGAAATATATCAGGATTCTGGCAGATGAGCATCTAGCTGTTTTTTTGTATGTATATTGTATTTGATACAGTTCATTCCTTTAATGATTCAGAAAGAGAATTAAAGTAGCAGGCATTCCATGAAAGCATGATTCAAACAATGGCTTTTAAAAGCCCTGAAAGTATAGGAAGCATTAAAACAAGTAAAACAGTTGGAACCATGAAAGGTTGATTATTACGTATAGTTTGAGCAACTTCCTAAATTGTAACAAAGAGGAGGTTTGCTTCAACTCCAGTGGCAGATTGTTTTATATTGTGGTCCTTATTGCACAGAAAGCAGAACCTACTCTTAAAGGTGAAGATTTGTAAAAGGTATTCCATGGGTGATCTGTGGAGTGGATTGAATGGGAGTTGGTGGGCCTGTAAGTCGCTTTGGTTTGCTTTCACTGCTCATTCTTAAAGAAAAAAAATACCTGAATTTATAAGATTAATTTTTCAATCTTTTTCTTCAGTTCTCCATGACAATTGTTTCATTAAGCTTTAACTGCAGCCCATTTTTCTTTACTCAAGGTTAAGCATCTTTTTTTTTCACAGAACATCCATTCCTTACTTCAGAGGCTAATATAATATAATGAGGTTACCTAGTTTGGGTAATGAAACATCTGCAAGAAAGCATCCAAAGTCAGAGAGCACTAAGGACCCCTCATTTCAATCCTGAGCTACAAATATTCTCCTTTATTGCTAGTACAATCCTTGCAGCATTCTACCGAAGAATGGCATCTTTGAGTTTCTTGTTTTCCTGAGAGGAAGAATCAGTGATAAAATGGGTGCACAAAGACAAGACATTTTCTAAGTCATCCAGGAGCCTTTTACTTGTTCTGACACTTAAGCCTCACAATACAAATTTTCAATTTTACCTCAAGAATTTACTTTTTGAGAAATGTGATGAAAACTAAAATGATTTCTATATGGAGAGTCTCTTCACTAGACCTCTAAGAGGGAATCCAGTGCTAGGAAGCAAACTGGGCTACGCCAAATTCAGCTTGCTTTTCCATTTCAAAATTGAGGTCAAAATGAGTGATTTTGGGAAAGGAAAAAATGTTTTTCTAAGGGGAAGCCTTTAGTGTTTAGAAAGTTCACCTTTTGTGGCTGGTAGCTGCTGCCATTTTAGACACATGTTTATTTCTAGAAATAGTCATATGGTGATATCTAGGCCAATCAGAAACTCTGTAGCAAATGTCCTGTTACAGTGCCACAGTTATTCAGGTTCAGCTATATATAGACATCATGAATGCAAATTCAAGGCAATTTTAGAAGGTGCCATGCTTCCATGATAAGTAAAGGCTAACTTAAAAATGATCAATGGCAAGTCTCCCTTGGCATGCTGCCAAAATTCTATGAAAAATCCAAGCCTAAACAGTAGAAGAAAACAATAGGAGAGCTTACCTATGTTCTATGGCTCCAGGAAGGAATGAAAGAGGACTCTCTAAAAATAGAGCTGTTGTCCCAACAATATTTCTGAGGACTTTGCATGAAACCAGGATGGCCCTAGAATTTCTTTAGGATTTCTCTGTAATCAAAATGTAATAGCCATATTCCCTATTTTAATATGATGTTTTTAGTAATGTGTCAAAAATCACCTCCCAGAATTGCTGTATGAGGAAGATGGGCAGATTCTAAACATGACATAAAATTAAAACAAATAAAAAACAAAATAAAATAAAATGGGGATAATGGAGAATGTATTTCACAGAATTTTATAACAGCAAGATGAGTTTCTGGCATAAATCATTTCTAGATATCACTAAAGGGAAAAGATGGTAAGACACACTTTCAGAGCTTAAAAACTGTGCTTTTAAACATGATAATTAGAAAACGCCTCCATTGTGAGAATGTTTGCATCCACTGAACTTCCAATTTGCCTAAGCTAGTTAGTGACAGATGAATGCCAAATATTGTAGAATAATATCTACCTTGAAAAATGGGCTGTAAATCTGTACAATTATCAGCAATAATTTACTTGTCTCTATAACCTATTGAAATGCATACTTCCTAATGTAATAAAGAAGATAGAAGATTGCTAAGAGAGAGCTAAGATATGGCATTGTATTTGATTACACCTATTTATGTGGAATTCTTCACGTACCATTCTACAACCATGATGCTATTAAATGGCACTCACCTACAATGGCAACAAATGTATAACATTTTAAAAAACATTGCTAAAATGAGTGTGGATATGTATAACAGGCAGCTTACCCCCATTCTCCCAAGATAGTGCAAAAGTTGGCAGCTGCCTGTTGCCCTTTGTAGCTTAGCATTACAAGTCTTATATGAATTATTTAATTTCAGTAAGGTACTTCCAGGAACTTAAGAGAAAAAGATTTCCAATATAGTAAATGCTGAGGTAGTCTAATCAGTCCTTCAAACATTGAAATATTTAATTTGGTTAACTAATTTGATTAATATCTCCCTCTGCATGTCAAAAAAATGGATTGGTCCAAGGAGATCTACAGAGTTTTTCCATTAAAAAGGCAAAGTATTTAAGACTCTCCTCATTTATATTGTGTGAGCTTCAGAAAAGGGAAAGTTACAGTAGGCAGCGATTGCTGTTTTTATTGTGGCATTCATGGGAGCTTATAAAAATATAGCTTCAGTCAAAATGCCCAGTATACAGTTCATGCATGAGATAATGGAACTAAAGATACATTTGTATTTCCAGGTAACATTTTAAAAATTGATTTATTGATTGATGCTGTTGGGAACAAACATTTAGCACAACTAGCAACTACAACTCTTAGATCAGGGGTCTTCAAACTTGGCCTTTTTATGACTTGTGGACTTTAACTCCCAGAATTCCTCAGCCAGCATGCCTGGCTGAGGAATTCTGGAAGTTGAAGTCCACAAGTCATAGAAGGGCTAAGTTTGAAGACCCCTGTCTTAGATGGTTATTTCAAAACGATATACAAAATCCATCCTTCTCGCATCTATAGCTCTATTTAATGTTTATTAACTTTTTTTAGTCAACAATTTTCTGACTATCTCTTTTTCTAATTCAGCTGAGTGCACCAAGATTCTTTCCTCCAAACATTTTCATTGTTTGACATCTCCTTTTCTAGGACACTTCATCCCACCTTTGGGTTTCTTACCCTAAATCAGGGCTCTCCAAACTTGGCAACTTTACAACTTGTAGACTTCAACTCCCACAATTTCATTGCTGGCTGGGGAATTCTGGGAATTGAAGTCCACAAGTCTTAAGGTTGCCAAGTTTGGAGACTCCTGCCTTAAATCACAAACTATTTTGTACTGAAGGCAACTGGGGTAAACCTTTTGGGTCTGCCTGGAAAAAGAACCTAGAACAAGGAATGGGTAGCATCACTCAGTCTCTAACAAGCTCTTTTTTTTTTTCCTTACATCCATTTATCTCCTCAACTCCACCTCCCCCAAAACTGGCAAAGAAATATTGTTGTTTAAACTGATCTTTGGTGCCAGGATTCTGAAAATGTGACCTAATATTTAATCTGCAAAACAAGGCTTCTCAGTGTCTGAGATTGCAGGAGAAAAGCCTCATGTAGTTCCCTCAGCTGGTGTAGCCTTGGGCATCTAGTCCTCATTTTGCCAGATGAAGTGTGCTGTTTGGCAAGTTAAGTTCAATTATTGCACTTTATATTGACATGCTGCTGAGCTAAGATACCACACACTGAGCATAATCTAAAATAAGATTAAATTTGAGTTGGTTGTAGAAAGAAAACATCATCTAAACTGCATGCTTTTCACTTTAATCTACTTCACAGGTACAAATGTAGAAAGAAAATGTAATTTCAGTTCAGCTGCACCTTGCAATTATACCAAACTGCAGTCATTGGATACAATACCAGCTAAACTGTCATTAAAGAAAGCTAATTCTTTTTATTTTACTTTCATGAAGAGAAAAATTCAGAAAACTAGGTGATCTATCAAATACTTCCCTAATTCTTCCTTCCTGAGAAGAAAAGTAAAAGTTATGCTTATGAAAAAAGAATGAAATGGGCTTTTAAAATAGTAGTCAATTGCAAGTTGAATATGATCTGTGAATTTATGTAGTTACGTTTTTCACAGCAAAAGTTGGCCCAGTATTTAATGCTGTAAGAAAGCTTTTGTATGATCGCAAACATCCGTGTTCCACAATATGATTATAAAAGTGTAATTTGTTCAAATGTCATCTCTCATTCTGACTGGCTACAATTCTCCAGATGTCTGGAGGGGATGTTGTAGCAAGAACACACAATTTACTAGTTTTACTGGGCTTTTGTTTGTTCTAATTTGGTAGGCTTTCAGTAGTAAATTGATTATTTTTTCTTGTGTAAGTGGAGGATTCCTACATATATATTAAAAGGCCCTGAACTTGTAAAATTAAAATTAAAAGGTTTTGCTTTGTCAGTGCCACAAGATGCATATGTTATTTTACTATTAGGTAAAATGGTAGGATTTTATTCTGTTCACATTTCCAGAATTCATTTCCATTCCTAGCATTTAGAAGGGAACATCCAACTTCAGTCTTAAGAGTTCTGCTTATTGCTAAAAGAACTGTTCTTCATCATAGCCCCCCCAAAAAAAAATTTCATGGGATTGTATATGTAAAAAAGAAACAAATACTTCTATTTTTATTGGTATTCTTTTTTGTCAAATAAATTAAAAAATTGGTTCAACTTACCTGTATGACGCATAATTCTCATTCCTACTTTCAAATTCCAGTTCAACCCCTGCTTCTATTTTTAAAAGGACACAAAAATAAAAGTTATAAAACAATTCAATATTGCCTCTAAATATTGACAGGTTTCAATAAACATTGCTAAACATGTTTGGTGTTTCAGCATATAAAATTTGCCCTTGAATGTTTATATTTTCAGAATGTTTAGGTAGGATATATTCATTTTGAGGTCTTCATTTAAAAATCTGTTTCCTTGAACTTTTTTTTTAAAAATCTGACTTTTTGACTAGCACTTTAACTTTCAGTTGCCAATTTTTATTACCTTCTTTTGTCTCAGTATCTAACTTAATCTATTGTTTTATTTTTTTATTTTTAAAATGTGTTGGTACAGTATATCTCAGAAGGATTGCTAAGTATGTGACTTTTGAAAATACATATACAATAAAATATTTTTATAAATAAAATGATTTTTTTTAAAAAATCAACTGCTATCAGAATAGTACAAGTTAAAAGCAGATATCAGCCTGAACTTTATGTAGCATACAAAGAGTGTCCATCACAAATGACTTAAATTACAGCTTCCAATATTGTGGGAAATAGTGATGGATCTGATAAAAGAGAATATTTGTAGCTCAGGGTTGAAATGTGAGGTCTTTGATTTTCTCTGAGTTTGGTTGTTTTCTTGCAGACATTTCATGTGCACTGATGCACATGTGCACTTATCTAGTTTGGTAATGAAATATTTGCAAGAAAACCTCCAAACACAGAGAGCGCCAAACATCCCACAGTGATGGATCTGCTAAGAAATGTTTCAGCTGATTTTAGACACAGCCGGTTTTTAGTCACTGAATTCAGATAAAGTTGATTGTATGTCTACACAGAAAATGTTTTGTCCCTGCTGACACCTAGAATTTCAATTACTGAATTGCTCGGATAAAATTTAGCATGATGTCTGCTGTACAGGAATTAATGTTTTGTCATATTGATATACATTCTCCACACCATTTTTCAAATGCTATGTTACAGATAACACAATGCATGAAATAGTCTTGACAAAACTGGGACGGTATCTTGAACAGGAATAGCTTGTGAGATAAATAATATGTTTTACAATATTCTGAGCAAGTTAGTTTCTTGTTAAATAATGTATTCAACAGTTATATAGTAGCTTGAGGGATAAAGAATAGAAGAAGTCTGGCTAAATTTTGAATGCTAAAGTTAGATAAGCATGATTTGGCAAATAAATATATAGGGAATCATTGCAAAACCTGTAAGAATTGAGGTTATTTCAAGATGTCTTTTGCTACTCAGAAGTCAAAATGTATTAAGAAAAGCCTTAGAAATATAACATGATAAGTTCTGTTTTCCAATATATTCTGCTAACTAGCAGAGGGTGAAATGAGGCTGGAAAGACAGATTTCACTAAATTTAAATTATCTTTGGGAAAACTTGAGCAAGAGAGAGGTTATAATATAAATATACATTTAACTGCTGTGAAGAATATTGGAACTACTTCTTTATACCTTTATGTCTATGTCATTTTATTTCTTTCTACTTCTATGCATTTCTATATAAAAATGCATGGTGACCAAATCATCTTAGTTTGGAATATGTACTGAGAGGGAAGATTGATTCAGAGTTGAAAGCAATATGGAATGAAAGCATGAGGACCGGATGTTTTAGGAATGGTTTTGTATTTAGAGAGTCTTGTCCTACTTGTCCATTGCATTCAGATTACTAAACCATGTTTTAACGTTATCAATTTCTGTAAAATGACTCCTATAATTATTGGAATCTTTATCCTGTTTCTTTGTAGGGAATTGCAGATATAACAGAGTGCTGTTCTCCCACACAAGAGTTGACAAAAAAAAATATCCCAGCATGAAAATGTGTATCCCCTATCTCTGTTCTGATTCAATTGCCTCTATTTCCAGGCAAAGCTAGTCACCTGACTTTTCTTTTTAAGTTATTGGATGTCAAATCCTAATTGTTCTTACATACTTTGAGGCTACCCAAATGTCTATGAAGGTTTTGAATAATTTGGAAATATTACATTAATATTGTGGTATTGAGGACTACTTAAGCCTCTCTCACTCATGGGCTACAGATGAGATGAAGGCAACATCATGTGTACATGTCAGAAAAAGGATGTTGCCAAGTTATATTTGTGCTGGAGAAAGGCTGGAAGGCAACAATCCCAGCACTGCGGAATGGGGAGAGAAAGTGGGGGTCGTGATTAAACCATTCTTCATGTGGTCATTGTGACTGATGGAATTATTGACCAAAAACCCTGTTACTTAATCATACTTGTAGTCCTCCCCACTGTAATAAATTTCAGAATTTTCTTATCTTCAGTTTGAGTGCCATGATTCTTTCAGTGGTGTGATATAAGGTATTTTAAATGCTGCACAAGACATCATTTCCTTTGTTTTAATGTACAGGTGATTCTCCACTAATTCTTGGTCTGGATTTCTAGGATCTTTTTAAAAACACACACACAAAGACACAGAGCATCTTGAGTTGTTCCAAAGGTCAGTTTAGTTAAATTATCCTTCAGATGTTGTCCCCATAGAAATTTAGTGCACAGTTGCATGTCTTATAGTCCACTGACAAGAATGTAGGTGTACTCAGTTTTGCCTCTAGCAAAGACAATCATGGAAATTCTACATCCACCTTGAAGCTCCATAGTTTCTCCCTGGAGTTCATTTTGATTTCCTATTGATTTCAGTGTCTTTTTTCACTGGAGGGCACTTGAAACTGTCAGTGTTTCAACAATAGAGAAGCAAGTTTCAATATATGCTACCAAGTCCCCACATCTGCATACAATTATCCTTTCGAGACCATTTTTTTTCTTAATAATGAAATACAGTGGAATGCTTAAGAAAAACCTTTAATTACATACTTGAAAATACAATGAACTTTAAAAGGTCTTCATTATTGAAAAATACAATAAAATATATATTCAAATATGTATGAAAATAGACAAAAATATCTTTAACTACTATGTCCTTCCATGCCCAGATATGATTAAGAGCAAAGGACAACAAATGGCTCCTCTGCGGAGTCCTCCTAAATCTCATAAGAGGGTACATTGCAAAGTGAATTGCAAGTGAGGGTGCATTCCACCCCATCAGGATTCTCAATTGTTTTACTCCAAAACATCATCTCCAACAGCTATACATCACTGGGGATAGGCAACAAGACTTAGATTGAATGGACAAGCATGGAAAGATATGTTGAGGTAGTCATCTAATATGGCTATAAACTATAATTTAGACATTTTAAATATTTTATCCACTGATAGAACATTTTCATTTTTAATAAGAACTTTTATTTTACCAGCTCCTGAAGAGACAAGAAATAGAAGGGAACACACTTGTTCAAGTAATTTTCCCCCATCCCAAATTTAAGAAATTTCAATTATGTCTGAGTGGCAGCAATTTCCTATCAGTTCCAGAAGCATTTGGTAAATGGTAATGGATTTTTGTAGTTTCTTTTTCCTCTAGGAAATATGTACCTCTTGCATTCAGACAGAGGCATGAATTGATGCACCCTGTCATGACTTCTGCCTTCTTCATGTTTGACAGATTCAGAACATCTGGAAAATACTCTTTCTTCCCTCCTCCCCCCCCCGCCCCCCAGTCTTTATCTGGGATTGCAGCAAATGTGTATTTCTTTGTGTCTGATCATTTTGTTAAGCTTTGACGGCTTCAGCTTGGAGACTAAACTCAGCTCAACAGACTCTGTTGCTCATCATTGGTATTTGTTGCCAAAGAAATTGTCTAGGATGTATGATAGTGCTTTGAATCTTTGCTGGAAATGTGAACAAGATGTAGGGACTTTTTTCATGTTTGGTGGACATGTAAAAATAGCCAAAATTTGAATTTTGGATTCAAATACACATATTGTATTCAGTTTTAGATTCAGATACATACACTGATTCCAAAGGTTGTAAAACTTAAATTTCAGTTGAAACCAGAGACTCTTCTTTTGAGAGTAAAGGATAACCAACTAAAAAAAAAAGTCATGGAACTTATTTTATACATAGGACAACTGCAGCAAGCCTATTTACATGCTCAAAAGTGAAAAGGTTCAACATCACCCACAATGGAGGAATGATTGATGAAGATAATGGAATTTGTGGAAATGGCTAAATTTAACTTCTTTGATTAGAGAAAATATCTACAGAAACCCCTTATAGATTTTTTTGCATAAAATGGGAGACGCGTACTTATGATTTGAAAAATAATTAGATAACCGAAAAGAGTAAGCTTTCTTTTGTAAGCTAAAGTAAGTGATAATTTTGTAATTGTATTTATATTTGCTGCAAGGGAAACTAGAAACTTCATTTTTTTTTCTACTTTACTGCTTTTATTCTTTATTAGTCTGCAGGTAGTTTTTATGTTCCTTGTAAATTTTTCAAGAAACATATATTTAAATAGGAGGAGGAATGTGAGTTACGTATGTTTGCCACCTTGAGTTATTTGTAAAAATAATAAAGGTGGGATATACATAAATAAAATAAAATAAAATGGAAATAAAATAGAATATTAGAAAATAATCTCTGCTGCTCCAAAACTGGAAGGAGAGTTCCAGCACAGCCAACCTTGAGGTTTTCTAGATGTGTTATGCTACAATTGCCACTTACCTGTGTCAAGCCTTTATTATACTGAAATCAGCTGAGCATAGCTTTGCACCTGATTAAACATTCAGGGAAACTGAGCATCTGCCCTAGAAATGGTAGTAGATAGAGTAGTAGTTCAACAACAGATTTACAGCTAAGTGACCTTTACTCACTCTGTGTGCTTATTCTTTCACATCTGAGAGATTCTGCTTAGCCACTTACTGTCACCTTTATTCTCATATGTTTTTTCCCACTCCCTATAGTGCTTGAGAGATTCAATGTGGTGTAGTGAGTAAGGTATCAAGTTAAAAACTGGAAAAATTCAAATTCTAGTCCTGCCCTGGGCACAAAGCTATCTGGGTGGCTTTGGGCCAGTTGCTTTTTCTCAGCCCTGGGAAGCAGACAAGAACAAACCACTTCTGAAAAAATTGGCAAGAAAACTGCAGGGACTTGTATAGGCAGTGGCCAGGAGTCAAAGATACTGACCTGAAGACAGAGAAGCAAATGGACAGAAAGACAAAGAGAGGGAGGGTGTTACACAAACGTCTTCCACTGATGACTATTTTTCAAAGAACAGTACTGTAGAATAGAGTCTAATTCAGATCTAGTCCAATTGGCCTTAATTTCGAGATGGCATATGGGAGGAAGTTGCAGATGTCACTTTGGCTCTGTTAGATGCCGTGGTGTGGTCAAATGGGCATCAAGTTTACTGGCCTGAACACCAAGAACTGTGTACATTGTTTCTTCATGAGAGCAGCCTAAGGCAGGCATCACTGCCCTTGGGAATATTCTGCAGGAGGAAAGTGTAAACCTTCCTCATCCTGGTCACTATGAGTGAGACTAATTTAGCTTGCTGCTACTGTTATCTTCTTTCCCTTGTCTTCAGCTTCTTTTGTTTTTAATGACTTGTATAATTGGAAAGATTATACAAGCAGCTGGAAAGATTTCCAGAATTCTTTCTATAAGAATGCTTAGAATAGCCATTTCTTCTGCAGAGATAAGATATGATGAGAAGAGAAGAGAAGAGAAGAGAAGAGAAGAGAAGAGAAGAGAAGAGAAGAGAAGAGAAGAGAAGAGAAGAGAAGAGAAGAGAAGAGAAGAGAAGAGAAGAGAAGAGAAGGCAAGGCAAGGCAAGGCAAGGCAAGGCAAGGCAAGGCAAGACAAGACAAGGCAACCTTTATTGTCATTTTTTTTTTACTGTGGGCACAATGGCACACATCAAAAATGAAATTTGTTTTCTCTCCTTACAGCTGCTGAGATGATCACTGGATCCAAAGTTGGGAAGGAAGAGGAAAAAACTAGGATTGCTTGGGTTGTTCTACGGCCTTTTTTTACCTCGTCTTGTGCTACTGTTTAACTTGCATTTCAGGCAGCAAAAAATAAAGCCTCAAACCCAACAATTAAGAACAATTAAATGAAAGTGCTAGTGAAGCCCTGCCATGCTGCAATAGTATACCAAATTGCTGAAGTGATACCATGGGGGCAGACACTGAGTCAGGAGGTGGGGCGTCCATCCCAAAGTGTGGCCATGATTGGGGCCGAGCAATGTTCTTCTTCCAGCTCCCAAATGTCTCTGCTTGCACCTTGAACTGCTCATCCGATTTCACAAATGCACAAAGAACCCAGGCTATGGTTTTAGGGGGGAAAAAAACAACTTAGGTTTTCTTTTTGGCAATAACTCATTGCAAAGCTGGTAGAATAGTGATGGCCAGCTGAGCTAACAAATATCAATGGTTAATCTAGCATGGAATTTGAGACTTTTGATGAATAGTAGCTGGAACAATCTGACAATGCCTCTATGGCACATACCATGAACTCTGTTCTGTGTTAGAGAAGGGGCTATAGATCAAGAGAGTAGGTACAGCAGCATGCGGGGGGAAACAGAGCCAATCTGTAACTTCTACTGTAATAGCAGAGATTGGAAATTGTTTTATTCTAGTGACTGGGTTCAGAACTGTAAATATAATCTCTGGAGCCTGGGCTTGCTTTTTAACAGCTCTCTCCACACCACTTCCATGCTTTATCTGGTCTATACAGTATGTCTGAGGGAGAGACTAATATTTGGAATTCACTTTAGAGTCTTTGACTAAAAATAAACACAAATATTTTAAAAGCATATATTTATTTCCATCTATATCCCATCTTTTTTCAGACAATACCTAAGGCAGTTAGTGACAATGGAAGCAATAAAAATGCCATAAAACAACTCTGAAAACCAATTATGATCAACCACATAAGAGAAATGTATCTATTCTGCAAATTTCAATTCACAAAATGTGCTAGATGATGTTAATAATCAGACCTTTTTAATTCTGTTACAAAGACCTTCTTAGGTGTTGCCAATTAAAAGTAGTTTTTTAATCCCGTTTAAATTCAGTTGTTACCTGAGCCAGAACCTACTTCCATTTTATATAATTGAACTATGTGAATCAGAATTAGAATTCTGATCAGTACATTAATTCTGACAGTGAATTGGTTGATTATTGTAGTTGATACAACTACAGTAATCTGAACTGGCCAGTAGGTGCTGGGCAGATCCCAGTCCATGATAGTGTCAACATCCACATCATGCCTGATCTAATCCACTGCAGATACTGTGTAAGAAAAACAGGCAAAACACTAAATCTGGAACAGCCTGGGACAGCTTTATACTGCCTAAATGAGACAAAGGCAATGCAATGAGGCTATACCAGGAAAAAAAGTAACTGTCAGAGAAATATTTTAGAGTACCTAAGATCAGCCTTTAGCTGTGCACAAAACTAGCAGCATCCTTGGACTAAAATCATTCTGGAGTTGCCAACTCCTTCACTTTAGCCAGGAACCAAAACAGTATTTTTATGATAGAAATGTACCACAAGATTTGTTAAAGCACTTTAGAATGATGGGGGCATGTCACAAGGCAACTAACTTCAGGAGCAGTAATACAAATTTGGTTGGAGGCATTCGAGAAAGAACGAAGGACATTTTGTCTGAAATATGGCATACGCATTTTGTATTTGCCATCCATAATTAGACCTTGAATAGTTTTATTGTAAGCTTGTCTTTTTGTAACAAAATAAGTAATTCTAAGAGCTGATTTAATTAGACTGGAAAGCCAAGTGCCCAAAATAGAATCCTTTAATATGGAATAAGTGTGGCATTGTGCATTGATTTCTGCTTCTGAACATTTGTATTTGCGTTTTAAAGGCATATCTTATTTCATTTATACACAAGATTCTGGTCATAGGAAACTTATTTCTGAGCATTTGGTAGCTGGCATCCAAGATGCTGTCAAACCCGATACTCAGAAGATATAAGGGTTGCCTGGGCTGAGTTTTTGAGGAACTGCTGATCTGAAATTCATGGGGTATTGATTAGCACCCGAATGTCCACAAAAGAGGACATTTCATTTACTCTCACTTACCCAAAGAAAGTGGGAAGCAGGAAAGTAGTTCAAAGAATCCAAAGAAGTGGCACCAAGCATTTGATACTGCTGATGATAATGGTGATGTAACTGATTGTGACATTTTTGTTGCATTTCCTTTTCCATATTTGTAATCTTAATACTACATGAAGGCTCAGAGTGGCATGGGGGGGGAGGAGGAGGAGGAGGAGGAGAATTTATATGCTGCTCTTTTACCAAGTGACTCAGAGCGTTTACAATTGTTAAAACATTTTAAACTGTTTGGCTTTGTTTTTAAATATTAATAGTAATACTTTTCCTTTTTTCTGCGCAGCTTAAATTGATCACTGTAAATAGGCAAGAGATTCAGATAGCCACCTTGGCAACTTCTAAAACTTCCAGTCTGATTTGAGCAAGACAGTCTTGTTACTCTTTTGTGATATAGTATGACCTGAGTTCTATTTATGAGCAACTCCAAATCAGTATTCCACAGGATTATTTATGAATAAGCATCAATCAGTAAATAAAATAACATTTCCACAGCATCCACTTTTGTCTGTCTGCAGTCTGACCTCAGACTGTGCAAAGTAGCAATGGTGCAAATTTCTAGTTTAACCTGACATCTGAGAGCCAGTTTGTCTTGTGATTAAGGCTCCAGGCTAGAAAGTGGGAGGTTGTGAGTTCAAATTCTGAAAGCTGGCTAGGTGAATTTGGGCCAATCGCTCTCTCTCAGCCCAACTCACAGGATGGTTGTGGGGAAAATAAAAGGAGGATGGTGTGTTGGGTATGTTCGCTGCCTTGAGATATTTGTAAAAGTAATAAAGGTGGGATACTAATAAATAAATAAAATCTCCTTACAATCAATGGGTAAGTTGCCCACCTTCCCTTTTGTTGTCCCTCACTGAACTTCTTCAGCACCTGCTAGGATGACATGGGAAGCTCTGTGTCTCTAGGCATCTACATTTTTTCTTTTTTTTTAATATATTTTATTGATTTTTTAGAATAACAATCCCTAGTGCCTAGTAAACATGTGTTGTCTGGGTTCCTATATTTAAAAAAAACAATCAATAATAGTTAATTAACAATCAATAATGATTAATTTCTATAATTCCATAATTAATATATTACTTAATAGTATGTTTCCTTGATCTTCCCTTTTTCTCATAATATTCTCCTCTGTCAACATTAAACAAATATAGTTCTTAATAATTTCAATGCATACAAGGTTGAATATAAACGTTTTTTGTATTTATACAAATAACAATAATGTCCATATATAGCATCTTTTCTGGTTGACTTATGTTTCAATTGTATTTGTAAAAGTCATCATTAGATCACTTTCAAAATTCTTATTTATACTTAATTTCCCCTCATTATTCAAGCCATTTCTTATCAGTCATAATTTCCCAATATTTTCATATTTCATTTATTATAAAGATACTATACTACTTATATGTCTTGTAACATCCACCTATAACATCTTTTCTGATTGGCTTATGTTTCAATTATATTTGTAAAACTCATCTTGTTAGGTCACTGTATCTCCTGTTTTCAAAATTCTTATTTAAGTTTAATTTCCCCTCAGTATTTAAGTTTAATTTCCCCTCATTTTAAGGCCAGTACTTTTTGTATATTGATGTTTTTTTAATAATTGGGCTGTACACCGCCCCGAGTCCTTTGGGAGAGGGGCGGTATAGAAATTGCAATAATAATAATAATAATAATAAGTATTCAGATCATTTCTCTCAGTCATAATTCTCTCAAAGTTAATTACCTTTAAATGTCCAAACTTTTCATTCACATACATCATCCCAATATTTTTACATTTCATATATCGTAAGAAATACTATACTACTTATATGTTTATTTATTTATTTATTTAAATCACATTTATATGCCTCTTACTATAAGGCCCCTTTATATCCAAAATTATCTATTCTTTTAACTATATTCAAACAAGTGTTTACTCATGTAGTACTCCATCTGATAAGATGAATCAAGTTTCTTGAATCTAGCTCTAGCCTTCATCTTTTGCCAAATAGCTTTCCAAGTTAGCATATTTCGTTTGCCAAGGGGTTGTATTTTTGTAAGTATTGTTGGGAGTAAGAAGGATAAGTTTAGTAAAATATATGCTTTTTGTCTTCAAGAATCTAGTGATTCTCCTGGCAGCTCTATAGTCCAATTTGGTAAATTTCTTTCCTATCCTCGAGTTTGTTTTGAACTCCTGACAATAAAATATCTTTTCCATTTTCATTGTTGTGGCAAGATCTTGTAGATTTTTTTCTGTTTGTGTTAAGTTGTAGTTTTCTTCATTTGTAGCTTCCCCATTTAAGTCACTTTCTTCTAGTTTCTGTTCTGTTATCTGATTTGTTTGTTCATTCTTTATCGTCGTTTTCTGAGAGTTTTTTAATTGTAGGTTTAGATTGAAGATGTGCTCATTTATGTCATCAAAGTTGTTTTTGACCTCCTCGTGGTTTGAATCTATTGTCATTTGAATCTGTCATAGCATTGCATAAATTTCCTCCCGGAAAGTATTTGTCTTATCTTGGAATATTACTTCTGTAGATCTCTGATGTTCCAGGCTAAATCCTTCAGAAGGGGATATTAGATGTGGTTTCCTGTCACTTTTAGATAATCCAAATAATCTTTCACCAGTACCATAGTCTCAATAATTAGAATTGTCAAACCAACCAATCTCAGAATCCAAACAACCAAAACTTATATAGTTCTTATTTTTATATATGGTTTTTGTAATCCAATGCATTTCCAATTGTCAAGGCATCAGTGAAGGTAGCGTTTTATAACAGTTCTTCTATTCAGGGATCAGTTATCAACCAGTCAGAATTACAGTCCAGAATATTTAGCCACCTTAAAGCCTTCCAGTAAATTCCCTCCTAGAAGATTAGCCAAGAGTCAATTTTTTTTTCTTTTTCTGCAAACAATTCTTGAGCTTATAAAAACAGAAAGTTTTTCTTTTTCTGCAGACACCTCTTGACCTTATAGATAGCCCAGTATGTTTTCTTTCTTTGTTCCCAGCTGTTTTCTATTTGGTAAGGGTTATTAAAGTTCAAGAGAACAGATTATTCTTTGTTTCTGGGCGTCTTGCCGGTTTCTGAGTCAGTATTGCTATTATTCTTTGCTCTAATTCTCCACTAGATGTCAGGAGTTGTTTATTTTCTAGCTTTTTCAAACAAAAAGTTCTTTTATATATATTTATATAGTTTCATCAAAACTCTTTAGGATGTAAAATCTTAATGGTTTTCTTTTTTTTTTAAATTCTTTTATTAAAACCAATTAACATTGAACATAAAAACATATTATGCAGCAATCATCATGACACCTGGTATACAATACTAAGTATTGGTCTTTGAAAACGTCTGAGTTAGTAAGCCTTTTTCCCCACTCCTCGTGTCTAGCCTCAACTATACTCCTGTTACATTTTATTTTGATTGGTGTTTCCCCTATCCGTTTCAATATTAATGTGATCAACATTAAACATAAGATCCTATTGCTAAGCAATCATCCTAGAACATAGCATACAACATTAGGTATTAATCTTTGTAGACATCTGTTTTAGTAAACGTTCTTCCCTCCTCCCTTACATCTTCAAGTATACTCCGAATACAGTTTGTTTGATTGGTGTTTCTCCTATATATGGTCTATCTACTGTATCTAGTCTATCGCATATTGTGCGTTTGCGCTTCTGAGTTGACTTCATCCCATTACTAGTGCAATCTTTTATGGTCCCCAACCCGAGATCCTGAGGTAAAAGTTTCATATCCTGAGGTAGAGATTCAGTCTACTTTAACAATATTAAAGCAAACAACGTTAGTCATAAGGTTATGTTAAGAGGCATTAGTTATAGAACATATACATTCAACGTTGGGTGTTAGTTTTTGTAAACATCTGATTTGTTAGCCCTTCATCCCTCCTCCCATCGCTCCTTAGCTGAATGCCAGCTGCATTCTGTTTGATTGGTGTCTCTCTTGGATATAGTCTATCCACTGTTTCCAGTCAGTCACAAATTGTTCATTGGAGCGATTTTTCAAGTATGCTGATATTTTTGCCATTTCCGCCAAATTTGTTACTTTCACAGTCCATTCTTCAATAGGCGGTATTTCCGGATTCTTCCAGTACTGTCCCACCAACAATCTTGCTGCTGTAATTAAGTTCAAAAATAAATTTGTCTCTGAGGTAGTGATATCCTTTATGATCCCTAACAGAAAAGCCTGAGGTAGAAATTCTATACGCTTTTTGAAAATAGTTTGGAGTGTCCACCATATCTTCCTCCAGAATGCTTTGATTTTTCTGCATGTCCACCATATATGGAAGTAAGTAGCCTCCCCGTCCCCGCACCTCCAGCATTTGGGCTGGGAGCCCGGGTAGATGAGTGATTTTTTTTTCGGGTCTAGGTGCCATCTATAGAACATCTTGTAGAAGTTTTCCCTTAAGTGTTGCGATTTCGTGAATTCTACATTCCTCACCCAGATTTTCTCCCACGTGTCCATGGTGATAGGGTGTCTGAAGTCTTGTGCCCACTTTATCATACAGTTCTTGACTAGCTCGGTTTCAGAGTCCATTTCTATCAGAATGCTGTACACTCGTTTGATGTGCATAATCCCCTGTTCTCTAATCTGTTTAATTAGATTCTCGTCGGTCTGGGAGAAGCCCTTCTTCTTGTCTTTATGCCACCTTGATTGTAGTTGTATATATGATAGCCAGTTACTTCCTATTCCTCTGTTTGCTAGCGTTGCTTGAGATTTCAAGAGGAACCCGTTTTCTTCTCCCAGTACAAGTTCACTGTAGGGCACCACTTCTTGCCCTTGGGATGTGTTCATATCCCCTGTTGCATGTCCAGGGATCGTCCAGATGGGAATCTTGTCGTGTAGGAGGTGCTTATATTTCTTCCAGACCCATAGCAATGGGATTCGTAATGGGTTCTCCTTGAAGTTCCTATCTGCCTTTTTGTCGTATACTAGGTATGCGTGCCAGCCGAATCGTAGACCATGCCCCTCAACATTCAGAATTCTATTATTTGTCATGTTGATCCAGTCACTAACCGCCACCAACGTTGCTGCATAGTAATATAGCTTTAGATTAGGCATTTTGAGTCCCCCTCTCTCCCTTGCGTCTTGGATGATTTTTAGTTTCACCCTCGGTCTCTTGTCGTCCCAAATAAATCTGTTGATGCCTTTCTGCCAATTATCTAAGTCCGCCTCCTTCTTGAGTATGGGTAGCATTTGGAAGAGAAATAAAAATCTGGGTAATACATTCATCTTTACTGTCGCTATCCTGCCGAGCAGGGACAGACGTAGTGATTTCCACCTTTCCAGGTCTGCTTGTATCTTATTCCACAGGACCTCGTAGTTATTCTTGTATAATTTCGCATTTGTTGATTCTATCTCCACTCCTAAGTATTTGACTTTCTTGACTATTTCACAACCCGTTATTCTTTCCAGGTTCCGTTTTGCTTTGTTGTCTAGGTTTTTGACTAGCATCTTTGTTTTTGATATATTTACTTTGAAGCCTGACACCCTACCATAGTCCTCCATTATCTCCATCAATTTCCTTGCTGATTGTGCTGGTTGCGACATTGTCACCAGCAGGTCATCCGCAAAGGCACATAGTTTGTATTCTTGCTGTTTAATCTGTATGCCCTGTACATCCTCTGCCGCTCTTATTCTGTTCAGTAAAATTTCCAGTGTTAGGACAAATAGCAGGGGGGACAGCGGGCAGCCCTGTCTTGTGCCTCTCTCTATATTAAATGAGTCCGTTAAGTCTCCATTGACAATGATCTGACCTGTTTGTTTCTGGTAAATTGCCGTTATGGAGTTGAGAAACTGTACTCCCATTTTCATCTTCCGGACCAAGTTCATCAGGAACGGCCAGTGCAGTCTGTCAAAAGCTTTTTCTGCATCCACAAACATTAGAGCGGCGGGTATCTGGTTGTGCTTTTGCAGGTATTCTATTATGTTCAGCAGCTGTCTCATGTTGGTTTTCATTTGGCGTCCTTGTATAAATCCCCTTTGGTCCGGGTGTATTGTTTTTTGTAGTACAGTCATTAGTCTATTGGCCAAAATTTTTGTGAAGATTTTGTAGTCCGTGTTTAGTAGTGAGATGGGCCTGTAGTTTGCGGGCTGTGTGTTGTCTTTCCCCTCCTTTGGGATTAATGAGATGTAGGCTGTTTTCCAGGATGGTGGGACCTGTCCTCCTTCTTGAATGTTGGCAAATAGTTTTCTGAGGGGTTCTAGCATCTCCTCTTGGAGGTGTTTGTAGTAGGTCGCTGTTATCCCATCCGTTCCGGGCGATTTTCCTGCTTTCAGTTGTGTGATCGCTGAGTGTATTTCCTCTTTTGTGATTGAGGCATTCAGGGCTTCTCTTTGTGTGTCGGTAATCGCCTGTATCTTTTCGTTTTGTAGGAACTCATCTATCTCTTTGTCTTGTATCTTATCCCCGGTATATAGTTTCGAGTAGAACTCCGTGAAGGCTTTCTTGATGGTTTTTTGTCGGAATTCTTCCTTGCCTTTGTATTCTATCTTTTCAATTATGCGGGATTTCTGTTTCTTTCTTATAGTGTAGGCTAGCCAGCGGCCCGGTTTGTTGGCCTTGCAGAATGTCTTATGTTTTGCATATTGTATATTCCTTGCAACTTGGTCAGCCATCAACATGTCAAATTGCTTTCTTAAGATCTTGAGTCCTTCTTTGGTGACTTTGTCCTCTGGCCTTTTTATTAGTAGCCGCTCCCTTTTACTTATCTCATTTTCTAACTCTTTTCTTTTTTGTTCTTGTTTGTGACGGTGCCTGCTATTCATGGCTATGAGGATCCCACACATGTACACCTTGCTGCCTTCCCAGATCGTTTCTATCGGTGTTTCGTTGTTCATATTTGTGTCGAAGAATTCCTTCATAGCTTTTTTGCATTCCGCCACATTGTTTTCATGTCTAAACAAGTTTTCATTGATTCTCCAGGACCTCCTCTGTTTCGGGCCATGTCTTAATTCCATCCTCACAGGGTTGTGGTCTGTCAGTGTCTTGGGTAGGATTTTCACCGCGTTTAGACAAGTTAGCAAATCACTAGAAGTTAATATAAAGTTGATTCTGGAGAATGATTGATGTCTGCCAGAGAAGAAGGTGAATTCTTGTTCTTTGCCATGCCTTTTCCGCCATACGTCTGTCAGTTCGAGGTCCTCCTTCATGTCGAAGAAGGATTTAGGCAACTTGGAGTGTTTTTGCGGGTTCGGTGCAGTTCTCTTTTTGTCTAGAGCAGTCTCTATGACCCCGTTCCAGTCGCCCATGATGATGTAAGATCTGTAGTTAAGTTGTGTTATTTTCTTGTGTAGCTTTTTGTAGAATTTGCCTTGTTGCTGATGTGGTGCATATACGCCCATTACTAGAATCTTCTTGTCTTCTTGTGTTATTTCAATTGCCAGGTATCTACCTTGGGGGTCGGACTCTATTAGCTTAGCCATTACATGTTTCTTTACGTATATAACAATCCCATTCTTTTTTCTTGGCGCCGCTGCCACAAAGTGCGCACCTAGTTTGTAGTTCATCAGATATTTCTGGTCTGCTGCTCTGATGTGTGTTTCTTGTAGGCAGATTATATCGCTTTTACCTTGGTTTAGGTAGTGGAGAATTTTTCTTCTTTTCTGGGGGGAGTTCAGTCCGTTCACATTCCAAGTCAAATAATTAGTAGCCATCATCTGTTGCAGGATATTTTTGCGAGACCCTTTCTGTTGTTTCTCCTGTTGTCTCCTTTGGTCTCGTTCCCACGATATCCGGATTGATGCTCATTTTGGTTTGTGAGGTCTTGCCTTGCTGGTCTGTACGTTTGGTAGTGAAGCCTGGTAGCCTGCCCTCTGTAGACTGTCCTGCCTCCTTGTTTTTGTTGCTCTCTGCTCTCTGCGCCCTCGCCCCTAGAGGTATTCCATTCATTTCCTCTGCCACTGCCCCGATCTGTGCTTCTGCGCGGCTTGCTCGTTGGCCTCTTTCCCTCCCGCTTTCCAGTGGTCTATCTGCTTCTTCTCTCGCGGTGGGTTCAGGGCCTCCCGACTTCAGTTCCTTTTCGAGGAAGTCTTTGGCTTTCTGGACCGAGGTCAAGTAATGTCTCTTGTTTTTATAAGAAAGTGACACTCCTGTTGGGGTTTCCCACCGGTATTGCAGTGCACGCGATCTCAGTTCTGTGGTCAGGAATTTGTAGTTCTTTCTGTCTCTCAGCATCGCCTGGGGGATCTCTTTCAGAACCTTCACCTCCTGCTCCTCTATGTAGAATGCCTTGTTATAGGAAGTGGCAGAGACGTGGTTCCGGAACCTCTGTGTTGTGAAGTGGATGACCACATCCCTTGGTTGGTGTTTGTTCACTTCCCTCCAGGCGCCCACTCTCTGGATTTTTTCAACATGCCACTCAATCTCATTGGCGCTCATGCCCAGGAATGTTGCCAGGGCCTCTACAAAGGTCCTGCGCAGTCTTCCCTGGGGTTCGTATGTTGTCTCGTTCCACCCTCTGATCCTGATTGCAAATGCCATTTGCCAGAATTGTATCATGGTGGACTGGTCTTGAACCTCTCTTTTCACCTCTGCAAGCTGACCCTCTACGTGGTTTTCCACTTCCTTCATCATCTGTTCCGTGTTCTCCCTTGTTTCCTGGAGGTTTTTGTAATGTGTTTGCAATGCCTCCTTTATCTGTTCCAAATCAGTGGCCGTCGCTTTGCGCTGTTCTTCCCACTTTTTCTCCAGGTCTCCACCTTGGTCTGCCAGCATCCTCTTCATGTCTTTGTATCTTTCCTCCGTCTTCCGTTCTGTTTCTAGGCGTCCTTTCTCCGTCTTCGCGCCCATTTCTGCCAATTTTCTATCCATGCCATCCATCCGTACCACCATCGTCACTATCGTCTCATTTAGTGTCTCAATCGTCTCTTTTAGTTCTTGGATCATGCGTGCTGTTGCGGTGTCGTGGGTTGGCGTGTGGGTCTGAGGGCATGCAGTTGGGTGGGGGTGTGTGTGGTTGGGTGGGGTGTTCCCTAGCAGATTAGAGGGCTGGGCCGGGGAGGGTGCAGCTCCCTTCAGGTCTCGCAGTTTGATTTGTTTTGTCCGTCTGGCAGCCATTTTGAGCTTCTCCTCCTGTTGGCCTGTCCACCCTTATAGCCACCCCTTGATGCAAAGAGTTGTGGGGGAGTTGTTCCTGTGCAAGATTGTCAAGTTGCTAGGATGGGTTGGATCAAATTTTTCTGTGACAAGTTAGCAAGTGTTCATGTCTCACAGTTAGGATTTTAACAGCAAAGTGGTAGATCACTAGGGGGTGTAGCTTGTTTTCAATTAAGCTTTTCTGTACTGGCAAGGGTGATACAAAGATGGGAGGATCTGAGGCTTGGGATTTTTGATGATGGCCTTTTTCTCAAGATGCAGTACAACACTAAGTTGTGGTCAGGTGAAGATCCAGCAATCTGGTCCTTCCAAAAGGGGAGGGGGTGCCTTCAGGGTTTAGGCAGTGTAGGGGTAGGAGCCTGTATTCTGGCAGCTCTATGTTCAGGGAGCCAGTTCAGTACCTTTGCCTTGGGTTCCTCTTCACTCCCCTCTGCCAGCCTGTTTCTTCTCTTTGCTCTTTTCTGGCTCCTTCTTGCCCCTTTTTCTCTGCCTCTTTGCCCAGGTCGCTGCCTCCTGCCTTCTGTCAGCCTGTGTTTACTGCTCCCCTCTACTTTTCCCCTTATTGCTCACTGGGTTGCTTTCCAGCTTTCTTCTTCCCTGCCTTCCGTTGTGGGGGGGGGGAAGGAAGGGAACAGTGTCTCTGCAATGTTTCCCCCCCTTCTCCTCTTTCCCCCTTCTCTTCTTAGCCTCCTCCCACCCGGTCTGTCTGCTCCTGCTCCGCTCGTCCGGCTCCTTGCCGCTTCTGGTACTTTTCTTGGGGGCCTGGGGGGGGGGTCTTCTGGGGGTCCTGTGAAGGCCTCTTCCTCCCTCTGCTAGCCTCGCTCTCCGTTTGGCGTCCCGCAGCGCGCAGTTCCACCCCCCGCCTGTCTAACCGCTTTTCGCTGTCTCCTCCGAACGCTGTTCGTCTTCCTTTCCCTGCGTCTGCTGGCCCTCCTCCGTAGCGGCTGGGCGGCTTCACGGCTTCCTCCGACCTCCAGCTGGGTAAGTCCAGGGCTCTTCTTCCCTCGTCCTGCTTCTTTCTGGTCTTCTCTCGCCCCTGTCTCCTTCTTTGCTGGTCCCTCGGTCTTCTCCCCTCGCCTCTATTGTTTCCGCCCTCGTGCTGTCTTCGGGCCGGCCGCAGCCGGCCTCTCCGTTCTCTTCCTCTGTTCTCATCTCCTCTGGCGATCCTGTTCTCAATTGGATGTTTTCCGGGTCGCCGGAGGTTCCGCTGCCTTCCGCGGGTCTCTCTCCTTGAATCTGGTGCTTCGGGCGGCTGGAAAGCCACCGAATATCCGATCGCCGTAGCGGAGCTCCCTGGAGATGGCTCCGTACGGCTCGACCGGAAACCGGAAGTCTTAATGGTTTTCTTAATTTTCAGATTTAACCAGACTATGGTGTCATTAATTTCATTTCAGTATATTTCTTTTCTCCTTAAAAGTTAATTCGCCACTTCCATCTATGGAGGAGTGGGAATGTAGTCCCCTCCCTTCTCACTTTTGGAGGATTTCTTGCTTTGGGAATCTTTTCCATGGAAGTGGTTATGAAATAGAAGAGAGATCAATACTCTCACTCAGTTCCAAGCACGCTGTTCACTATTGTTCTGGTTGGTGCTTTTGGACTTCAGTTGCTGGTAGCTTGGGCTAGACACTGATGTGCAGCTAGCCTTTTTCCTGTTGGGTTGGAGCTTTCCCCAGATTGAACACATCAACTATTGTCATTCCGTGATCATCAGGGTACCCCCTCCTTCTTCATCGCCTCTCCAGAGCAACTTTAAACCCATTTAGGGTCCCCTGGCAGGGCAAAACCAGCCATGGGGTGCGGAGCCCCACAATCCCTTGGCCATGTCACTATGGGGCAGAACCAGAAGCCCAGGCATCTGCATTTTCATCTAACTTAATGGGTGCATGAATGAAACATGTTTTTCCTTCACCCATAAGATTTACCCTAGAGAAAAGACTTCAAACCAGAGGAAACCCTTCCTCCTTATCTCAATTTCAATTTACTAGATAAGGCAAAGATGAGTTAATAAAAAAGAGAAAAAGGTAAGCCTGCTTTTTTTGGAATTCCATCATTTTCTGCACCTCTGAACTGTTTGAAGGATTAGGCCAAATAACAAGAAACTAGGTAAACAGTCTTCATACATCCCTGTTTCTCGTTCTCATTTCATCTAATAATAGTTAAGCAAGTCACTGTGTTTAGCAGACAAAAGGAACATCATGTGACTCTTGTGCTTCCCTCTCTTCAAGGGGCAGTTCGGATAAAATTGAACCTTTTTTTGTCTTCATCTACATACTCCTTAAATATAGCTAGTATTTCAAATACAAAGAATGTATCCAGACTTCCGGTTCCGAGTCGCGACGCCTCTAGTCGTACAAGGAGACTCGTCTCGTCGGCTAGCCTCCCTCCATCGGTAGACCCTTATGTGGGTCTAAAGTCACCCTGGAGGATGCGACTTCTGTCGAGGAGGCTTTGCTCGGCCGCAGAGGAGCGGTGGCTCCTCCAGCTGTCCGGGCCAGACTCTGAGGGCCGACGGAGAAGAAGATTGGCCAGGAAAATGGCCGATCACCTAGCCGCAAGAAACCGCAAGTCACAGAACAGCTAAGCTTTGAACCCACTGTGGTGAATCCGGGTGAGATCTTTCTTTTTTTTCCCTCTCTTTTGCTTTCTTTCTTTCTTTCTTTTTTTTTTTTTTTTGCCTGTAAGAGCCCTGTTGGAACTATTTCCCTGGCTTGGAAAGGCAGCTTCTACGTGTCTGGGAAGAAAAGTGAACAAAAGAATAGAATGAAGCAAAAATTACATTTTCTTTATATAAGTTTATTTTGGGGTACTGAAACAAAAACCTTTTTTTCCTAAGAACTTTATTATCAGCCTGTGTTGGAGTGTTTTTTTAATATTTCTTCCTCTATTTTTACCTGAAAAAACAGAAGAAAAGGGATGAGGGAGGAAAAAAGGAAAAAAAATTAAATGAAATGAATGATATTTGAAAAAAGATTTTTTTAGCTTACTGAGGACATCTACTGGTTAAAAGCTAATATGGCAATTGGAGAGGAGATGATTCCTTTATGAGAAAGTTAATTTGATGAAGTTGAACAACTTATACAAAATGGAGCTACACTCACATTTAAACTGCAAACTTATTTTGGAAAAGATCTATGAGACTAAAGTGGAAATATGTGTTACAATGAAAGAACTTACTACAGAATTAAGAACTAGAATTTCTTCTTTAAACTCTAAGATTGACTTTCAGACTATACCTGATTTTTCTACAAAACAGATTACACAAGGAGAGGACTTAACTGAAAATAAAGAGAACTTGATTTTGCCTTATAAACAATTTACTTATGATGTTGCGAACCAGAAAAAGCAAAGACTGGGACTTCAAATCTTAAAGCAACAAGTTCTCGTGGTTAAGAAAATCAGAGGGCTAATGCAAAGATCAAGATGGCTCTTACTGATCCAAATACTACTACAAGCAATAAAAAAAGACTTATCAGCTGGAAGAGAAGCCTTGCTATGGAAACCCACTTGGCATTTGAAAAAACCTAGAATAAGACTAAAAAAAGACTGAAAATTAAAGTGTTATGTAATGGACTAAAGGCAATCTAGAATTATGGACTATTTAAGGACTAAGATTACAAGTCAGATGTGCGATTAATGGAAGATATATAAGACTTACCTATATGAAAATTACTGATGATTTATTTGTTTGATGACTAATGAATTGAAATAATCTAAAGTTTGATGCTATGTGGTCAGTTTAAAGAGATTGATTGATGGATTAGACAGTTTTAGAATAGATTACTATTTCAACTTAAAAAGGAGATATTTTTTTGATAATGTATTAAAGGTAATTTAGAATTATGGATTGATTTTAAGGTTCAGATTGTGAGTTAGAAGTAAGAGAAAAAGGGGCGATTAATGAAATATACATTAAATGGATTAAGAATATGTTTGTTCTTTTTCTTTCTTTCTTTAGGACAATAGGGTTACTTGCAAGAAATTTATTATGTAAATTTGAGTTAACCAAATAAGATGATTTGTTTGTTTGATAAGATAGATGTTATTAGTTATGATAATTAATTGAATTCTGTTTAATGGATCGAAAGGACTGAAGGTTTGATTTTCTCTTGTTAGTAAAAAGAAATTGATTAATTGATAGACTAGATATGTATAGGATAGACTAATATTTTATTTTAATTAAGGGATATTAGTGGAAGAATTAAATGAAATTTATGAAAAAATTAAGACACTAGAATATATTTGGAAGGGATACCCAAATTGATACGGTTTACATTTAAAATTAATTTGACTATGGTAGTATAAATTTCTAAAAGTTTTAAAAACAGGTATAGGTTGATTAAATTTAAGCTAGACTGAATTACTTTAATAAGTTATGCTATCTAAGGGAATAAGAGAGGGAATACTAGATGTATTGATTGAAATATGTATAAATGTTTTGATTTTGGATGTTTGTTTGACCTAACACCACGGTGTGCCTTGAGCATTTTTTTTCTGTAAAAATTAAAAAACCAATAAAATTAAAAAAAATGTATCCATGTTGTATTCACTGATGGCTGGGCTAAGCTCATCTCTTGCATTCAAGACAACTATGTTATGAACATTTTTTATGAGATGTTCCGCCACTTAATTTCTCAGTATTCTGCAGGCATTCTGCTTATGTTTAGGAGCACATCTGTCACAAGGGACCTGGCTGAATTCATATCTCCAGCCCCAACATCTGCTAAGTAGGTTCATAAATGAAATCTACTGAGAAAAACAGGTTAGATGATTCTATAAATGTCAACAGATCAACAGTTCTTATTCTGCTGATATTAAGATCAGAAAACACCAGGAAAATGTCTTTTTCATTAAGAAATCCCCTCGAAATGGAAATTAATCCTAAAAACCCCAAGAACATAGGGATTGAAAAGAAGACTGAAGAAGCAGCTGGCTTTTACAAAAAGTAGACAGTAATCTTCAACCAGTTATTATTATTATTATTATTATTATTATTATTATTATTTATTTAATTTCTATGCCGCCCTATTCCAAAGAACTCAGGGCGGCTCACAGCATGATAGAAATCACAATAAACACATATCTATAAAAAACCCTTAAGCTAAAAGAAACCAATCACTCCACGAACATACACAGAAACATACACTGGCTAGGGGCAAGGTGTTAGCTGCCCCAGGCCTGCCGGCAAAAGTATGTTTTAAGCAATCTACGAAAGGCAAAGAGGGTGGGGGCGACACGGATCTCCGGGGGAAGTTGGTTCCAGAGGGCCGGGGCCGCAACAGAGAAGGCCCTTCCCCTAGGCCCCGCCAGGCGACACTGTCTGGCTGACGGGACTTGGAGAAGGCCGACTCTGTGGGCCCTAACCGGCCGCTGGGATTCATGGGGCAGCAGACGGTCCCGTAAATAACCTGGTCCAATGCCATGTAGGGCTTTATAGGTCATAACCAACACTTTGAATTGGGTTCGGAGACCAATTGGCAGCCAATGCAGCTCGCGGAGTGATGCCGAAATGTGGGCATTTCTAGGCAAGCCCAACACTGCTCGCGCGGCTGCATTCTGCATTACCTGAAGTCTCCGAACATTTTTCAAAGGTAGCCCCATGTAGAGAGCATTGCAGTAGTCGAACCTCGAGGTGATAAGGGCATGAGTGACTGTGAGCAGAGACTCCCGGTCCAAATAGGGCCGCAACTGGTGCACCAGGCGAACCTGGGCAAATGTCCTCCTCGCCACAGCCGAAAGATGATGTTCCAAATTTAGCTGTGGATCGAGGAGGACGCCCAAGTTGCGGACCTTCTCCGAGGGGGTCAAAAGCTCCCCCCCCAGGCTAATGGACGGATAGATTGAAATATCCTTGGGAGGCAGAACCCATAGCCACTCCGTCTTGTCGGGGTTGAGTTTGAGCCTGTTGGCACCCATCCAAACCCTAACAGCCTCCAGACATCGGCACATCACTTCCGCTGCTTCACTGAAATGACACGGGGTGGAGATGTAAAGCTGGGTATCATCAGCATACTGATGATATCTCACCCCGTGTTGTCGGATGATCTCGCCCAGTGGTTTCATGTAGATATTAAACAGCAGAGGGGAGAGGACCGATCCCTGAGGGACCCCACAAGGGAGGAACCTAGGGGTTGACCTCTGACCCCCTGCCAACACCGACTGCGACCGACCAGTGAGGTAGGAGGTGAACCACCGCAAAACAGTGCCTCCAACCCCCAACCCCTCCAGTCGATGCAGAAGGATACCATGGTCAATGGTATCGAAAGCCGCTGAGAGGTCAAGTAGCACCAGGATAGTGGATAATCCGCTATCCCGGGCCCGCCAGAGATCATCCGTCAGCGCGACCAAAGCAGTTTCCGTGGAGTAGCCGAGCCTGAATCCTGACTGTTGAGGGCCCAGATAATCGGCCTCATCCAAGGACCGTTGGAGCTGGAGTGACACCACCTTCTCAACAACCTTCCCTATAAAGGGAAGATTGGAGACAGGACGGTAGTTGTTTAAAACAGCTGGGTCCAGGGAAGGCTTCTTGAGGAGGGGGCGCACAATTGCCTCCTTGCAGGGAGCCGGAAAGGACCCCTCCCTCAAAGAAGCGTTGACAATCTCCTGAACCCAGCCCCGCGTCACCTCCCTGCTGGCCGAAACCAGCCAGGAGGGGCACGGGTCCAATAAACAGGTGGCGGAGCTCACAGCTCCAATGGCCTTGTCGACTTCATCAGGTGCCACCGGGTCAAACTCCTCCCACACAACAGGATCAAGACGAGTCCCTGTCATCTCGACTGAATCATTATCAGCCGATACTGCATTCCAATTGGAGTCAAGGTCCATCCGAATCTGGGCGATTTTATCCGCAAAAAACTTATTAAAGTCCTCAGCACTACCCTGCAAGGTAGTGAACTACTGAACTACTCTGATATTATACCAGTTGTGTGTTTTAAAGAACCTTATGAATATGCATATTCATTTGAGAAAAATATCTAAATAACATTTATGTGCAGCTTCCTTTGCTAATGTTGATTGTATAGCAACAGTGAATGCCATTTGTATATACTGTAAGCATTTTGAAATCTGCATGCTAGCAGAGCAATTTTGAAAGCAATTAAATGTATTTGGATGTATAAAGAAGCAGCAGGTTTACAATTTTTCCTGTCACATGCTGCATATATAATTTGAGAAATGATTGCTCCTGGAGAAATGGGTTGGATTCATTTCAACAGAAACTTTTAAGATTCCTTCATGTGGGATACTTTCCATTGCTTTTACAAATAAGCAAGATATTTTGGAGGGACAATCTCATGCTTAGCATGTTTCATTCCACAAGATAGGAAGTTTTGTTTCTGAGTAATAAATACACAGATAAAGTTCATTTCTTGCATGCAAGTTATCCATCTTCTCTACATATTTCTCTATACTGCTTGGGAATTGATGGAATTGACCTGACACATTTGGAAAGCACCATTTGAGAAACCTACTTTTTCTTTTCCAACCAGCACAGAAAATACATACATTTAGTATAGTTCACCAAGGATCACACTTAAGGTGTTTCCAAATGGGTCTAATGCCTGCAAAATAATAATTTTGAAAATCATGAATATTTTGTGGAGGCAACAATAAAATGTCCTGACTTGTAGGGCTGATGTAAAAACTACTGAGATAATGTGCATGACATGTCCTCAGTATTTAAAAGTCAGGGCATTTCCCCATGGCTTAATTAAAATAGTCTCCATTTGTTGAGATAAAAGAAAACTAAACTGAAATAAAATTTGGTGTCCCTGCTGCCAATCTCCATTTTGTTTTTATAATCATTGTTCTAGTTTACTGCTACTGTTCTGCCAGAACACACCTGTGTTTCAAAGAAGGTGTCAAACAATAGTTTGATCTATACATTGTCAAAATCTAGTACTGAGACACAGAACTACAGGATAGGAAAGGAGTTTCTAGTAAAGCATCCTTTCTGCACTGGGCTTGCAGATAATCCATGCAGTGGTGGGTGCTGGCCTGGAAAACACACATAGATCAGATAGTCTGCAGCTGATCCACAGATGGAATGAGAGGGTCCCAGGTTCTGTTGGTGCTCAAAGCAAGCAGACTTCCAGCTGATGAATGGAGTGAGGAAGCATCACAAGACCAGCTTTAGCAACCGGCTTTCTAATTATCTGGAGGTGTGCTTTGACATGGGTTTCAGCTGTCTTGAAAAAGCACTAAAAAAGATTCAAAACTATCTGTGCTCAACTATAAAATGGTTTTATCAAATATTACCCCAACCCATTAGCTGTCTAGTGGTTTGTTTAAAATAGGGTTCAGTACACTAAATTCCTTTATCATGCAGCTCCCTCAAATTGTTGATCAGTGAGGAGCTGTGAGTACTGAGCAGCCACTGAGCAGTAGCTGTGCTGTTTTTTCCCTCCATAGAACATAAGAAAAAATGGAGCCAGAGGAGATCACCCTAGATCTCAGTGGATGGGATATGCATAGGTAACCAATAAGTGATGGGTTTCAACCTGTCTCCTATGGATCAGCTGACTGTACCACCAACAAGTCACTGGTTACTCTCAGCATAAGAGAAAAGTATTATTATAAAATTGGAACAACTAAGGATATCTTAGCATGATTTCATTTCATAGATATTTTATTGTGTAGAGTTTCACAAATTATACTAGATTCTGATTTAGCATTTACAATACAGCCAAACATTGATTTTTCAACCCCAATTTTCTGTGCCATCTTTAATCTGCTACATTGAGTTTAATTCTTAATGATTAATTCTTTCAGCCATCTTTTTGCAATAGTTGGACTGAGCTGCAAAAATTTCTGCATGTTTAACCAGCAGCAAATAAAGTAAAAGAACAGTCAGATCATTAATTGTGTAGATTTGCTCAGTCAATATTAACCCTGTTTAACCCTGTAGATATTAAAGATTTAGGATGCCGTCTTACAATGATAGTCACTTCAGTTATGGGAGTTAGGACGTAGTGGAAAAATCCTGATGTCTCAAGAAATGTGAAACTAAACTCATAAAGATACCACCAAACATTACAGAAAGGCTCTGTTTGACACCTTCTAACACAAACAAAATGAACGGGTGGGGTGGGGTGGTAGACAAAGGACAGTCTTATTCCTTACCCCATCATTGCATGAACAGCTTCCAAACAGAACAAGAATCTATGCCAGAATAAAACAGAACAAACTTTATTACTGTCAATGACCAGTACAAAGGAAAGAGGAATCTGGGAGTGGGGAGAGAGAAGCAGCAAAATATCCATGGTAAATGAATAAGTGGATAACTTTAAGATATTGTGGCATAACAATTAAGATACAAAACCTGTAAAATCTATTGAGCTGATCTGCTTAACTAAATTTATAATACGATTATATATAAACTTATTTATGTTATTCGCTACTTTACAATCCTTGGCTGGGTTCATATAATAAATAAGAAAAAAATAAAATGGAAAAAAGTAAATAAGTTTATGACATACAAAATTGCAATGGGATGAAACACACAATTTTGCTTTGATGTTTATTCATAAAGCACTTACGATCTTATACCGTCTTTAGAGTTTGTGGAGTACCTTTAAACCTTTTAATAAGTGGGATTATCTTTTGGTGACTTGTTCATCTTAGAGAAATGTCAGGCATAGATTCTATTCCTCCCTTTCTACACTGGCAGAATCTTGTAGGTATGGAATTTTCTTATATCTGCCCTCCAATCAGCAGATGGGAAAGCATTGTGATCTTTAAAAGGCCATCAATTTTTTAAAAAGTAAAATTTTGTAAATAATTGATCAAGTACCATGACAAATTTTCACCAACAAGCTATAGAAGTGTGAGGTTCCTTCTGGTGTTCCATGCCAGCTGTCAATCCTTATGAGATCCTCATATGACTGTTCATTTAGATATTCAGATGAGAAACGTTTGTTCACAAACAAATTGTCAGTTGTGTTTATATGTATCCAGCCTAGCCTAGCCTTTCCTTCTATTCCATTCTTTATTAAATGTATGTGGCTGCCTATCTTGTGAAAAATAACTGGGCTGTTCACAACAGTAATAAAACCAAAAATAGTAAAAATAGAAAAACTAAAATAGAAAAATCTTATAGCTAAGTCCATTAGAAATGGATAGATGAAAAATAGCTAATTATAAAATTAAATCTTCAAGGCAGCTCAAAACTAACATCATTCATAGAGGGTGATCTCGTCCCCTAAGGTAAGGGACATAAACAGTCCTAACCTCCCTCCTTATTTATGCCACTCTACTTAAAATTCAAGCAAAGGTTAGATAAGAATATAATAAGGTATAAAGAAATAGTTAACACATCTTCCTATAAAAGGAAGTCCATGATTTTGCTCTTTAATGATAATCCTGCTATGTTCAGGAGATTATGGATAATGCATTATGAGGCTCTCTGACAGTTATCCACTTTTAGAAGGTTCATAAAATAGCAGGGCTAAAAGAAGGGTGGATTCCAGAAGACTGTAAATTGTAGCAAGCACACTTTGGAGGAAAAATGGTCTCTGGTAATTATAACAGGAAGCAATTTATTCTTTCAAGCTCAGGGGAGAATTGCTTTCCTTATCACATTTATCTTTTATTGATCATTTACCTCCCCATTTTGAAGGATCTAGTTCTGCAGCTATAACTACTCTATATCTCTTCTGTTGGCAAAGATTTGAAAATTATTATTCTGTTGATTTATTTTAATCACAGCTGCTCTATTTGGGGGGGGGGAAACCCACAGTCCTGTACATGTTGCTTACTCAGAAGTGCAGTAAATGTATCTATGTCAGGTGTGAAAGATCAGGAATACATGTGAAGTTCCGAGTAAACTGATTTATTACTACTCATGCCTATGCACAGGAATCTACTCAACTAAATATTAGCACTATTTTGACACTAGTCAGCAGAATTCAAAATGGGTTGGACCTAGTCCATTTGTGGCTATATAAAGACTCTAGGCTAGACTGATTCCTCTTTTGACTTTGCCCCCAAATTCTGCCACCCCTTCTCCTATATTTTCTCTTGATTTGCAGCATACTTCAAGATTATATTTACTGTAAAGCCTATCTGTCCCCAGTATCCTCTTCTATCCAGCAGCACTATTGTCTCTGCCCATATATTAGCCTATCACCAATTTATGAAAATTTCCCGCAGCTTGGTAGCTGTTGCCTCAGCCTTCAAAGTTAAGAAGTTATCAGAATAAGATGCGACCTTGTTTTAGCATTATTTTTAAGTCTGCTGATCAAATGTATCATGAATAGGGTTTGCTGTTGTGCAAAATACTGGAGTATTTCCCCATTGTTTCCTATTTGTTTTATTGAAGGATTACCATTTCAAAGCAATTGTTCTCTCCAAAAATTACAAAACTATTTCAGAAACCTAAGCACCCTGTGCTTTGCTAATCATTGATCTATTGCTAATTAACTCCATTCAGTTTCCCCTTTGGTGATTTTGCTTAGGCTACTATGCATGTAAGAAAAGTGGCAAGGAAGAGAAGATAGGGAATAAAACAGCTCAGAACAAAAGCACATGCACTTTAAGATAGAATAAAAAAAGGGTGAAACAAAATGGCTGGTTGTTTTGGAAGTGGCTTTAATTACTTGAGCTGAATAACAAGGGAAATTTATTAAACGTGATAGGACCCACCTAGTAGGGCATATTAAATCCAGTATTTGAGATATCCGAGAGATTCCATACTTACGCAAGACTAACTTGTAAGAATTTTAACCTTACTTTCAGCCAAAAGATTTTCACCTAGAATGTAACTTCAAATAGATATGACTGTGTTTTGAGTAAGGACAAGGAAATACAAAACTATTCTATTAGCTCACAACTACAAGCAGTTAAAGTTTAGATAATAATTTCCAAATAGATCCCAAAATGTAGTCTGTATTTAATGTGATCCCAAAATGTAGCTACATGTATTTAATGTGTGAGGAGATATGCTCTGAGTGTGGCAAATCAGAATTTAACCATATGACAGGCCAGAAATGCAAATCAAAGCAGCATGACTAACTTCTGAATGTTATACTAAACATCTACCCCACCCATCAAGCGAGCAAATAATGGAAATAGCATTCTGTACTGTTTCAGTAATGCACAATCAGCCAATTGCCTCAATAGGAATGCTCCAGAAAATTTGATTATCTCAGCATGACACTAAAGATGCTGATGTCAAAATCATGAAATTATAATTATAGCATATTTTCAAAAAGGCAGGTAGAGCAAAAGGGTTGCTTTATAAATAGAACATTAAAGATCACCTGGCTACCGTGCTGAATTCACCTGCCATTTGTCCTTTGATGATGATTCTTAAAAACTCTCCTGCAGAGCTACATTTTGTCAGGAGTTGGATAAGCTATACAGACTTGTTGAATGATTCAAATGAGTTTTCCAGGTTGTGTTTTCTGAAGTACAGTGCAGGCATTTCTTGCTTAGTTTACCCCCATTAAGGAACATGATGTTACTGCATGTGTGAACATGATGAAAACTAAGCTGCAAATTTGGGTTGAAAATGAGATTGATAAAGTCCATCTCTAATTGAATGATAAGGAGATGGCTTATGGACATCTGATTATTTTCTGAGGCTGTTTTAATTCCAGGTTGCGAATACATCACCAGACAAGGAAGAAAAAATTAAAGACTGCTTTTCTTTTTAAGACAAAGTAGTCACTCCTGATTAAATTGGAAGTGTTCTTTACCTCTGACTTTCCTTTATTTTCTTGTCAAGAGATGGCCATCTTGTAACGGATTACATGAATTGCTCTGACATGCACCTATCTGTTTCAAGAAAGGAAACCAAAACAAGTCTCGACAAATAGAATGTAGTCAGCAAAGAAGACTTTGGAACAACCAACTGATTCTGCAGAGATTCACCAAACTGGGACAATGCTAAAGAGTGTCAGAGAGGATAGGAGAAAAAGAAAATTGAGCCTTATTATTTGTAAAGTGACTCTGGGGACAGGCTGTCTGTTTCCCTGCCATCATGGTCATGCAAATTGGGGGAAAAGCTCCACATGGAGGGGCCCATTCTCACACTTGCCATGTCATATAGAAGATATACGCCGTCATGCTACTGAAACCTCCCATAGTCTTGCTAGGGTTTAAACTTGCTGTCAGCCCACCCCAGTTCCATGAGTAGATGTCACAGTTCGACATGCCTGTGGAAATCTGGTTTTGACAGGAAGATGTTTTGAGTCATTAATTCCAAGTTAAGGAACCCTCTCAGGGGAGAAATCACGGTCACTTTATCACTTATTTCAATTTTCTGTGACATCCTGACAACTTTAAAAGCCATTTGCAGAAACTGAAGCAGGTATATAGAGATATCCAGAACATTTTAGAAGTTTCATAGCTAGAAGCTGAATTCTACATCACTTGCTGTATAACAAAATGAGGATCATGGGAGCTCTTTCCATCACTTCTTCAATGTATCGAGTTGTCTCTGTAGATTCTAGGTGGCTGAAATGACACCAAGAAAACCATAATATCAAAATATTCAAACATCAGGCCCAGCGCTTTTTTTGTAAAAAAAAAAAAAAAAAGGTGCTGGAACTCACACACGTCATACAACCTGCCTTCCCTATCCTACAAGGTTCTATCCAAAAAAGGTGCCGGAACTCTGTTCTGGGCATTCTATGAGGGAAAAAAAAGCCCTGATCAGGCCATTCTACATCCTCCATAGCAACATACTTTTCCACATCTGGAAAGATGATACCCTGTGTCAGCTGACACAAAATAAAAGGCCAGGCAAATATTTTGAATCAGGGCTCATTGTTTCTTGAAGCTCCTGTAGCTGCCTGATCGTCTGCTGCTTCTGCAGGCTGACAGTCTGTTGGTCTCCATGTTCCAACTCTGATTCAAAGGCTTCAGACAAGACCATTGCAGATAACAGTTTTCAAAATATTGCTTTTTTTTGCTTTCCAAAATATGAGTGAGGAGGGGCCCGATCTTAACCTGAGATGGCAGGCCATTTAAAAACAGGAAGGCTGCTACCTCACTACCATCTCAACAAACTTCTCCAAAAAAAAAAAAAAAGAAGTTGAAGGTAAGCCACAGGACCAACCATATTTGCTTGTTCTTCCCTTCCTTCCCTCATTCTGATCTTCCTACATTCTGTACACAAAAGCCTTATTAAATAATTGCAAAAGTTCACACAGAATGATGTCCCTGCTTCCAGGAATGTTTCATATTTGACTTGGATAGGATTGTACTACCCTATTCAAGGACTACCCTTCTGCATTCACATCTCCTGCTAGATAAGCAGGTGATCTTGGCTCATCTCAACCTTATATGTCATTTGTCCCCATTTGTCACTTATAGAAGCTTCAATGAATCCAGAGTGGACAGTTATGGGCATTCCTCTGTATGCCTAGGTGATACCTATGCTTTGTGAGCTACACTGACTGTTTGCTTTCTGGTACAAGCCAGCCTCTAAAAAGAAAAGGCTTCCTCTGCCTTGGTCAGGCCCAAGAAACCAGGAATGACATGTGAAGCTACTTTATTGTGTTCACCTATTGACAGAAACCTTGCCAGGTTAAAGCAACTATCTACATAAATATTGGGGGTGGGCCGTCTGCCTTCTGCCCTTCCTGCATGCCAAAGAATCCAAGCTCCGATGTCTCTCTGCTCTCTGGGAAAGGGCTCCTCCCCCTGCAGCTCTAGACCACCACATTCTTATTCCTCACAAGAAGAAATAGAGTGTAATGGTATATGGGAATGACCTGGGGAGATTAGGCAAACAGATGCTGCCTAAGGAATGGTCATAGCTGGGGAGCATAGCCTAGAGCTGCATAGAGCAAGAGAGCCCCAACCTAAGGCTACAAAGATGATGGTGGGAGGACTGTACTTTCAGACTTGGAAGATTCTGTTAATATACCGTAGATTCACAGTAAAGTAGAGTGCACTATTCTGGCTGTCTGGTATATCTGGTAAGGCTGACTTAGACAGAAAAAGTCTAACTATTTGCTTATTTTATTTACATATCAGATCTGAACTGAAAAAGTCTAGATTGTCAGGAGATGACAGCAAAGAGATAGGGAAAACCCTGTTCTCTGTTGCCATCTAATGGTCATTTAAAGGTTTGCAACTCTGATGTGGTATGCCCAGTTCATCGACTGTAATATCATATTCACTAGCTGGTAGCAATTCACCATGGTCTAAGACAGAAGTTCTTCAAATGAATTTATTTGGTTGGTACTTGAATTTCCAAAGATTGAAGATGCTCCTTTTCCATCTATTACTCTGTTAAGTAAAATTAAATAAAATGCATGCCAGATAAACTTGCAAGTAAAATTTTTAGCCTAGCTCAAATCTGCGTTTATTCTGTTAAATAAAAACAGGCTGGGTTTAGGGCTACATTCCCTGTCAGGGGACTACATTCCCTGGAAGAAATGAATACCAATAAATCTGACTTATCCCTTTTTGCAACATTCATTGATTTAAAGCAGCGGTTCTCAAGCTTTTTCAGGCCGCGACCCTAACCCGCATGCGCGGTGCTGCCCCCTGCGCCGGCCGAGGGGAAAAGGGAAAGAAATGGCAGACTGCGTTGTTTGGTGACCCCCGTGAAATGGTTGTTCGACCCCAAATGGGGTCGCGATCCACAAGTTGAGAACCGCTGATTTAAAGTTTACATTTGACCAGATTTGAGAACTAAACTGTGGTTTAAAAACATGTGCTGCTTTTGATATTTAACGTTCATGACGAATTGCAACTGAGATTCATGTACAGCAGCCAAGAACCTAACTAAATAATTACCTATAAGGATAGGAGAGAGTCATATATTTTGACTTCAGTTTTATTTAATTATTACATTATTTCCTTGATGCAATCTCACTTGCCATCCTCCTAAGTTGGTTTATAGGCATTATTATACACAGAGGCTGCAGCAATTTTGCTCTTGACTACCTGCTGGCCTTAAAACAGCTTCACTATTGTTCCTTTCTTACTGCAACATGGATGAAATAAAAATAAGCCTAGCTAAGATTGAGATCCTTACTTGCTCCAAATATCCAAAGCAGTGAATTTGGCAGTTAGGCAAATATACCACTGAACAGGTTAAAGCCTTCAAATACTTAGGGATAGTTTTCCAGGTCTCTGGAAACTGAAATGCTCACTTGGATTATATATTTCCAAATGCACAGAAATCCGGCTCAGTTGTCCAAGCGTTTCTTTTTATACTTATTGCAATTAAATTATTTTGCAGCTGACACCTGACTACAGCTTCTGTATAGGACTTGACTTGGCCAGCAAAACAACATGGCTATGCTAGAGAAAGAATCTAAACCAATTTCAGAGAAATATTTTGTAGGGTAGCCATTGTGTTCTAAACATGTGCTCCAGTGGGAGACAGGAGTTAATAAAGTTGAATCTAGCCTTTGGATAATATTTTTACAAACTGGCTAAAGCTACTCCATAAGCCCACTTAAACTGGCCTATCTGACTTGGGCAGATAATTTCAAATGTTCTTAGAAAATAGTTGCCCTAAAGATATTGAATTATTATGGCTTCTCCTGCTATGCTCTTTTGCCACTGGGAAAGATTAAGCTAAATTACCCTTAAAATAAAGGATTTTTAGCACTGAAGGTCTATCAGAATCTGCTATTCCCTCTCTCCATAATGTATTTATAAACAATGAATGTTCAGGCCTCAACCTCCCCTGATCTGCCTCAAATAAAAATCCTTCTATTTAAAGGAGTTCCAGCACTGGCTTCCATCAATGTACTCTGCACAAAACTTGTGGAAGAAAATACAGGAAATTCTCTTTGCAGCCTGGTGCTGTCCTTGTGGCATGGGCCCTACTGAAGCCACAGCCTTTGTTCTCCCCTGCTGCCAGTTTTAGAGAAACAGCTATCTTCAGGTGGTCACTCCTCTCTTATCCGTATTTCTGGAATATTCTGTGATATATATATATATATATATATATATATATATATATATATATATATATATATATATATATATATATATATATATATATATATATATATATATATATATATATATATATATATATATATATATATATATATATATATATATATATATATATATATATATATATATATATATATATATATATATATATATATATATATATATATATATGTCAAGTGGTTATTTTTTAGATTGCACCCTGTAAACCCAAATATGGGAGGAAGAAATCATTCTTTCCTTTGCTTGTTTCAGCTCAACCCAGAGCCATCTGCAAGCACAAATATATATATGTTGTTTTAAAATTGTTGACAAAGAAATAAGGGAATTTCTGATATAGCTATTTCGAGTTTCTTAACTCTCTTCAGTCAGAACTCACCCTTCTGGGATTCGAACCTGGGATTCGAAAGGTTCGAATCCCAGAAGGGTGAGTTCTGACTGAAGAGAGTTAAGAAACTCGAAATAGCTATATCAGAAATTCCCTTATTTCTTTGTCAACAATTTTAAAACAATATATATATATATATATATATATATATATATATATATATATATATATATATATATATATATATATATATATATATATATATATATATATATATATATATATATATATATATATATATATATATATATATATATATATATATATATATATATATATATATATATATATATATATATATATATATATATATATATATATATATATATATATATATATATATATATATATAATGTAGCCAAATATATATATATATATGTGTGTGTGTGTGTGTGTGTGTGTGTGTGTGTGTGTGTGTGTGTGTGTCAAGTGGTTATTTTTTTAGATTGCACACAGGGTGCAATCTAAAAAAAAAAAAAAATAACCACTTGACACACATATCCACTCCCTGACTACTAACAAAGTGGGACAGAGCCTGTGGCTTGAGGCTAAAGCTTTAAAGGAAATCACTCATTCACAGCTATCAGACAGACCACAAATTAGTATTGTATAGGTAGTCCTCGACTTACAACAGTTCATTTAGTGACTGTTTGAAGTTACAACAGCATTGAAAAAAGTGACTTATGACCATTTTTCACATGACCATTGCAGCATCCCCAGGGTCACGTGATTTACATTCGGATGCTTGACAACCGGTCCATATTTATGATGGTTGCAGTGCCACGTAATCCCCTTTTGCGACCTTCTGACAAGTAGCTTCCATGGGGAAGCCAGATTCACTTAACAACCATGTTACTACTTTAACAACTGCAGGGATTCACTTAATAACTGTGGCAAGAAAGGTTGTAAAATGGGAGAAAACTCTACTTAACAAATGTTTCACTTAGTGACATAAATTCTGGGCTCAGTTGTGATCGTAAGTCAAGGATTACCTGTATTGGTTTAGTTTTATCTTTTAGCCTTTAGCCTTTAGTTGTATGGCTATGGCTTTCTATACACTACATGTTTTATATTATACTATATTGTGGAGTAAGAGCAGTGTGGTGGCCTAGTGTGGAAAACATTGGACTCCCCCTTGGAAGGTTGAGAGATCAATCCTAGGTAGTGGCAGGTGTTTCTCTCCTGAAGTGCAAAGAAAAAACATCTGCTGCGAACTCTGCAAGATGGTGTCTGAAAGGGCATCTGGCCAGTAAAACAATCAGCTCCATCCAGTTGCCCCGACTGTGCCCTAAATTAAAGAATTACAGGGTCATAAAAAGGGAGTTTATTGTGGAGTAGTATTAAATTATTATTATTACATAGCTTACTATTGCTATTAAAACAAAATTTTAGTGATACAGTACAAAGTTTCTCTGTTTAGGCACCCTCAGTGTCACAAAGATATGCATAAAAGAATGCCGCAAACATTTGGAATAATCTGTGGTGCTTCTGTGAGCTTGCTTCAACATCTGGAGGCATTGCAACAAACTGTGTGGAAGCTGCAGATATAGATATTTTATAATTTAAAATATATAGATATTTTATCATTTAATCTAGCTTTTTCTGTTTTCATTTCGGTTATTATTCTGTAAATTTATACATTGGATTTAAATCACAGTTTTATACTGTACTATAGTGCAATATGGTTACTATCTTTTTAATCCTGAAGTTTTAGTGGAATTACAGTTTAAAAATTTGTGTTAATTCCAAACCTTAGTTATATTCCCTTATCTTTTACAGACTAGATTGTGCAATAAGATATTGGTAAACTCTAGTCCTTAATCAAGATTACATCTTTCCTCTGTGTTATTGTTATTTCTTGAGTCTAACTCTGGCACAGTTCATGTCTCCTCTATAATAATGCAGAAAAGGAGGATGTACTAACAGACTCATCTCTTATGACCTAGTTTTTTCCCCTTAAAATAAAAAAGATGTAACAAGTTCTATAGAATGGGAAAGTACACTATTTCTCTTTCTTCTTAGATCTGCTTTTATCTGAAGTGTTATGGATTTGGACCACTTCAAAGCACCTTGCACATTTTCCAGTAGCCACCAGATGTGAAAGTTGGCTTCATCTGCTACGTTAGGGGATAGCAGAGAGTCCATTAAAAGGTGCTATAGCTGATCACTCCTGCATCTAAAAGCAGGAGTGGTTCAGAAGCTAACACTAAGGAAATTCAATACAGAGTGTGAAAGTCATTCAGTGGCAATGCCAGCTGGCAAATAAAAAGCTACTTTATAAAAAGCTCCCATTAAGGCTAAAACTCTGTAATTTCCCATGGTGTCTCTACATACATCTGTTGGGTGACAGCAGCCATAACACACATTTCATGCTCAATTTGTTCTCACTTTCGCCTTCTAGTTATAAATATAATTAGAGATCATCTTGTTGTGATAAAAATATTGTAATTCCCAGGATTTTAAAGGTTCATTCTCCAAAATTCAATCTGTACCTCATTGCACCTTTTGATATGCTAATTCTAATCTGAACAATCTGAATCAAGATTGAAAGACAGTTTCTCAAAGAATCTACCAAAAGCATTCAAGTATATCAATTGTATTAATGTTTATGATCTTAGTCTGATTTTAATTACTTCTCTCCCATGTTTCAGCCTAAATCTCCCTTTTGTTCCTATATAAAACAGTCTGCATAATTTGAAAAAAAGTTCCCTTTCTAGGTAATTTAACCAATGAGAAGAAAATTGGCCTTCAATGAAAATCCAGTGTTTAAGAAGTCCTCTGTATCACTCCTTAAAAGCTTTTTGGTATTAAGAAGAAGGATGGAAGAAACACTAAAAAGGGAGGCGGGTGGAGGAAAGGATTTTAAGTGGATGAAAAGATTCTCAGAATCCCTCTTAAAATTCTGCATTAAGGACAATGCCTACACACATGAGCCTCAGCTGAAAACAACCAAACTATTCTTTATCTCTCTTTCCATTGCCAATATTTTTCAAGAGACCTACATATGTACATATTGCACTATTCTATTTTAAGGTAAGCAACTTAATGCCGAGTGTAGAAAATGACTAAAAAAAATAATAAGCCAAAAGGTTAAAGGGAAGGGACTAATGTAATCTACAGCAATCCTTTTCACTATATTTCTTCATATTCTTCTATCCTGCAGATCTATACTTCCATCATGATGATACATTAGTTCATGCATTGTTTTTGGTTAACTTTCTCACTTCTTTCTTTCTGAGGATCTCATCAACACCACGAATCATGATTTCCTCAGTCTTTCCCCTTCATTATTCTTTAATACAGTATATTTTTCATGGAACTGAACTTTCATTCATTTTCTTTACATGAGAAAACCACCACTTCTTTTGTGTTGGCTACCTAATTTTTTATTCAGTCCATATTCATACATCATTATTAACACTTTTTGTTTTACCACACATACTTTTTAAGTAGCCTATTCCCACTGCATGCAATTTAATTTATTGCTTATCCTGTAATACCAAATTCTCATTTCCATGTAAAATAGACAGAAGCATGCTCTTATACACTGCCATTTTTGTTTCTTTAAGCAATACACATATAAGTTTCCCATAAGGGACCACACAGTATCTGCTACATTTCTATCAACATTTGCATATGTTTACAAATCATAATTCATTTGCTCATGTTCAGTAAACATCCTACCATGGTAAATACTTTCATCTTCTGTTTTTTTTTTTACTATTTACACATACTTTAGATTAAGTACTTGGTTACATTATACAATCTAACATTCCCTTGGATTTGGTGAAAACAACATGGCATTGTCTGAATATATAGCTACATTCTTATTTGTAATCAAAACATATCTAATATTAGCACAGGCATTCCTTATACATTTATTATAACAAATATAACTTTGCTTGGAACCAGATTTTGAATGGAGACACATATGAGACTTGTTATCTGCGAGGAGTTCAAGCCAGTTGCTCTGAAGGAAGTGGACACGGTCCTTGAGGCTGTGAGCTTAGCCCCCTGGGTTCTGGACCCCTCCTGGTTAGTCAAGGCCTCCTGGTAAATGGCATATGGTTGGGTCCAAATGGTGATTAACACCTCTTTGCAGGCGGGGCTGGTACCACCTGCCCTCAAGGAAATAGTGATGCACTCCTTTCTCAAGAGGCCATCCTTGTACCTCACGGTATTACCATAGACAACCTTTGTCAAGTCTTCAGTCTTCCTTTTTAGGGAACATAGTTGGCACACAGCTACAAAGGGCACTGGATGAAGTGGTTATCAGAATCCTTTTCAGATCCCTGCAATATGGGATGCCTCAGGTCTTAAGTCTTTGACTTCTCCTTTTTGACATCTACATAAAACTATTAGGGGTGGCCATATGTCGGTAAGAGGTCCAGTGTCACCAGTATGCTGATAATACCCAATTATATATCTTTACCCCTAGCCAGACAGATGATACTGTGGTGTGCTAGCCAAGTGTCTGAAGCCTGTAAGGATATGAATAGGGAGGATCTGGCTCTGACTCAACCATAGCAAGATGGAGTGGTTCTGTGGTTTTGGCTCCAGGCCCACATATATTCCATCTTTGAATTTGGATGGGATGTCCTAGATTTACCCAATTAACACCTTTGTTGTGCAAGCTGTACTGGCTTCCAGTTTCCTTCTAATACAATTCAATGAGCTTGTTATCACTTTTAAAACCCTATATGGCACAGGATTAAGTTATCTACAGGACTGCCTTTCCATAAGAACATCTATACATTCTTTAACATTGCCACTTTAAGGGAGCTAGAAAGTGTGCCTTTTCCGTGGCAGTCTCTACCCTATGAAATACTTTTCCACCTGAGGTTTGGCAGTTGTCTATCTGCTTAGCCTTCTGAAAAGCACTAAAGACTTTTGGCTTTTCCCCCAGGCACTGGTGTAGAATGAGGTGACTGCCTGTTGAAGCTTGAATTGGTGTTTTTAATGTTTATGCCTTTAATCGTTTTTATATGGTTTTTATGTTCTAATTCTTGACTGGGAGCTGCCCAGAATTTGGTATGAGATGGGCAGCTATATAAATGCTTTACATAAATAAAATATTCATATCTATATATTAAAAACCAAGAGGATAGCATAGATTCTTGTTTTACTTCCTCCTCAATGCTGTACCATTCACATGAACATTTCATTTTTTTCTCATATAAGTTTTCTTTCTATCATTTACCGCTTCTGTTGTATTTAGCGATTAGCCTTCAACTCTGTACACCCTGAAAACACTCCATAATTAAAGCCTATTCACTTTATCATGCACTGTTTTTGAATCAACAAATGTACAGAAAACTTTATTTCTTACATCCATACCTTTCCTAGTGATCTGCCAAAACTCTGGTAAAAAATCACCATTATTCTGAATTTTTGCTCATTATCACTCTTGTAGCTCTTCAGTCACAATTTTGCCAAATATGGTATCAGACATACTTTACAATTTAAGCCCTCTGTAGTTTTTTCATTTATTTTTGCTAGCAAGCTCTTGTAGGGCATAAACCTATGCAATCTTTACATATTTAGTAAAGGGGACTTTAATAAATATGTAGTTGGTCTGTAAAGATTGCATATACAATGTAGTCCTTGACTTATAACCACAAATGGGAGCAGAATTCCCATTGCTAAGCAAAATGGTTGTTAGGTGAGTCATGCCAGATTTTATGAATTTTGTTAAGCAGTTGTTAAGCAAATATTGCAGTTATTAAGTGAATTATGCAATCATTAAGCAAATCCAGCTTCTCCTGTTGACTTTGCTTGTTGGAACCTGGCTAGGAAGGTTGCAAATGGTGATCACGTGACTCTGGGATGCTGCAACTGTCATAAATACATGCCAGGGGCTAATTCCTGAATTTTGATCACGTGAGAACACTGTGATAGTCGTAAGTGTGAGGACCAATCATAACTCACTTTTTTCAGTGCCATTTTAACATCAAACAGTCATTAAATGAATCATTGTGAGTCAAGGACTACCTGTACTTATATTTTAATAATTCTCCTCTTATATCATCTATCCTGCAGCCTTGCTATTTTGGAGGATTCACACAGTATTTATGAGTTTCTTTTCACTGATAGAATAGAATAGAATAGAATAGAATAGAATAGAATAGAATAGAATAGAATAGAATAGAATAGAATAGAATAGAATAGAATAGAATAGAATAGAATAGAATAGAATAGAATAGAATGGGATCTTGGAGTAGTCCAGCCCCCTGCTCAAGCAGGAGAGCCTATATCATTTCAGACAAGTGACTGTCTAGTCTCTTCTTAAAAACCTCCAGTGATGGAGCACCAAATGATTTCTGAAGGCAAGCTGTTCCACTGGTTAATTGTCCTCACTGTCAGGAAGTTTCTCCTTAATTCCAGGTTGCTTCTCTCTTTGATTAGTTTCCAACCATTGTTTCTTGTCCTGTCCTCTGGTGCTTTGGGGATTAATTTGACCTCCTCTTCTTTGTGGCAGCCCCTCAAATACTGGAATACTGCTATCATGTTACCCCTATTTCTTCTTTTCTTTAGTCTAGCCAAACCCAAGTCCCATAGCCATTCTTCATATGTTTTAGTCTCCAGGCCTTTGATCATCTTAGTTGCTCTTCTCTGAACTTTTTCCAAGGTCTCAACATCTTTTTTATAGTATGGTGACCAAAATTGGATGCAGTATTTCAGGTGTAGTCTTACTAGGTTTTTATAAAGCAGTATTAATACTTTACATGATCTTGATTCTATGCCTCTGTTTATACAACCCGGGATTGTATTAGCTTTTTTGGTTGCTGCTGCACACTGCTGGCTCATATTCAATCATACACTAGGACTCCAAGATCCCTCTCATAGTTACTGTTTTTGATCTAGGTCTCGCCTAATCTGTACTTATACCTTTGATTTTTTCTACCTAAATGTAAAACTTTGCTCTTCTTCACATTAAATTTCATTTTGTTGGATAGGGCCGATTGTTCAAGTTTTTCAAGATCTTTTTGGATCCTGAGCTTGTCTTCTGAGGTGTTGGCTGTTCCTACCAGTTTAGTGTCATCTGCAAATTTGATGAGTTCCCCTTCTATTCCCTCATTTAAGTCATTTATGAAAATATTGAAGAGTATTTGGCCTGAGACAGAGCCTTGTGGTACCCCACTACTTACTTCTTCCATGTGGATGTAGTAACATTAAGGACTATTTGTTGAGTACAGTTTGTCAGACAGCTATAAATCCATCTGATGGTGATGTCTATTCCACATTTTTCTAACTGACCAAGAAGTAGTTTGTGGTTTACTTCAGGCATGTCAAACCTGCGACATCATGTAATGTCGCGCAAGGTATCAGGACGGTTTTGCCATTGCCGGCAATGGGATGGGCGTGGCTTCTGGGTGATGCGTCCAGCCCGCGGGCCGGCAGTTTGACACCCATGGTTTACTTTATCAAATGCTTTACTGAAATCTAAGTATACTATGTCCACAGCATTTCGCTGGTCTACTAATTTAGTCACTTTATCAAAGAATGAAATAAGATTGGTTTGGCATGAACTGTTTTTAACAAACCCATGCCGGCTACTAATTATAATTTTGTTTGCTTCTTGTTGTTCAGAGATCTGGTTTTTTTAATTATATTTTCCAGGATCTTCCCAGGTATTGATGTTAGACTGATTGGTGTGTACTTTCCTGGGTCTGTTTCCCCCCCCCCTTTCTTGAAGATGGGAACCACATCAGTCCTTTTCCAATCCTCAGGTATTTCCTCAGTGCTCCAGGATTTTTGAAAGATATGTTATAATGGTTCTGAGATAACACCTGCTAGCTCTTTCAGAACTCTAGAATGTAATCTGTCAGGTCCCAGTGATTTATATTCATCAAGGTCAGAAGTAGGTGTTCTCTTACCATTTTCTTGCTTATTTTAATTTTTATTTCTAGTTTGTCTTTTACAGAGTAGTTTTTTTGGTACGTTGGGCTAAAATTTGTTTTTGTGTGAAGACTGATGCACCTCTACCTCCTTTTTTTGTAGATTTGTTTCTTTTGAACAATTTGTATCTATCTATCAGTACATTCTAGTCATGGGTTTCGTCCTATCAGATTTCTGTAATGGCAACTATGTCATACCTACCCTCATGTACTATTGCTTCTAGTTCACCCTGTTTGTTCCCTAAGCTGTGAGCATTTGTATATAAGCATTTAAGACTTTTATGCCTGTCCATGGGTATGTTTCCTGCATCTCCTAATTATTGCTTGATGTTGTTTTCTTGGATGTTAACATTCGTTTCATTTTCACTTTTGGGCATATTGTTCCCATACAAATTGCTAAAGTCATTCTTCCAACAATCTCTTGTTTAGTTTCATCTGTTCTTTGCTGTTATTTTAGCCCTTTTAGCCACCTCCAAAACTATTCTCTTTTCATCAAAGTCACTCAGCATTTTCTTGCCTATTTTAACCTTTTGTGATTCTTGCTCTCATTGCTTTCATTCTTTGCAACCAGCATTTTTCTCTGCATGAGGTTATCTCCTTCTGTCCTAATTTTTGCAGCAATCATTCTGTTATATGTACTTTTGTAATCTATACCCTTTTTCGGTTCACAATTCCTTTTTCATACTTCCCACTAGTGTTATTCACCCACTTCCATGGTACTGTGTAATGTAATTGTTTTCATTCTTTTCTAATGATTCCACAATCTCGTCTAGGTTTCAGAACATCTTTCCTTACATCCAATTTCCATTTCATTCTTTTAGGAGGCTGATCTGTCTTTTAGTATGTTTTCATTCAAAACTTCTACTTTCTGCATTTTTTTTCTTTCTACTAGTTTTACTTTCATTCATGTTTCTTTTATTTCTTTACCTTTTTTCTTAGAAACATGTTTCCATGTTCAACTCTTGACATTGCCAAAAATGGTATTTTCCTCATTCAGAAACTCTTATCCTTCTTATATCCTTCTCAAATTCTCTCAGTTTTTCAACTTAAACCATGAAATCCATCCTGCTTTTAGATTTACATTCATTTCTCTATCATGCACAATATATTTACAAATGTGCTCATGTTTGAAACAATTTATTCAAAACAAATAGATGTTTTTTCTAAGCAGATGCTCTCACCCTGTAATTTCCTTGGTTTCCAAATGACCCAGTCACTTTTTCCTGTACTTTCTCCTCTCATCCCCACTCATCCATTTATGTTACCTAACTAAATTGCTTTTCTTCCTTGATTGCACTCATTTAGAAGGTTGAACATTTTTCCAAAACTCATCTCACTTCCATTATCATCAATATATGAATCACTTTCAAACATATTTATAACAACCTAAATGGTGCCATTATAAACTTTCTGACATATATAGTAACTCATTCATACCCATTTATTCATAACAAAACCTTTACTTCCCTGCATGTATTTATCAACTTAGCTACACAAGATGAGACCATGTTCATTTATATCTATTACATCTTTCCCTTTCTCTGTTTTACAGACACACAATGTATACATTTTTCTTTCTCTTTATTCATTTATTCATGCTCTTTACCAGTTACTCTTTTTACATTCCAGGTCATAATCTTCTACATATGATGGGCATCACCAGATAGTTAATAGACATTGATCTCAATCACTTACCAGGTATTTATTTGGTCAACTGGGGGTTTCACATTTTTTATAATATAGAAAAAGAACAGACTAGGTTACTAGCCTTAATCTTGTTTGTGCTATATGCAGTATTCCTGCTACTGATCAGGATGATCCCAATCAGTTTGACTAATATGCAGCAAATGCAATCAAAGGCCAATTTAATCCCAAGCATGCTCACATTATTCTAAGCAAGAGGGAACTATAATGTAGATTAGTGATTCTCAACTTTGACAATTTTAAGATGCATGAACTTCAACTCCCAGAACTCCCCAGCCAGCACGATCTATACATTTCTAGCAAGCCAATGTATTGCCCCTCCACTAACCGTCTCAGAGGTATATAGATACATGAACAAGATTCTGCAAAATAATCCTATACTACTGTTTGACTACTGTCTGCTTCAAATTGACAACATTCCCAGCCATATTTTAAAATATTCATATGCAGGAAAATGGAGCTGTTTTTACATTCTCACAGCGTGAGAAATTTCATAATCAAAAGACAGTGGTTTTATCCTCCTGACTAAGGAATTGGAACATTCAAGAATATCACAAGATTACTTTCTCCTCTTTAGATAGTTTAAAGAAAAGCAGTACTTGAAAAGTCCTCAAAAACATAAGGGAATTGGTATTTAATTTTGTCTTTGACTTTGTGACTTTGAAACACTGTATAGTACATTCTTCCTTGTAACTAATATAAACTTTTTTTCTGCCTAAGCACCATGAGAAGTCTAGTTTAATCCGTTTACTAAAGTAGTAGGATGAAAACCATGTGTCTATTTACATGCTATTTCAACCTTTTCCCTCAGCTCCACCCCAAAAGTGCTGACAAGGTGACTAACAGCCAAATAAAAATCAAATTTTTATTTCAAGAAAATGAAGGAAACATCAAAATCATAAATAAGAGCAACAAAGCCAGTACAAACAAAATAAGCATATGCAGTAGCAACATTAACTTTTAGCCCTTTTTAAAAAAAAATAAACTAATAAACTAACTTCCTAGAGAGAGATTCTGATCTAACTAGAGGAACATCTCTAAATCAAGTTTGACAGTCAGGATATAATCCTAAATTAGGATTTCTGTTTTTTAAATCTGTAAGGCTAAGCTCACATCAGCCTCCCCTCAGAAGCCTGGATAGGACTTGCTATTGCTCAAACAAAGTCTACACAACTGATCTTCACCCATAAAACTGGACATGAATTTAGACTGACTGAAAGATTGCAGCTGAGCAACTACCCTGCAGCCCAAATCCACTGCAGGTTCTGTTATGGCAATGGCAACAGGTAGTCCTCAACTTATGGCCATAATAGAGCCCCAAATTTCTGTTGCTAAGTGAGACAACTGTTAAGTGAGTTTGCCGCTTTTTACGACATTTCTTGTCACAGTTGTTAAGTGAGTCACTGGAACTGTTAAGTTAGTAACAAGTTAATAGTTAACAAGTTAGGTGAATCTGGCTTCCCCATTGACCTTGCTTGTCAGAAGGTTGCAAAAGGGGATCACATGACCCTGGGGCGCTGCCACTCATACATACATGCCAGTTGCCAAGCATCCAAAATTTTGATCACATGATCCATGGAGATACTGCAATGATAAGTGTGAAAAATGGTCATAAGGCACTTTTTTCCAGTGCCATTGTAACTTTGAATGGTCACTAAATGAAAAGTTGTAAGTCAAGGACTTCCTGTACTTTAATACCAGCTGAGCCCCTCTGAGTATGGACATCTCAGGAAGGATTTTCTCTAAGAAATCTATTGCCCACATTACTTCATGTCTACTTCTTTGTTACTTTACTTTACTTTATTTTGACTTATATGCCGCCCTTCTCCTCAGACTCAGGGCGGCTCACAGCAAATAATACAAGTACAAAATATAAATTAGTTAAAATAATAATATACAATATAAAAAACAATAAAACTATACCCACTCATACAACATACAGTCCCAATCAAAGGCCCAGGGGCAGAGCGCAGCTCACAAGCCCCAAGCCTGTCTGCATAGATGTGTTTTTAAAAGTTTTCGGAAAGCTAGGAGGGAAGGAGCAGTACGAACCTCTGAGGGAAGTTGATTCCAGAGGGCTGGGGCAGCAACAGAGAAGGCCCTAGCCCTAGGTCCCGCCAAACGGCATTGTGTAACAGACAGGACCCGTAGGAGGCCAACCCTATGTGCCCTAACCGGTCGCTGGGATTTATGAGGCAGAAGACGGTCCCGCAAGTATCCTGGCCCATTGCCATATAGGGCTTTATAGGTCATAACCAACACTTTGAATTGTGTTCGGAGACCAATTGGCAGCCAGTGCAGCTGCCCTATATTTTTCCTTGACCTTCAATTTGGGGGAAGGCTTGAGGATATTTTCTGCTTTACCCAGTCCCCAATTTGCTTCTTCTATTGTTATAATTGGAACAGTATGACTTGGTAAAAATATATTGCTGAAAGATAATTCTATCCTGTCAACTAGGAGTAAAACATGCTGAAACTAGTGTATTCAATATGTGATATATGGGCACAAAAGGTCACTTTGCTTCCATTTCATTCTGTTAGAAGACTGTTCGGTACTCTTAGTTTCTGTTCATATGACTCATTTAGCTAGATGCCTTAGTTAGCAAATGGGCATGTATTATCTCCAATATATGTCATGTTTTTCCAGAGGCTATAGATGTATTGTGTTGATCTATCCTAACACAGACACCTTCTTGTATGTTGTAAACCCAATACTGGCAGACATTTAGATTATGAATAACTTTCGCCTCACTTAACGACAATGCCAATTTTAACGACAATGCAGTCCACCCTTAACGACAATGCCAATTTTAAGCACTGGATGCAATTCTGAGAACTGAGCAAGGTGGAGCATACAGTGAATACTTAACTATTGACAAAAGAAAGGACATGACATTTTTATTCATACAGATGTGATTTTGCCTTTTTGGTCCTTTATGTGATTGTAGAAGATGCATGATCTGCTTTGGGGAGGATGCCCACAAATGTTAAAAATAATATAGAAACCTACTCATCAGAAGATTGTTTTAAAACAGCAAGGCAATTACATTATTTTTATTCTTCTGTTCTTTTACACTGATTTAATTCAGTAGCAAATTGTCTTTTAAAATATCTTCGGAATTGATCATACATTCTAGCCTTTATAAAATGTCCAGAGTTAAATATACCAGTGAGCCACCAAATACTGAACCCTAAATAAATGTGATTTATGAAAGTTTTTTTAAATGGTTTAATTTGCTCTGTATTTAGTTATTTCAGTAGATATTAAGCATAGTTGAAGATCGGGTCATTTTTTTTCACCTGACTATATTAATCCTTTGTTAGCTTAAAGGTGACACATAGGATGTAAAAATATAGATCCAATTACTACTTAGGAGTGATGGTTGATACAAACTAGAGACCCAAATGGGAGATTAATTAGCCCTAAAATCACTATGGCTTCACCTGTAACTCTGCCTGGGATTCAGCCCAATATTTAAACATGCCTGAACAGCCTCAATGAACAAGTGAATAATCGTTTCCCCAAGTTCATCTTTTTACCTCTCTATGGCTCTCTGCATCAACCCATTAAGCCAAAGTGCCACATTTGATTTGTGATATGTTACTATGCCTCTCACTCCAGCTTTCTTCAATGCATGCAGTTTTCTATGTTCAATTAAATTGCAGAGAACTTCCCCCCTCCTCCCCCCCAAACCCTACAAAGCTGTAGATTTGCTATTGGGTTTTTAGTATCATAATACTAATTGTATCTTTGTACCATATACGAGGTTGATAATAAAACAGAGTTCAGTGAGGCTTCTGACAGCAACCTGGACAACTGTACAGAGAAAATAGGGTGTCACATCCTGGTTTAATTTGCTCAGTGTGTATATAAATAACTCAATATACAACTGAGTTTTAACAACTGATGAGAAGCTGAGCTTAGTAATAAAGAATATGCTTTATGGCATCAACAGATAATATACACTGAGCAGGCAGAGTTGGGATAGACATGACAATCATAATAGACCAGTCTCAAATCTATTGTTTCTACAATTTCCCAAATACTGGAAGTTATAGTACAATACATCTGGAGGTTCCATGATTTATGGAAGGTTATAGATTACACAAAGTCAGCATAAAGTACCTTAATTTCTTCATATTAATTTGTTGGATATGGAAAGCATTTATAGATTAACATTACCTAGAATATATGATCAGCATTTGTGACTATCACTGCTGGTTTCTGACAAGCAAAGACAATGGGGAAGATGGCAGAAGATTGCAAATGGTGATCATGTGACCACAGAACATTTCAATTGTCATAACTGCAAACTGGTTTGACAGGTACCCCTGATTGTGTGACCATGGGGAGCCCATAACAGTTGCAGCTATGAGAACTGATTATAAGTCTCCAACATTATCAGAACGTTGAACATAACCAAGGACTACCTAACCTTGGTTTCAACAGAGAATAGGTCATTCCCTCAGTACAGGGGTATCAAACTGGCGGCCTGCGGGCTAGAGGTGTCATGCACAAGCCATGCCCACCCCAGCTCCGCAAAGGCAAAAAACATCACAATACATCACGTGATGCCATCGAGTTTGACACCCGTGCCTTAGTACAATACAGTTGGTGTCTGAAAGAACGTTTGTATCTTGTATCTGAAACAAAGTTTATAAAATGTTCAGAGAAATTAAGTTGGTGGGATGGGAGGTATCTAACCAGTTGCATTAAATAAAACATTATGTCCTCAGAATACAATTTTATCACTAACTAAATATTTTAGCTTGCTTTGGCCTTACATAAGGAGCTTGTGTTAATTTCTCTGCATGCATTGTTTTCAAACTTTATTCTGAGTTCCAAAAATAATGAAAGATGAATGGGAGGTGACTCTAGTAATCCAAAGTAATTAGATTAGTCTAATGCTAGTAAGTAACAGTAATTTTTCACTATTTCTGCATGTCAAGTGACAGCAGTGGTGATGGAGAACTTCCTAAACTTAATGAAAGGTTAAAACCAGGATCTTTTGTTTCTGTGAGCCAGATACTCCAAAAGCCTTTTCCCTTTCTACTAAAGAAATTCCTTTCTGAATTCTTCACACTTAGGAGAGTACAACATTCCATTGATTTGCTTATAAGAGGAAGGCAGGGTTTGAAGCTGCTTTAATATACTACTGAATTTTTAAAAACTTTTGAATATTGAAATATTAAAATTGAAACATCTTAATTTTATTGAATCCTTTATTAAGGTTACAAATCAGTGAAATTAATACGTTTCTATGAATTTAGTGCAATATCAAATATAATATGGACCAAATATAATACAATATAGTGCAATACAATATAAATATACAATATATTCTAAAATACTTGTCTAACTAGAGTTGATATTCCTTAAGGCCGTGGTGGCGGACCTATGGCACGCGTGCCACAGGTGGCACACAGAGCCCTCTCTGTGGGCACGCGCGCCGTTGCCCCAGTCCTAGGCCTTCAGCTGGGTTTTATAAAACCTTTTCGCTTTAGGCATCTGCCGCCATGTGCAAAAAAAAAGGTTCAATCAATCAATTTCAACTTCTCGCAGGGGAAAAAAAGATCTCACAGAGTTGGAATTGATTGAACTTTTTAGTCCCACCCAGTCTGCCGTTACCACTGCAGCCATGCCCATCCAGTTGGCCACACCCACCCGACACCCAACGATATATAAGTGGGTTTTGGGTTACAGTTTGGATACTCGCCATCACTGCCTTAAGGGATCTCTGTATTTGGCATATTATTGAACAGGATTTTGTTACGTGCCAGTTAATTTTGGGATCTTTATTTTCAAATAAATATTTTATCGAATTACCACCTGGAGCAATCAGAATATTTTTCATCAAAGGGGCTAGCAAAGTTCATTGAGTATGCATGACATATATAGGTATCAGCACAGAAATATATGAGCAAGTGTTCTCAGGTCACATCCCTTCATGGAGAGAATCTCTATTTCCATAGGAAAATTCAAAATCTATGTTCTCAAGGATAGTTGATAGGGAAGGATCAAAGCAAGCAAAAATGAAAACCCAGTGATACTTTTGAAGATATCGGGCTGTTTGAAGAATATATATCAAATGATTAGCTACCATGCTTGCAAAAACTTTGCTTTGATCTTGTCTGTCTGCTTGCCTACCTGTATCAATTAGTTTGTTTCAGGATATTTCTTACATGGTCATATTCAATTTCCAAACTCATTATAGTACATCAATTTCTGCCCCACTCTAATTTTCCAGAGTGCACGGCAGGAATCTATCTGGCTGTAGGGCCAAGTCTTGAGATGCAGAAGACATGTCATTTCCTCACCTAGGTCATGAGTAGGCAACCTTGGCTCTTGTATGATTCGTGGATTTCAACTCCCAGAATTCCTGAGCCAAGGTTGCCTACCCCTGACCTAGGTCCTACTATCAACTTTGGGCTTATCTGCATCAAATTGCAGTGCTGCATTAGGTATACAGCTTGCCACTTAAAAGACTTCTTAGAAACCTAAATTAGATAGATTCAAGCAGTGATGTCTGCCTTGTGAGCTCTGATTCTTCTCCACAAAGAAGTTGTGGCCACAAAGAGCTTAATGGCAGCTGGAATACATTCACTCCTTTATGTAGAACAATTACAGAAAGGCTTAATTGCTTTTTTGAGCCACCTGGGTGGCATATAAGAAATGATCTTCCCCATTTCCTTTTAACTGAGATAATACAAACACATCATGAGCTCAGATTTCTGCCCATTCACAATTCAATACAGTCTTTGGGGTCTTTTTGAGAAGGTCATAATCTTTATTTTGTTGCAGTTCAGTTGTAAATGCTAATAGTCTAGTTGTTCAGGCACCAAATTACAAACTTGGAGATTATGAGTTCTAGTCCCACATTATCCAGGAAAGCCAGCCAGCCGGGTGACTTTGGGCCCCTCATTCTCTTGTCAGCCCAATTCACCTCACAAGGTGGTTGTTGTGGGGAAAAAGGAGGAAGGAGGAGTATTAACTACATTTGCTGCCTTGAGTTATGTATAAAAAATAATAATAAAGGAGGAATATGAATAAATAAACAGAACAGAAAGATAAAGAATGAAAGTCCCTTTTTAGCTCTATTGAGGTAACTGATAAAATCACAGCATCATCTGCACAGGAGAAGTCATGGGTCTGTGATTTAGTTCGTACTTATTTTCAGGCCTCCTGTGTTGCCTATCAGCTTTGGGTTCATGCCTGTGATTTGAGTTCAAAGGACCAATTGTGTATGCTGGTTAGCCCAAACCAGTTAATTTCTCCCTGTCTCCGTCTCAATTTTGGCTTCTGTATGAGGCAAGGGCTATAATATCTTCCTTTCCCCGTTGGTATGACTGTGGGGCCAAGTTAGAATGGGGGTCAGAAACACAGCACCCTTGCATACCTGATAGGCAGTTGTCCCTTAAAGGAACCATAGTAACATAAATACATCCAACTGCAGACGAGATGAATATATCACAGCAGCCCCCAAGGCAGATACCGTAAGTTTGCTTCTCTTCCTCATAGTCTTGATTTATTGCATTTGATTCCTGATGATTTGATGTAGCTGCTGCTGACAGAAGCATTCATTATCCTGCCATCTGTGCTTTTGATAGCTCTGTAGTGGAATTTCATCCTGTTTTCAAATGCATTTGGGTTATTTTGGGCCACGTAGAAGATCCCTTGGGGTATGTAACTGTGGCCGTTCTAATTCTGCTGTTATGCCCAAGCCTACCGCTATCTTAGATATAAAGGAGACAGCTCTGGATGTGAGCCCGGTGCAGCTGTGGAAAATGGGAAGACTCAAAAACCAATGGTCTCCTTCTTTGCATGTGTATTTCTGGAATGGTTTATTTCTCTGAAAAATGTGGGCTGCCAATTCCTGCATTTGCTAAATAACCCAAAAGTGGCGACAGGGCATATTTACATAAAGTAATCTTTTTTGCTCTCTCATTTTTTATTTTTTTATTTTGTATTCAGCTTCTTTATCCAATCTTTCAAAAACATTTCAGATTATGGCTTTTAGGTCTCTGAAACAAAGCGGTACAAACAACAATAATAGCAACAGTAGGAGTTATATATAAACAAATACCGCTTACCCACCTCCCTATTTTCCCTTTACAACGCCTACCCCTAAGCCATTTGCCTCGAAGCTGGAAATCACTTTTCTTTCCAGCCATATTTTTACTTGTTTCAGTCTGTTCCATCCTTTTTCTGCAGCTAGCGGAGAATTATTTTGACCTGCCTGAAATATTTTATTTAAAAGCTTATTTCCAATGAAAATTCATGGCAAAAACGGAATGTGACAAACATGGGCTTAGAAGAGCCGGTTGGGTTGCATCCCTTTTTCAAAAGAGTTCCTTAAACCTGTCTCGCTTAGGTGCAAAGTCTTTTGGCTCTTATTATTGCTGCTGTTCCACTTTACAGAGACTGTGGTAGCTGCCTGTCTGCCAATCCATTAGTCTTTAACAATATTTCTGACATCCCTGTTGTGACTGTTCAGCTTCGTTATAACTTGCTTTCATTTTGCTGCTGTCATATTCTTGACCAAGGGTGTCAAACCGCCAGACCACGGGCCGGTTGCATTATACAGAGGTCGTGCCCACCCCAGCTCCGGCAATGCGAAAAAAGTCATGCTACGTTTGACACCCGTGCTCTTGACTATCTCTCCTCCCCCCCCTCCCACAACCCATATCTCCTTTATTGAAGAAGATTCTAATTTTCATTACATATATTTGGGAAAAATAACATCACTCAAAAGATGTACATGGTATAACAAAGAGTCTGGAAATCACTGGAGGTAGGAGAAAATATCTGGTGGGATAATTGCACAAATGAGCACTGACATTTATAAAGCATCTACAGGCTTAATGCAAACGAGAAGGAATAATGATTTAAAGAGCAGATGGTAAATCATCTAGAGATTCATGTAGATTAGGAGATCAAAATAGCTTTTGCACATCACACATTAGTAGAGCGCTTTTAGTATTTCCTGAAATTTTTTTCCACAAAGCAAAATCCCTCTTGTTAAATAATAAATGTCACAGTAGAAACCAGGGACTTTGAGGGTGCTCTATGAAATGCTGAGTTCTTCACCAAGAAAACCCATCAAGCCATTTTGTGTGAGCTATTTGCTATGAAGGAGTGTATTGATTTGTAGTGATATTTCCATAGATGTGAGTGAGGGTGACAAGGAGAAGGAGGAGAAGAGACAATGAGTGGGAGAGAGGTTTTATTGGTAGAAAGGGAATGGAATGAAAACCAATGGGGGACAAGAAATAACAAGGGACCATTTCTCCTGGTGCTCCTGGAAAAGGGGGTAACCAAAAATTTCAGTAGCGATGAGCAATCTGCTCTATAAGAAAAGGCTGGAAAGTTTGGGATGTTTTAGCTTGGAAAAAAAGATGACTGAGGAAGGACATGACTGAGGAAAAGTGGAGAGGGAGAAGTTTTTCTCCTTTTCTAAAAGCACAGGGGCAGCTAATTGGAAAGACAGAAAGGGGGGGGTAAAGTTGTGTAATTCATTGTCACAAGATAATCCAAGGCAATAACTTGGATAGTTTTAAAGGGAGATTGGATAAATACAAAGAGGACATATCTATCAAGAGCTATTATCTTGAAGACTTAGTGTTCTCAGTGCCTAGAGACTGCCGGGTCCGGATGGAAGAGAGGTTGAATCCTGGTAAGTCAAAATATATTAGGGTTCTCTGCCACACCACCAGAGTTAGTCTATGATGGGCAGGCATTACCCATCAATTTGCAGACTGCAGGTGGTTCTGGATTTATGATTCTTGTTGGATCAGCAGGTAGGAGCTCTGGCTTGGCATACAGACACCTGCAGACACCTGGAGGGACCACCTGCTCCACTGCATTGGCCAAACCAATTCTCTTTATCAGGAATAAACTTCTATACCTTCAACACTGTTAGGCAGCACTACTTTTCTACTGTAGCACCAATGTTGCAGAACAGCTGCTTGTGGAGATGACACTAGCTCCTGACTGGTTCAAGATTGATTCAGCTTTCCATCCTTCTGAGGTCAGTAAAATGAAGGCCCAGATTGTTGGGGGCAATATGCTGACACTGTAAACTGCTTAGAGAGTGCTATAAAACTCTATGAAGCAGTATGTAAGTGCTATTGTTATCGTAACTTTTTAAAGTAAGCCACCAAGAAGTTTTTGGATTGCAGTGGCATAGAACTATAATAAATAAAAGTAATTGACTGCCTCCAGCCTGGCAGCTGCATGCATTCAAATGCCAATTGCAGGGGAATAAAGGAAGGGAGAGGAGTATGTCTCTGTCTCTTGCTATAAGTATGCTGGTTGGGAATTCTGGGAGTTGAAGTCTATATGTCTTCAAGTCGCCAAGGTTAAAAAACACTGTGCTGGACTAAGCTGTGTCTTGGATTAGTCCACCGAGAAATAGAGCCCATCCCTGAAGGCCTGGTTAAACCTGTGGTTTAACATTCATCTATGTTTGAGAAAACCTAGGTAAATTTCACACTGTGTTTTATGGAACAATGAACATAAGAAATGATTTTGTTCTCTGCTATCTCCAAGTGACTTAAAGCAGGTTTTGACAGATCTAAACCATATTTTAAAAAATGTGTGCTCACTGCTAAATTTTGGTGTTGCTGCCAGCTGGAACCAATTCCAAAAAAAGAGAGAAAGAGTGAGAATACATTGTTTCTCAGAAAACATACAGCTCACACTGTGAATGAATTAAGAGCTGGTATTCTATTTAAATGTGCCAGACTAAAAATACTGTTCAGGAAAGTAAACCACTATATGTCTTTAAATGGCACAGGATACATACTAAAGGATCAGGATAATTTTTAATAAAACTAATATTTATAGCCCTTCTCAACCCTATGGGTGAGATGTGTCCTTCCCAATCTTGGGTCCTCTACCTGAGGCCTGGGAGTTTGAGGGTCCTGCACAGCATCTTAGCTGTTCCTAGCACTGCAAGTTTCCTGGAGAAAGAGCTGTGATGTTGTTCCTGGGATCTGTTGGAGTCACTCTTCCAACTTAAGAGTCACAATCTTGAGTGCTCCTACCGCTCTTGAGAGCATTTTGCCTTTTACTTTTCACATCCTCTCCAGTTTCTCTTTGATGCCTGGTATTTCTGTAGCTTTTCATATTCCTTCTTCCTGGGGTTGCTGTCACTTGGCACTGCTACTGTTATCCCCAACATGGTGTTCTGCTCTTTGTCTATTATCACAATGTCTGGTTGATACTGGGATGTCTCTTTGGATCTGGATGTCCCATAGGATCTTGGCCATTATTCTCCATGACCTTCTGTGGAATCGCCTATCTGGACTCGGGAAGGTCTACTAGCCTATTACATTGTGCAGATATTTCTGCACCCAATTCCAGCTACTTGGCTGTGTCATTCAGTATACTATACTATATTGCATGCCTTTTACACTTTGCCACAGTCCAACTTTTGAGAAAACTCAATCTTCTGTGTGGTTATATATGGCATTTCATTAAAAACTTTCTTTCACAAATTGAAAACAGTCACATACCCACCAACGATAAAAGAGTAATGTTATAGTTATAATATAACAATAGTCTAGTTATATTCATTGAATATTTTATATACGACCTTCTTACTGCAGTTTCATGCCACAAATGTAAAAAGCTTATTTTCAGTCTAGATGCTTATCAGGCTCCCCTATGATACCATAAAATGACCGAGTTATCATCTAATTATTTCCCTACACCATTTAATCCTAAATCCAAGTTTCTTTTATACCTATGATAAATTTGCCAAAATCCATTTCAAATAAGATTTGATAAACAGTAGTTTTGAAATTCTACCTTTAATTTCTATGAAGAAAATTAACATTATTTTTTTCAGAATTAGATGTCCATTTCTAAACTCTACCATTTTTTAATTTCATAATCTGAAACTTATCTGATGCTACAAAAGTCATGATGCTATATGTTCTAATGATTTTTCAGCTTGCTTTAGATTGTAAGATATGAGTTTATAAAAAAATAGTATTTCTATAAAGGCATAACTCCATTTTAAATGTATTGCTCCATCTTGATTGAAATTAGAGTATGTTATGAAATATTGGACTTAGTATTTTTCTATAAGGCAGAGTATTAATGCAAATTATTGTAGATTTTAGTTCCTGAAGTACATTTTTAATAAACTAAGAAGAGTGTATTGTACTGATACGAACAGTATGGCTTGCTTTGGAAGATATTCTGGGAAAAATAAACATTAGAAATGTTGTGGGTCAGATTCTGTTCATTCCATATGCAGGACAGCCTTAAGCTGAATTATTCATTTTTCTGCCTCCACTAACCACTTCCAACAAAAACCTGAAAAATGCTTGTTTTGGAACAGCTATATTTCCTTTTCTTTTAAAGATTAAAATAAAGGCTTGCACCCAAGATTGTAAGTATGTTAGAACCCAGAATTCTGTTGAGTATTGTATATGTAATTATAAAGTTACATGAGTGGAGTTGCAATTCTGACACTTCTAGTCCAATATTCTGTTTGTTCTTCCAATTGTTTAACCATAACCAAAAATCTAATTCTGCCCAAGTTCTATTTGCTTTCTTCCATTCAAGACATATAGGATTTTTTTGGTTGCAATTGTGTGCCATATTTTAATGATGTTTTTAAAATTAGCCAAGTGCAAGTGGAAAAGTAGCACAATTGGGAAAATGGGTTTAAGGCTCTTTTTATGCCTCAATATTCTTCCTGTTTTCTGAAAGATGAACATATTTTGTCACCTCCAAATTTTTCTTCCTTTTTTTTTTGCAAGTGCAGATCCTACTTTCCTTAACCACTGTAGTGTGACTTTTATTGCAATTGGTAAACTGCGTCAAGAACAAAATTGCATTTTATTTATGAGAGAAGTAACATGGGGGAAAGGTTTTACTGAAATGTAGCTGACAGCTAAGTGGCATGGATAATTCAGAAGTGACAAGGATGTGAAAATAAAATAGTTTCTGAAGGAAAGACATTTTACATGGCATTTGAGCTCTGCCTATGTTGAGCTATTAGTACCTTTTTTCAAAACCACTTCCAACAAGCTTTTACTTCTCATCATTTTTCTCTAGTTTACAGAGTTTCTGTGTAATCACTTGCAAAATATCTATATTCAGAATGATGAATGGTATACATATATTTCATTTGAAGGCAAGAAAACCCCTTAATGTTATATTAAAATGCTATACTAAGCACAAGAGGTATTCTTGAAAACTTTAAAAATATTTGGAAGGGTGACTGGAATCTGAACTTGATAAATTTCATTGGAATTCTTTGTGATAGGGAATGTTTTAAAACTAGTTCCAGCATTTCCTTAATAATTTATCATGATGACAATCTATAGTTTGCTAAAATTACATTATGTGACTTGTAATTACAGTACCTTGTTTGGTGGTGCTGCAAGCAATTTGGTACTACTTCCATATCTGGTGGCAATGTCCAATTCATCATTCCTTCTGGTTAAAAGTTTGTAAAGAAATTAGCAAGATTATCTAATAGATTTGACAATGAATTATGCAGTTGGTTTACTATCCATTTTTCATAAGAAACTGACTCAACTCCTCTTATCAGTTGCTACATGTATCCCAATATACAACTGAAGTATAACTTTCCTTAGATCAATGGCATTTATAAGAAATTGCTTTGGCCAAAAACAAGGCTTTTGAAGAATGCTATAATTAAAAAATAGGCTTATTGAAATCTCTCAGCTCTCTATTACAGAAATATCATTCAGGATGGAGATATTAAACATTGATATATATATATATATATGCTGTAAGCCGCCCTGAGTTCCCGGAATAGGGCGGCATAGAAATTTAATAAATAATAATAATAATAATAATAATAATAATATATATATATATATATATATATATATATATATATATATATATATATATATATATATATATATATATATATATATATATATATATATATATATATATATATATATATATATATATATATATATGATTTGTATTTTTTGATGCTTGTTTGCTTAAATAAAAAGTCAGTTTAAACACTTGGAGGTGGAATTCTTTTCCTGATTTTATATCAAGAGTGAAAGTAAAAGTTGTTTTACCCTTGGGAAGAGGTTGTTTGCCTCCAGGCATTAATGTAGTTTTCTCTACTGTACCTACCTACTGTAGTCTACCTGTAGCAGGTAGATTCACTTCAGCTTCTATCAAGAAATGCAGTGGAAAATTATCCATTGCTGGCATTTCACTCCAGTCAGATTGACATGATATATGTGTCAATTATTGTTTTTCAAAATTATTGAAAATGTGTCAAAATTATTTTTCAAATGTTGGAGAGGTTCTCAAAAAAGGGGGGGTGTCATTCTTTGATTTGTGGTGGCCATACAGTAAAACTATACAATCCTTTCAGCATAAAAATGTTAGGCAGATAAGTACCATTACTAAACAAAGAATTGCATACTCCCCAGAGTTAGGCTTACTATTTATAGGACTAAATGAAAGCTTAAAAATATTATTTGTTTGCCACTAAAGTAATAGTTGCCCAACACTGGAAAACCTTAAATAATTAAGATGCAGATTAACAAGACCTCTTCCATTTCCACATTAAAAAAATGCAGATAAAGTTAAAATAAAAATATATCAGAGACACAAATCTAATTCTACCAAATCTGGTTTATCTTATTATAGTTTATCTCAATAATAGACTACTATATATGTATGTATGTATGTATGTATGTATGTATGTATGTATGTATGTATATGTATATGTGTTTTCTGAGGTTTTCACGGGTGTTTGTATGTAGGTCTTTGGTTATTCGGGTTTTCTCCCACGTAAAATTTGAAGTGTCTTGGCGACGTTTCGACGAAGTCCCATTCGTCATCTTCAGGCTGGTGCTTTCGGCTTCGTGCTTCTAGGAGCAATGTGTGATCGTAGCTGTTTCTTCCTTTTAACTGCCAGTGGGGGTATGAACTGATTGGCTGGGAGCTAGATGATCACCTGTCTGAGATGGTATAGGTTCTCCTACTTGAGCAGGGGGCTGGACTAGAAGACCTTCAAGGTCCCTTCCAGCTCTATTCTATTCTATTCTATTATGATAATTTTTATATATCTGATAAATTCGCACATATTCAGTACCTCTCTTTACTCACTTTTTAGCAGATTATTATTGTAGTTTTATATCTGTTCCTCTGTGCATCTTAGAGTTATATTAATTTAGTTGCTTGATAATGTTTGTTAATTATATTCAATAAAAAAGTTATATTTATCAAGTTGAAAACAAAAGTGTTGGAAAGAATGGGTAATACTAACTCAGTGAATATATAATAGATGGTTTTAAAAAGCCAAATGAAAAAAATAAAAACATGCTTATTTAAATATACCTTTAAACCAACAAACAAACAGATAAATAAATAAACAAAAAAAGAAAGAAAGAAGTAAATAAGTTAAGTAATTTAGTAACTCCCTAGAACAGGGGTGTCAAACTCGCAACGTTACGTGACGTGTCGCGATGTATCACGATTTTTTTTCATTGCCAGCAATGGGGTGGGCGCAGTTTCGGCATGATGCATCTGGCCCGTGGGCCAGCAGTTTGACACCCCTGCCCTAGAAGATGTAGCTTGGAAAAGACTGCACAATGCAATTGGTTGCACAAACTCCTAAGTAAGTGAAATGTAAGACTAGCAATTAAATTTCTGGATCAACCCTTACATAAACTCATGGACAAACATTTCCAAAAAACTGCCTGCATTTACTTTCTTTATTCCTCGTGTTTCCAGACCCAGCTCTGTTTTTAAATTTAAATTTAAATCTAAATTTAGATTTCCATTAGAAGCTTCTAGGGCTTGGGTAGCCATGTTAATAATAAAGGAGATGCCATCTAGAGGTATTAATGAACCATGTATCCCATTGATTGTTATGCTTAAGCCCCTTCCCCCATGGTTCTAAAATAGGCCAGTCACTAAAAATCAATGACTGCTTACTACATGAAAGGAGCAGGGTGTTCAATGTATCAGAAACATCAGAAAATCTATTCTAAAATATAAAGGTAGAAATGTACTGGTCTAAGTGTATGTGTACTTAATATTTACTGCTTCAAAATCAGGCCCTCCTCAGCCTAATGAACCCTACTCCGAAATAAATGTGTATATAATTGCAGCCCTGGTTGATTAATCAGGATGAAGCCATTATAATTACTGAGTGCAAGTTTAATCACTGGATTGTGAATTAAACACATGCTTGTTCTTCCTTTTTTTTTTTTTTTAAAAAAAAAGGCTATTTTGTTCTGGAGAGTTACACTAATAAGAAACAAAAGAAATACATATTTAGGATAGCTTTACTTAATACTGAGAAATTAATGTTGAATTAAGTCGAATTACCATGCAAGTGTGGGAGTTGGATTTTTATTTACATATGCTAAGTCAGACTATTGGTAGAAAGAATGTAAAGAGTCTAAGATAGATGAATTTAATTGTTCCCAATAGGCTGCAGGCTGAAAGGAACAGCTTGAATTAGTGATTCTGCTATTACATATCTGGGTTATTAGAATGTATTCAAAATCTGAGAGAATATAACCACTAATCGGTTAACTAGTCAGTTACTTTAAAAGAGAAATGAGCCATTTGGTTGATTTTTCTGGTAGCCCTTGTCTATAGCAACTGAACTCTGAGAGGCCACTCTCTGACATAATTACTATTTTTGTTATTGATACCAACATGTAACTGGTGGGTCAATTTGCATACAACTATTCTGAATTAGCAATCCTTAGTTTATTAAGCTACGAATGGTGAGGTATATATAATTATCCTTCCATTTCTTGCTTTCCCTTATGCATTTGCATATCAATCATAGTATCCTGAACCCATTTAAATTTAAAATTAGAAATTTTTATTTAAATTGGCTTATTAACTAGGATTATATAGAATACAGAGGCTCTGGAGTATGTCAGGATGCAACAATAAGACCATGTTCATAATGGAACCATCACATTGGATCCCACACTTGGCAAATTTCATGGCTCTTCAAACTCTTGATAGAACCCTCTTAGATACCAATCAAATCTCTCTCTCTCTCTCTCTCTCTCTCTCTCTCTCTCTCTCTCTCTCTCTCTCTCTCTCTCTCTCTCTCTCTCTCTCTCTCTCTCTCTCTCTCTCTCTCGTGTGTGTGTGTGTGTGTGTGTGTGTGTGTGTGTATCTGTGTGCCTTCAAGTTAAACCTGAGTCTATGCAACATTTCTAAAGAACATTTTTGGATGAGGTTTGCCTTCTTTCTACACTGAGAGTAAGTGATTGGTCAAAGTCATCCCGTTGGCTTCCATGCATAGGGAAGACTAGAGCTCATATTTTCCTGTTCCTAGTTCAATGCCTTAATCATTAGACCAAACTGGCTCTCAGTTTGCCTTCTTAAATGCTCAAAATTATATCTAGAACCTTGAGAAACACAAAAGCATTGTTCCAGGTTCATGCATTTTTTCAGTAAACATAAAGGGTTTTTACTTTCGTTATTTTTTGTTCAAATTCCCTTTTAGCATAGAAACTTCTCAGGAGAGACTTTAATAGGAGGCTGATTCTTTTGTTGGCAGATATTGATTCAATAAATTACATCACCTAACCTATTTTTTTTCTCTATTATGTCCCTGATTACATGCCTGGCTGGTCTGTGCTTAAGCAAGCACAATGGAATAACTGCTTGTGCTTCTTACTCTCCTCTTCTTCCCCCGCTTTTCTTTCCTTCCCTTGAACTTTTCCAATATTCTTTTCCTATAAGAAAATCTGAATTTAGAAAAAATGAAGGATTTAGTATTATACTATCTGTCCTAATGACCATCCTTGAATTCCATTTCCAGAGTGTCAGTTTTCTCACATTTAAGCTTAATGGAAGTTTTGCTTTTCCTCATTCATTCCTCCTCCTTATAATGCAAGATGCTAGTTTCTTAGATGATAGAAGGGAATTGTTTAGAAAAGCACATACCATTTTTACACTATCAATCTCTTCCATGTAAAGAGCCTAAAATAAAAGGAATAAGATTACTGCATTAGTCTCCTGGATGCAGCAAAATTCTATGGAACATAATACGGCTGCTTTCTTACTATAGACCGCACAGCACTCTGATCTTCACCTACTTTATTAGACAGGAATGTATGAGGATAGTCTCCAAAGGTATACATTGGGAAAGTAGATATACTAATGTGTGTGTGTGTGTGTGTGTGTGTGTGTGTGTGTATAACTATATACACACAAATATATATATAGTGGTGGTGCAGTGGTAGTGCAGTGGTTAGAATGCAGTACTGTAGGCTACTTCTGCTGATTGTTGGCTGCCAGCAGTTTGGCAGTTCGATTTTCACCAGCTCAAGGTTGACTCGGCCTTCCATCCTTCTGAGTTCGGTAAAATGAGGACCCAGATTATTGGGAGGCAACATGCTGAGAGAGGACTGTAAAGCAATGTAAAGCGGTATATAAGTCTAAATGCTATTAATACATACATATATACATACATACATACATACACATACACACTCAAACACATTGCATGTGTGTGTATGCATATGTGTGTGTGTGTGTGTTTTCTGAGGTTTTCGCGGTGTTTGTATGTAGGTCTTTGGTTCTTCGGGTTTTCTCCCACGTAGAATTTGAAGTGTCTTGGCGACGTTTCGACGAAGTCCCATTCGTCATCTTCAGGCTCATGCTTTCAGCTTCGTGCTTCTAGGAGCAATGTGTGATTGTAGCTGTTTCTTCCTTTTAATTGCCAGTGGGGGTTTGAACTGATTGGCTGGGAGCTCGGCTGTGTTCTGATTGGATGGAGGTGTGTTCTGATTGGTTAGGGGCTTGGCTGTGCTCTGATTGGATGGGGGGTTGGCTGTGCTCTGATTGGATGGGGGAGTGTTCTGTTTGGGTGGGGGCTTTGTTGTGCTCAAGTTAGTCTGAGTTACAGGGGGATTAGAGATGGTGAGCTGCATAGCTGTTTGGCTTCGCGTTCGTGGTCGTGCCTCATCTTCATGGTGGGTGTCAGTTTGCTTCATGTATGGATTGGAGGGGTTTAAGGTGGCTAATGATGCAGCTGTGGTCTGGCTTCTGGTTTGTGGCCGTGCCTCATCATCGGTGTGGGTTTGGGTTTGCTTTTTGCCTGGATGTGTGGTGGTGACATCCTGTGTGGTTTTTGTGAGTGTAGGTCTGGTGTCATTCTTTGTGTTATGGACTCGTTTGTCAATAAGGGCGGGTTTCCAAATGGCTGGTAGGCGGGAGGTATCATCTCATTTGTTCATGCTGTGAGGGCGTTTTTCTATCTCGATGGCTTCTCTGATTATTCTGTTATTAAAGTGTTCAGTTTTGGCAATAGTTCTGGTCTTTTTGAAATCAATTTCATGTCCTGTGACTTTAAGGTGTTGGACCAGGGAAGAAGTTGGTTCCTCTTTTTTGACTGAGTTTTTGTGTTCTTCAGTGCGTGCACTTATTCTTCTGTTGGTCTGTCCGATGTATGTGGTGGGGCAAGCAGTACATGGGATTTCATATACTCCTTGATTTTCTAACTCAGTTTTGTCTTTGGGGTTTCTTAGGATGGTGGATATTTTTCTGTTTGTGCAGAATGCTGTTTTGATGTTATGTTTGTGCAGGATCTTGCTGATTCTGTCTGTGGTGCCTTTTATGTATGGGAGGAGGGCTTTGCTGTTTTTTTGTTCTCTGTCTTGGATTTTAGTGGGAGTTTCTTTTTGGATTAAGTTGGAAATCTTATTTCTTTGGAATCCGTTGGATGTTAGTACATTAGTGAGAGTGTGTAGTTCGGTTTTTAGGTTGTTCGTCAGCTAGGCATTTGGTTCTGGAGATGAGTGTCTTGGCTACGGAGTTGATCTGTGCTGGGTGGTGGCTTTTATTTTGGATCTAGTGGTTTTTTCAAGGTAGGTGGTGGGATCTGTGTTTAGGGGTTTGTATGTGGAGTCTTGGAGTAGAAAACCACTAGATCCAAAATAAAAGCCTCCCCCATTAGCGAAGAGATCCAGCAAAGAATCATTCCCAGAGAGAAATAATCCAGATGCCCTAAGCTCTATGGTCTCCCCAAGATACACAAAGAAGGAACCCCACTTAGACCCATAGTCAGCTCCATAGGCTCACCTCTACAAAACCTAGCCAAATTTCTCGCCAAACAACTACAGCCCTATGAAGAATCCATCACATCACATCACACGTAAAAAACTCATTCCAGTTCATAGAGATCATAAAGAAACAAAACTTACAGCCCAGTGACCTACTCGTTAGCTTCGATGTCATATCCCTCTTCACCCAAGTGCCAATCAAAGAAGCCTTAACAGCTATCCAAAACAAATATAACCCCCCCCAAATACATCCTAGATCTGACCAACCACTGTCTATCCAACACATACTTCATCTATAATGGACAAAAATACAAACAAATAGAAGGAGCACCCATGGGATCACCCCTCTCACCTGTCATTGCAAACCTCTACATGGAACACTTTGAAACCCAAACCCTAGAAAAATCTGATCACAAACCCAAACTCTGGCTCAGATACGTAGATGACACCTTCGTAATCTGGTCACATGGGAAAGAAAAACTGGACAACTTCCTCACACACCTCAACAGCCTACACCCCAAAATACAGTTCACCATGGAAACAGAAGCTAATAACCAACTTCCCTTCCTGGATGTCTTAGTCTACAAGAAATCCAATGGCTCCCTAGGACACACCACCTACCAGAAGAAAACACACACAAACCGCTATCTGCACGCACTCTCACACCACCACCCAGCACAGATCAACTTCGTAGCCAAGACACTCATCTCCAGAACCAAATGCCTAGCTGACGAACAACACCTAAAAACTGAACTATACACTCTCACTAATGTGCTAACATCCAACGGATTCCAAAGAAATAAGATTTCCAACTTAATCCAAAAAGAAACTCCCACTAAAATCCAAGACAGAGAACAAGAAAACAACAAAGCCCTCCTCCCATACATAAAAGGCACCACAGACAGAATCAGCAAGATCCTGCACAAACATAACTATGCTGTGAGCCGCCCTGAGTTCTCGGAATAGGGCGGCATAGAAATTTAATAAATAATAATAAATAATAATAATAACATCAAAACAGCATTCTGCACAAACAGAAAAATATCCACCATCCTAAGAAACCCCAAAGACAAAATTGAGTTAGAAAATCAAGGAGTATATGAAATCCCATGTACTGCTTGCCCCACCACATACATCGGACAAACCAACAGAAGAATAAGTGCACACATTGAAGAACACAAAAACTCAGTCAAAAAAGAGGAACCAACTTCTTCCCTGGTCCAACACCTTAAAGCCACAGGACATGAAATTGATTTCAAAAAGACCAGAACTATTGCCAAAACTGAACACTTTAATAACAGAATAATCAGAGAAGCCATCGAGATAGAAAAACGCTCTCACAGCATGAACAAACGAGATGATACCTCCCGCCTACCAGCCATTTGGAAACCCGCCCTTATTGACAAACAAATCCATAACACAAAGAATGACACCAGACCTACACTCACAAAAACCACACAGGATGTCACCACCACACATCCAGGCAAAAAGCAAACCAAAACCCACACCGATGATGAGGCACGGCCACAAACCAAAAGCCAGACCACAGCTGCATCATTAGCCACCTTAAACCCCTCCAATCCATACATGAAGCAAACTGACACCCACCATGAAGATGAGGCACGACCACGAACATGAAGCCAAACAGCTATGCAGCTCACCATCTCTAATCCCCCTGTAACTCAGACTAACTTGAGCACAACAAAGCCCCCACCCAAACAGAGCACTTCCCCAGCCAATCAGAGCACAGCCAACCTCCCATCCAATCAGAGCACAGCCAAGCCCCTAACCAATCAGAACACACCTCCACCCAATCAGAACACAGCCAAGCTCCCAGCCAATCAGTTCAAACCCCCACTGGCAGTTAAAAAGAAGAAACAGCTACAATCACACATTGCTCCTAGAAGCACGAAGCCGAAAGCACCAGCCTGAAGATGACGAATGAGACTTCGTCGAAACGTCGCCAAGACACTTCAAATTCTACGTGGGAGAAAACCCGAAGAACCAAAGACCTACATACAAACATCCGCGAAAAACGAGAAACAAAGGAAAACTAAAATCAACAGATTTGTCCATACCTAGTATTAATTTATATCTGGTAAATCTGAAAATTAGACAATGTTTCAAGAGAAACTGCAGACTCTATAGATTTTGCTCTAAAGCTTGACAAAGGGGGAAAATTTGTTCACAAACATTTTACTATCCATTTAACAGAAAGATGATAATCCTGTCACAGGATCACCAGTCCATTCCTAACAACTGTGATATGTTAGACCCTAACTGAGGTGGGGGGTTATGTTCCTTATAATAAGCAGTATGATGTATGCTTGAGAAAGGTGACAGTGACCTTAGAGGCTTAGACTTCTATCCAGCCTGTGAATGGCATATTGGAGGTCCCATTCTCCAAAGCAGGATGGGAGCAGAAGAAATAGGTTTATAAAGCTAAACAAGTTTTAATTTTAATTAATATGTCCCCTTCATGATTAATGATATAATTATTTTAACTGCCAAGTACATGATATACCAAGCAATCTAGAGCAAGCTGAAAGTCATATATACAACAATAACACTTTGAGTTTCAAAATGAAGAGGAACTATGGATAAGCTATATGGATAAGCCATAGCTAAGCCTCATGAGTTAAACAAACTGGTTTACAAACATAGGATTTGGAATCACAAATTTAAGAGTGAAAGTCTTCTAGAGCCATGACTATTCCAAGGAAAATAAGAAGTGTGCAAACAGGAGAAATGGGAGCTAGTAAGAGATGTCACTTTACAGATCAGTACATAAAGGTCACCCTCCAGGCCCTGCTCAAAATAGGTTCAAGAATTCCTGTTACATGGGGGCGGGGCCAGCTGTCAAGAAGAACGGGTGTGCTGGACGACTCTCCGGAACGTCTGCCTTCGTTTCCGATCGCTTGACAGACCTTTTGAGGTCCCTGGTTCCTTGGAGGGGGACCAGGAACAATAAGGTGTCCTGAGGAGCAGTCCCTGGCGGCGGTTGGGACTGGCGAATTCGGGAGAAGCCTTGGTAAATTGAGCGGAGGAAGAAGCCGGCCGTCAATGGCAGCTGTAAAGAAATGACAGCTGCCAGCTGGCCGAAGTGTAGTGGTGGTATAGCTGGATGGAGACATGACAGCTCCAGTCAAATGCAATCTGAATAGTGATCCTGACATTGTAAGAACGCTACGGAGGATTTCGAAGGAAAGTTGAAGATTTTGAATGCCCACAACAGGGGAGGAGGGATTTTCCCTCGCTTCTTAAAAAGCAGTGAAAAGGAAGATTTGGGCTTAAAAAGTCTACCTATACAGCGGAAACATTATGTTGGTTGGACTTAAGGAGAAAAGGAGTCTCTTTTTTCTTTCTTTATTTCAAGGAAGGAAAGTTTAACTTTGAAAGGCAAGCTTGCTGCAAGTCACAGAGTGAAAGCCTGGAAGAAACTAAGGAGGTAGACATTTTGAAATAAACAAACAAACAGAATACCAGAGACAAAGCCAAAGAGACAGCTGCTGGTTGAACTGAGAATAGCCACAAGAAGAGGGAAAAAAGGGAAAGTGATTGTTGAGTGTGTCCAGTCTCGCCTGTAAATGTCAAGTACTTATCTGTGCAGAAACTTTTCACTTTAAGTGATAATTCTGATATTCTGGAAAATATTATAAAAACTATAAATAAGTGGGGAGGTTGGTTTGGAGAATTGAAAAAAATGTCTAGTATCCCCAATCTTACAAGGGTTGGAATAGGGAGCAAACAAACAACACAGACTACATTGTTGGAACCAAGCCCTGCCAGGCAAAGAACACTAGAAGAAATGGCACAAAGAGATAGGATGAACTCATTTAGAGACTTGCAACAAATGTTGCAAGCAATGCAAGAGATGATGTGCAAAAATCATGAAGATTTAGAAAAAGAAATAGGAGAAGTAAGGAATGATACAGGGGAACTTAAGGATAAAATTAAGTCAATGGATGGGAAATTCGAATCTTTCCATCAGCAGATGATGAAAAATGAACAAAAAATATTGGAAATGGAGGAAAGGATGGATAAAGAAGAGCAAAGAGTAGATGAAATGAATGAGAGGTTAGTTCAGACTAACAAAGAATTAGAATCTACAGTTATTTCCCTGGAACTTGAGAAAGCTGCTCATTATTTACAGTTTCAAAATGTATATGAGATGAAAGGTGAAGACCTGCCAATAATAATGACGGATATACTAGTGGGGACCTTGGGGTCTAGCAGAGAAGAGATGGCCAGCAAGATAGATGAGACTTACAGAATCCACATGAACTATGCAAGACGGCACAATCTTCCCAGCAAAGTACATGTTAAATTTATTAAGAAATCAATCAGAGATGAAATCCTATTCAGGGTCAGAGATGACTCACTGGAGTACCGAGGTAGACAACTGATTGTACTCAAACAAGTACCTAAAAGTGTGAGAGATTTGAGAAGGTCCTACCAACAAATAACTCTTAAATTGGCGAGAAAAAATATCAATTTTAAATGGTTGGGACCCTGGAAGGGATTCTTGTTACATGGCAGGAGAAAAAGTTCTGTTTAGACTTAATGGATAAAGCAGAAGAATTTTATAGAAAAAACTTTGGCAGTGAGGAAGACCTAGTTGAAAGAGAGGTAAGAGAGGAAGGAGAAACACCAGCCCAGGCCACTGAAGGAAAGGAAATGCAACCTAAAGGTAAGCAGGTTGAGATTAGAGAGGATATTGACAATGGGAAAAATGAAGGGAAACATGATGAGAATAGACCTAAGGAAATTAAAGAGGCTAGACCAACAAGATTGCTAGTGGAAAAAGAAAAGTATTTACAATCTCAAGAGTCTAGGCCGACAATAATAACCAGATCCAAATATAGATAAAGAGGGGAAAAAAGGTGTTGAATTCATATCCATCAATGTTAATGGTCTCAACTCTCCAATAAAAAGGAAAAAGTTTTTAAATAAACTCAACAAGATGAACTTAGATATAATTATGCTACAAGAAGTTAATATAAAAAACAATATCAATATTTATTAAACTGCCCTAAATTGAGAAACATGTTTGCGGCACTTTCACAATACAAGAAAGGAGGAGTGGTAGCATATATCAAACAGGAAATTTTGGCAAAGCAAATTTATAAAGATGAAGAGGGTAGAATTTTAGTAGTGGAAATACTTTTTAATAAAATAAAAATTCTCCTTGTGGGAATTTATGCCCCGAATGAGGGGCAGAAACAATTCTATAAAAAACTACATAACATTATTAATCAATTGGAATATGACAACATTTGTATAATGGGAGACTATAATGCAATTGTGGATAGACACTTAGACTATAAATGTGGAAAGAGTAGAAAAAGTACCAGAGGAACAATACCTGATACATTCCTAAAAATGGTAGATGAGCTTAATATCCAGGATACTTGGAGAGGGAGGAATTTAGAGAAAAACAGTTTTCATTCTATTCTGGATGTCATCAATCATGGTCCAGAATTGATATGGTGTGGATGTCAGCAGACTTAAATTTAGAGGTAGAGGATATTGTAATTGATACAAACTCCTGGGCTGACCATAATCCAATTAGAATCAGATGGAAAGGGCAAAAAAGAATGAGGAGATGGACCTTGAAAAGGGCAATCCTAAAACATAAAGAATTGAAATTGAAATTGGAAGAACAAATGGACCTGTTTTTTAAGACAAACAAAAAGGAAGATACAAACTTATGGGATACAGCCAAAGCTTATATGAGAGGTGCTGCAATTTCTTCTATGGCCAGGGAAAACAAAATTAAAACACAATGACAAAGACACTTAGAAGAAGAACTAAGTAGAGTTGAGGAAAATTTACAAAAGGAACCACAAAGACGTGATTTGAAACAATAGATAGACCTAATTAAACATAAGATGAACATCATTGAGAAGGAAGAATTAGGACAGCAGATAAAACGTACTAAACAAAAAAATTTTGAAAATGCCAATAAACCGGGGAATGGCTGGCCTATAAAATTAAAAAACATAATAATAAACAGAGGATTACCAAACTTTGTAATGCAGAATGATATGGTGTACCAGAATGAAGGAAAGAAATTAGTGGCATATGAGTTCTATAAGAACTTTTATAAAGATGATGAATGGAGAAATAATGATGACATTGTACAGTATTTACAAACAGCTGACCTACCGAAAGTGTCAGAAGAATTTAAAACTCTGTTGAATAAAGAGATAACACCTTTAGAATTTTCTGAGGCAATTAAGAAACAAAAAAATAACAAAGCACCTGGGCCAGATGGTCTACCTGCAGAAATGCATAAAATCATACAAGAATCTTTAAGCCCAATGCTGTTGGAACTATTTAACGAGGTCTTAACAAAAGCTAAAATAGCAGCCTCATGGGAAGAAGCTCTTCTCACTCTAATTCCTAAGGAAAACGCAGACCTGGTGCATATTAAAAACTATAGACCCATTTCATTATTAAATTCGGACTATAAGATTTTTATGGCCATAATGGCGCAAAGACTTGAAAGATTCCTAGCAGATTTTATATATTCTGATCAAAATGGATTTTTATCTAAAAGATACATAAGAAACAATGTCAGGATTGTTTTGGATATATTGGAGTATTATGAGGTATACAATGAAAAGCAAATGGGTTTAATTTTCCTCGATGCACAAAGAGCATTTTACAATGTGAAATGGGATTTTATGCTCAATCAATTGTTGTATATGGACTCTGGGGAAAATTTTATAAATATGTTTAAATCAGTTTATTTTAATCAGGTAGCAAAAGTAATAATTAATGGAGAATTGACCGATAGCTTTCCAATTCAAAAAGATACAAGGCAAGGTTGTCCGTTATTGCCATTGTTGTTTATATTATCCCCAGAGGTATTAATCAGAGTAATTCAGAAAGATGAACAGATCAAAGGTTTAGAGATCAAGAAAGAAACGTTTAAAATGCAAGCTTTTGCAGACGATTTAGTTTTTATAATTGAAGAGCCATTACAATCAGGGACAAGTTTGATGGAAGTATTGAGTAAATATGTGGAAATAACAAGTCTAAAGATACATAAAGAAAAAACTAAAATGCTCATCAAGAATATTACTAAAATACAGAAAAATGAATTGGTTGACAGAATAGGTATTCAAATTACAAATAAAATAAGCTATTTAAGGATACAACTAACTGCTAGATGCGTTACACTCAAGAGAGATAATTATGATAAGCTAATTGAACAGATTAAAACTGATTTAGATACCTGGACCAACCTACAGCTCTCCTTTATGAGCAGAATAGCTGTAATCAAAATGAATGTGCTATCGAAAATTTTATTTTTGTTCCAATGTATAAAATTTTATCCATAAAATTGAATAAGAAATTTTTTCAAAACTTTAACAAAACTATACTCAAATTTATTTGGCAAGGAAAAAAAAGCAAAGGTTAAATTAAAATTATTGCAGGATTCGAAGGAAAGTGGGTGACTTGGCCTCCCTGACCTGGAAAAATACTATCAGGCCATAGTATTATTATGGGTGCGAGATTGGATACTTTTGAAGAATAGGAGATTATTATGTCTGGAAGGTCATGATTTACAAATAGGATGGCATGCTATGTTATGGGACCAGAAATATAAGACACACAAATATTTTCGAAGGCATTATATCAGATGAGCTTTAATTGATGTATGGGTTAAAACCTGGCAACCAAACTATACTTAAGTCCCCAGCTGGATTTCATCATTAGAAATGCATGTACATCCAAAGTTTATCCAATTAGGGAAGATTATAACATATAAAAACGTACTAGACGAGAAAGGGGAATTGAAACCCAGGAAAATTCTTAAAGACGAAGGGATAGAACTAGAATGGTGGACATACCTTCAACTACAGGTGAGATATTGGAAAGATAAAAAAGAATTAGGCATAAAAATAGAACCGATAGGGCTGGATAAAATATTACTAGGTACTGAGGATAAAATGATTAAAAAGCTATATCATTATTTGTTAGATCAGGCAATGTATGAGGAACAGGTAAAAGAAACCATGTTAATGTGGAGCAGGGATTTTGATCTCAACTTTGATCTGCATATCTGGCCAGAATTATGGGTACGAAATAGGAAGCTTACTTTGGCCACCTCCTACAAAGAAAACCTCTACAAAATGTTCTACAGATGGCATCTCCCATCCACAAGATTAGCTAAAATGGGTCCAAATATTTCTTCCACGTGCTGGAAATGTAAATTGGCAAGAGGGACATATTACCACATGTGGTGGGAGTGCTCAAAAGCCCGTGACTTTTGGAACAAGGTTAAAAAGTGGCTGGAAGAAATACTAATGATAGAGGTAGAGCTAAAACCAGAACTCTTCTTGCTAGGCATAACTACGCAGAAATACGACAAAGGGATATTGTACTTGATGCTACATATTCTCACGGCTGCTAGATTGGCGTATGCACAAAACTGGAGGAATAAAGAAATTCCAACAGAAGAAGAGATTTTATATAAAATCTTATCGTGTGCTAATATAGATAGGCTCACAATGGAAATGAAGGACAAGACAGAGTCAGATTACTTTGAAATCTGGGACAAATTCTATTGTTGGTGTGAATGAAGGAGAACTATTCGGGTTTTAAGTTAGTGTTAAGATAGAGATATATAAAACTGTATGTCAGTAATTAGAGAAACAAATTAGAGACTGTATTGTATAGAAAAATGTGTATATAGAGAGATTAAGAATTATATGTATGATGAGAAACAAATTGTTAGGAATATATACACTGGAATGTTACGTTATGTCCATCCTTGTTTTAACTGTTTTATAAAAAAAATGCTTTTTAAAATTTTTTTTAAAAAAGAAAAGAATTCCTGTTACATCTAAGAACTCATCTCTGCAGGTTTTCTTCTAAAAAACAAAAATTGTTGCAGGTCATGTAAGATATCTTTCCCAAAACAGAGGTTCTTTTGTCAAACTACCAAGTTTGCTGAAATGATGAAACTGGCCCTGTGAAAGTGACCTCTTTCAATAAATGGTGTTATAGTATGGAGTAGTAATTCCAGTATTGGATTGCAATTGGGAGAGGGGGATAATTCAAATCCTTATTGAACTTTAAAGCTCACTAAGTGAGCTGAGGTCTGAGCCAGCCACACTGTCTTGTCTAGCCTTTTTCAGATGGTGGTTCTAAAAATAGAAACAAGAACATTGAGAAAAATCAAGTCATTACTTTTTCCTCTTTGTGAAGAAAATACAAAATACTAGACAACCTGTGACCTCATCATTTCAGACATTGCTTTACCTAAAAAAAGAGAAACAGAACGACCCTGGGTGGACAATAAAGTTTTGGGAGTGGAACCGACTTCCAACTTTTCTTGTGATAAACTGGTAGGAAGCATTTGAAAAGAGAAAGTCGACTTTCAATCCCACAGGAATAATGGGTCTTGGCCACAATTTTGGTGAATTCTTGAGATATACAGTGCTGACATCAGCTCAGAAGACTTCCTGCTGCCCTCTCTTGACTGGCAGGGAGCATTTTTATTTATATTTATAACCTAGGCTGTAGTTTCCCTTCCCCTCATGATCCTCAGCAGAACCCCTCCTCGGCTGACCTGCAGAACTGCCTGCCATTTTGCTAGGGGAAGAGGGAATCAAGTGAGCTACTGACTGTGAAGAAAACTGTATCTCTGCTTCACTTTCCAGTGTGCCCCCAAGGATCACTTCCCTCCAGGGAGGAAGAGGGCTCACTGAATAACTGCCAGCATTCTCCAGCCAGCCTGCTTCACCAGCAGGCATCCAATTTTCCCCCTCAACCTTCCCTCACCACCCACCACTATTAAGAGATTTCAAATTTTGGCCTTCTTTCCTAAGCAGCTACTCATCTATCAGGCCTTGCTACTGGTTGATTGGATACAGAGGGAGATGGGGAAAATGTTGGGGATATGCCTATGAGAATTTTGTGACCTCAGTTGATTGCAGCCATGTGGCAGGGTGGTAGCACTAAAGCTCGCTACAATTTTGCCAATTAGAGTCATGGATTCCAAATTTTGGACACATTCTGCAAGTTGGCCCATTTGAGGTAACTTGGTTCAAACATTGTTGGCCTGTGATGCACTATTTCATCCAATTGAAGTTTACAAACATTCAAACAGGTACAACAGTTTTAATTGTGTATAGGTCATCAGGATGACTTCAGTGATCACCAATTGACTAGCTATGGCATGATCCATTTTAAAAAAAACGATAAAATGCTTAGGCATTTTAAATAATAGCATGAAAGAAAAAATGGTCATGGAACTGATTAGAAAGCCAGTCTTGAAATTTTGAAATTAATTTAACCTGGCATTCAAGATCTTGTGCTGAAGGGTAAATCAGGTTGAAACACATAGAAACCATGCGCATGATGGTATCAAATGTCATTTGTATACTAGTGGAAAATTACTAAGGAAATCAAATGCAGGCACATTTGATTTCTAAGGGTAAAGCTTCTAAAAAATGAGGATAAAAATAAAATTGAGAGAGAAATAAATGATTAAAAGCAAAAAGCTGGTTAAGTAGATTGTGGGACTTTGTGAGGCTACTTGTCCACTGTAGGAAAGCGAAAGCAAACAAATTTGCATGTAGGCTGATACATTTTTTGTATTTATCTTTACTGCCAAATATATAATATAAAACTGTGCCTGAACTGACTTTCAGGAATGCACTCAGCCAGATAATAAAAGATGAAGTTTCAGACTTACTGATCTAAATCAAGGCATTAAGTCCAAATGGTATTCAACTGAAAGTTCTATCATAGCTGAGCCAAAATACAGTAATTAAAATTATTGTTTTCTTTTTCTGTAACAGATGCTCCAGTTTTTCTACTTATTTTCAGGGAGCTTGAGAGTTTCTTTCACATTTTTGTTAATGTTCTCTGGCATATTCTGTTTCCAGATCAACTAATTTTGTATACCCTTATCTATTGCACTTCCTGTTATCTGTCTGGAGATTTTCTGACCAATTTGAAAAAAATCCAATGAGAAATGGCCTCATGATGTCTTTTCCCAGGCCTTTCATGAAGTTACAGAAGTGAGGCAGGAACAGAAGCAGACCCTGGCAGAGATGATTGCACAGGAAAAGCTTTAAAATTCACACATATCCTCTGGTCACTTCAGCAAGTGCAAAAACTTCACACCTCTTACGAAATTTGAAACATTTATACAATTTGGAAAGTGCATTTATTTCTAGCACCTTGAATGAGATACGACAGGACATCAGCAAGATCATTTTCATTTACAGTGTAAGTCCTAAAACTCAAATAGAAAATTGATGACAATCTTAAAATATGTAACAAAACCCTCACTTACTGTATCAGAGAACTAGAAAGGTGGTCTTAAGAAGAAATGTATACTTAGATCAATATTTTTTTTCCCAGATAAATACAAGGAAAGCATCAAAAAAGACAAATTTGTTAAGTAAATATAAGAACAAGCTTTGCTGAGGAAAACATCAACACTGGCTTCTCCAAAAATAAGTTTCTCCCACTGATCTTTTAAAGTAGAACAGCAAATATAAGAACTGGAGTAATCCAGTCAGTGTTAGTTAGCCTGACTTTTCAAAAAGTTATGAGTAACCGTAACAATCCCAGCAAATAGTAATACAATATTTTGGTAAAAAGCAAAAAGGATTTCTGTCCAGGAAGCAATGCAAAGAATACTTCTCTCCTCCCTGCCAGCTATATCAGAACTTAGTCTGTTTGATATAATTTGATGTAGAATAGAATAGAATAGAATAGAATAGAATAGAATAGAATAGAATAGAATAGAATAGAATAGAATAGAACTGGAAGGGACCTTGGAGGTCTTCTAGTCCAGCCCTATACCATCTCAGACAGGTGACTGTCTAGTCTCTTCTTAAAAATCTCCAGTGATGGAGTGCCCATGATTTCTGGAGGCAAGTGTTCCATTGGTTGATTGTCTTCACTGTCAGGAAGTTTCTCCTTAATTCCAGGTTGCTTCTCTCTTTGATCAGTTTCCAACCGTTGTTTCTCATCTTTCCCTCTGGTGCTCTGATGAACAACGTGGCCCCCTCTTCCTTGTGGCAGCCCCTCAGATACTGGACTACTGCTATCATGTCTCCCCTATTTCTTCTTTTCTTTAGATTAACCAAACCCAAGTCCCGCAGCCGTTCTTCGTATGTTTTCGTCTCCAGGCCTTTGACTATCTTAGTTGCTTTTCTCTGAATTTTTTTTCCAAACTTTCAACATCATTTTTGTGATATGGTGACCAAAATTGGCTGCAGTATTCCAGGTGTGGCCTTACTAGGGTTTTATAAAGCGGTACTAATACTTCATGTGATCTTTATTCTATGCCTCTGTTTATACAACCCAGGATTGTATTAGCTTTTTTGGTTGCTGCTGCACACTGCTGGCTCATAGTCAAGTGATCATCCACTAGGATTCCAAGGTCCCTCTCACAGTTACTGTTTTTAAGCCAGGTCTCACCCAATCCATACTCATACCTTTGATTTTTCCTGCCTAAATATAAAACTTTCTCCACACTGAAACTCATTTTGTTGGGTAGGGCCCATTGTTCAAGTTTGTCTAGATCTTTTTGATCCTGAGTTTGTCTTCTGGGGTGTTGGTTACTCCTGTCAATTTAGTATCATCTGCAAATTTGATGAGTTCCCTTTCAATTCCCTCATCTAAATCATTTATGAAGATATTGAAGAGTACTGGGCCTAAGACGGAACCTTGTGGTATCCCACTGCTAACTTCTCTCTATGTTGATGTAGTACCATTGAGGACTACTCATTGAGTATGGTTTGTCAGCCAGCTACAGATCCATCTGGTGGTGATGTTGTCTATTCCACATTTTTCTAGCTTACCAAGGTTGTGGTCTACTTTATCAAATGCCTTACTGAAATCTAAGTATACTATGTCCATAGCATTTCACTGGTCTACTAATTTACTCACTTTATCAAATAATGAAATAAGATTGGTTTGGCATGATCAGTTTTTAACACACCTGTGCTAGCTATTGGTTATGACTTTGTTTGCTTCTAGTTGTTTGCAGATCTGTTTTTTGATTATCTTTTCTAGGATCTTCGCAGGTATTGATGTTAAACTGATTGGTCTGTAGTTTCCTGGGTCTGTTTTTTTTTTCCTTTCTTGAATATGGGAACCACGTCAGCTCTTTTCCAATCCACAGGTACTTCCCTGATGCTCCAGGATTTTTGAAAGATGTGGTGCAGTGGTTCTGAGATAACATCTGCCAGCTCTTTCAGAACTCTGGGATGTAATTTGTCGGGTCCCCGTGATTTATATTTGTTAAGGTTGGATAGGTGTTCTCTTACCATTTTCTTGCTTATTTTAATTTTTGTTTCTAGTATGTCTTTTGCAGTGGTTTTTTTCGTATGTTGAGCATAGTTTCTTTTTGTGTGAAGACTAATGCAAAGTATGAGTTAAGCAGCTCTGCTTTCTCCCTGTTGCCTATTATCTCCTTGCCATCTTCTCTCTTTAGTGGGCCTACAGTTTCTTTGACTTTTTTCTTGTTGTTAATGTTGGAAGGAACTTTTTTTATTATTATCTTTGATTTCTGTTGCAAGTCTTTGTTCGTTCTGAGCCTTTGCTTTCCTGACTGTATTAATAAGCCATCTGGAGTTAGGAATTATCAGTGTGATTGACAAAATGAACAAGGCACAGCATTAAAAAAAAATCATTCAGACTTAAAGAGTAAGTATGAAAATGGCTGATGTCATTTAATTAAAAAAAAACCATGTCAAATTATGGAGATTGGGGCAAAACCTCTAGTCCTCCCTACCCCAAGTGAACAGTGATTGATAAGGAAAGTGGTTTTAAGGTGCTTGATGGACAGTCAATTCAGCATGTTATCTTCTTTACAAAGGTAGGCTTCACCTAGCAGATCACTTGCAAAAGAACAGAAAATAAAACTAGCACTGTTGTATTGCCTTTTTATAGATTTGTGATATGACATCTTAAATATCTGGGTACAGTTGTCATTACTACACCTGAAAAAGAAAGCTGGAAAAGGAAGTCCATGTGATTAAGGTACTTGAAAGGTTTAGAAACTGTTTAAAGAGCAAAGAGTGGAGAGGGATGCAGATGAATACAATTGTGCACTGTGGAAAAAGAAATCAGGAGATTTTCTTTTTTCCCCAAAAATTCTCAGATCCTGGATCACCCAGCGAAGCTGAATGGTAGTGTTGGTGGGGTTGGAATACATAAAAGAATATATATTTTTCTCACAATAATGTGTGGAATGCATTAGTGCCAGAAGTCATGACAGCTACCAACTTTGATCACTTTAAAAGAGGATTAAACATATTCACGGATATTAAGGCTGGCCATGGTTACAAATCATGCTGAGTGTACATTACCCACAATATTAGAAAGAGTAGGACTGTTTGGAATAATTTGTGGGAAATGCAACAGAAGCTTTCTATTCTGTTCCCATTTTGCTCGTAGCTCACCAGTGGTAACAAGTTGGCTATTGTATGGGACTTTGGTTCTCATCAAACACAGCTCTTTTGATATAAATATTGATCTGATTGCCATCTAACTATGGATGTCTCACATCCATTAAGGTAAAAACAAAAAATAAAAAATGCAACTAGATATTTTGACTTAACTCCACAAGTATCGATGGAAGGAAGATAAGATAGATCTCTGCAGTTACAAGAATAAAATATATATTTTTATTGCTCAGCTTTACACTGGAAATTATTCAGTATGCTCTTACAAGCCAGGTCTTCAATGGAACATATTTTTTAAGACAGGAACATTAATGTGGCATATATTAGTACCTTTTTCAGACATGTAATAGATAAGACAGTCTTCTTTACATCACTGTCCTGTTTCTTTATTACACTACCACACTGTATATCTATGTACATGCATGCACACAAATAGGCACATGTTTTCTGGTGTGCAAATAGTGGCTAGCAGCTCAGTGCTTATAGTTCAGCAGACACAGTAATACATTAAATGCTCATTCCTTTTGAAAAAGGAACAGGAACCTCCTATGGATTTTTTGTTTGTTTTAAATAAAACCAAGACAAAGGAGAGAAGCAACCTAGAACTAAGGAGAAACTTCCTGACAGTTAGAACAATTAACCAGTGGAACAACCTGCCTCCAGAAGCTGTGAATGCTCCAACACTGGAAGTTTTTAAGAAGAGACTGGACGGCCATTTGTCTGAAATGGTATAGGGTTTCCTGCCTGAGCAGGGGGTTGGACCAGATGACCTCCAAGGTCCCTTCCAACTTTATTATTATTATTATTATTATTATTATTATTATTATTATTATTATTATTATTATTATTATTATACTAAAATAGTTACAAATTCAAGTACCACAGCATAGCAGAAGAAAGATGGAGAAAGAAAGTATATAAGATTTTTTTTTTTTATGATTCTTGCTTGGTAATGCTAATGTATGATGCAGAGAAGGCCTTTGACAATTTAAACTGGGATTTCTTGTTCAAGGAGAGTATGAGTTTTGTAGAAAACTTTATAAAATTGGTAAGATTTGCATTTGTCAGAAGCTACAAATGATTGTTAATGGGGATCTAACAAAACCCACTGAAATACAAAAAAGAAGAAGGCAGGGCTGCCCATTGCCTCCTTTCTTCTTTATTTTGGTAATGAATAGCGATATAAGCCAATATGTGAGGATTGTGGGATTAAAGATTAAAAAAGAAATTTATAAGTTAACAACTTTAGTAGGTGACTGTGTTCATTCTAGAAGATCCTTTAAAGGGAGCTGAAATATGAATGGGCAAATAAAAAATGGTACATTAGCAGGTTTAAAGATTAATAAGCAGAAGATATTAACAAAAATTTGAAAACAGAAAATCAAACAATATTGATGAACAAAATGGTTTTAAGACTGAGAAGAAGGTAAACTATTTGGACATCACTATAACAGATATGAATTGTATGTTATTTCAAATAACTATGTTAAGACATGGAATTAAGTTTAAAATGGTATGTTAAAATGAGAGAAATTACAACTGTCGTTGCAGGAGAGAATTTCTGTGACAAAAATGAATGTCTTGCCTAGAATGATGTTTTGTTTCAGACAATATCTGTTTTGACAACTGATCCACCATTTAAATAGTGACAGAAGGATATATCTAAATTTGTGTATTGTGGAAAAAACATGAGTTAAGTAAGAATAAGGCATTAAAAGATGCAAAGAAAACAGAAGGATTGGGTTCATCTGATTTGAAGTTGTATTTTGCAGCTTGTTGTTTTGTTTAGATGAAAGAGTGGGTGCTTCTGAGAAACAGAAGGCTTTTGGAGTTAGAAGGACATGACCTGAGATTTGGGTGGCATGGTACAATAAAGTCAAGGTTAATGTAGATTTTAAAAATCATTATATTAGATGTACTATATTGAAAGTATTGAATATATATAAACCCAGGTTGTACCCCAAAATATCTTTGTAGCTTTCTGCAGAATAAACATTTTATAGACAAGAAGTAATAGGCAAACACAAATGGCTAACTTATAATGAGATACCAAATTTTGTCAAGGAGAGTATAAAATAAAATCATGAGAAGAACTAGTGGCAGAGGGATATAGTTGTCAATGGTATTCTCATTTACAATTATTAGAAAGATTTAAAGTAGACAAACAAATGTAGTTTTGAACATTGTTAAGACTGAGTTTGAAATAGAATTGTGTAACAATGATGAACATGTAATTGTTAAAATGTATAAGCCTTTACTGAAATTTGAAACAAAAGAATAAGTGCAAGAATGTATGATAGTGAACTAAAATTTGGGTTTAATTTTATTTTATTCAAATGGAACAATGGAAAAATGTGATTAAAAGGTTTAAAAATTAAACTATGTTATCATCTTGAAGAGAATTTTTATAAAATGATGTACTGTTGGTATACATTACCAGAGAAACTATCTAGAATGTATAAAGACAGTTCATATGTAGGAAATCTGAACAAGAAAGGGATATTTTATTATGTTTAACGGATGTGTAAAAAAGCTGAAAATTTGGATTCAAATACATATACTGATTCAGAAGATTGTAAAGATTAATGTATCATTGAGACCAGAGGTTTTCTTTTGGGATTGATGGACAAGCAATGGAAAAAAGTTATATGACTTGTTTTCATACAAGAAAGCTGTGGCAAGATTATTTTATGCCCAAAGATAGAAAGATTTGGCATTACCCACAATAGAGGAATGGTTGGTGAGCTGAAATGGAACTTGCTGAGATGGTCATACTAACTTCTTTGATCAGAGAAAAGATAATACATATCTTTACTATTACTGCAAACCCCTTATAGACTTTTTGGGTAAATAGAAGAAAAGAAACACATGATTTATAGTTCTGAGATTAGACAGCCTAGAATATAGAAAGTAGAGTTATCTTATAACCATATAGGAAGAGGTAAATTTATTATTGTACTCAGGGCGGCTCTAAAGAAGGTTGGAAGCTACTTTGTTATCTTTTTTCTTTCCTTTTTTGCCTTTTTTGTCTTTCTTGCACTTTTACCTTTCTCTTTGATTTCTTTTTTTAACTTTGCATTGGTTTGTATTAATCTTCCTTTAAACTTTTTTTTAACAAGAATTATACCTAAAAAGATAATGTTGATGTATTATGCTCTTGTGGAACAACTTTGGCATTGCTCAGCTGCCTGATCAGACAAATAGTTTGGGAAAAAGGCTCCAAAGTATTGATTTTTAAATGAATGGCTCTATCATTATAGTACCTTCAGGCTCTTGTAAGTTTTTACCTCCATATACTTTTTTGTGCTCAGTTGATGGATGAAGGAAGGAAATCAAAACAAAGAAAGTGACAATATTGCTGTTAAATGTTAAAATTCCTAACCTTCCTGTGGGTTTTAAAAAATATTTCTTGTATTACTCAGTAGACTATTCTAGCTCCCAATTCTAAGTTACTCCAAGTTGGAAAGATATTTGTGTGATCAACTGTTTTAGATATAAATGATAAAACAGGCTTGGTCAGTTTTATATGGTGTGAAAAGGAGGAAGATTATTTTTTTCAAGAGAAGAGCACTGATGTTATCTAGTTGGGTAATGAAACGTTGGCAAATGAACAATCAAGCTCAGAGAATACCAAAGACTCCAATTTTACTAGCAAGCTTCATTTCAAAATGTTCCCAAGCAATGATTCTGAAAATTCTGGCATCAAAATTTGAGGAAATCTGAGACAAACTTCAGGGTTGGAGTGGCCAACCAAGTCATGGTGGAAACAATATCCTTCTTTTCCAAGCACAGAGCCAGGTACTAGGATTCAGTCTCCTTCAATGTAATAAGTCAGTAAATGAATTAATCCTTCCAAATGAGCGAAGTGGAAGATAGCTATAATCTTCTCAGCTTTTGGGTGTTTTTTTCTCACTGTCCCAGATAGGCATTAGCTCCAGTAGTTGGAGGTAAGACATACTGATAATTAAGATTTTACTTATATTTTAAATAAAGTTAAACAAAAATAAAATCGAAGGAGAGCAAGTTGTTCTTATATTAAAGAAACAAATTCACAATCTGTGTCCCAAGGCTTTGATGCCGAATGCTTACGGTAAGTTATAGAGTAAGTTTATCAATTTAATAGACTAATTCAGCAGTGGATACATTTGCTCAACTATACTGATTGGGTCTGTACAACCCAATATTTCACATGAAAAAGAAAAGCACGAGGGTTTTAGGCTCCTATCTCCTCATCAAAATTGCGTTTGAGCAGCCCGGATTCTCGAGCGCGGGGCATCCGCTCAGAAAAAAAATGTAAGTCGAGGAAGGTAATCAGATAGATTTGAGCGCCGGCTTCTCCTTCGTGTGCCCTGAATTCGCTTCGCTTCGCCTCTCCGCCACCTGCGCTCTGCATATGCCTCCGAGATGCAGACCCTCTTCGGGCATACCAGGTTTCCCAGAGGCTGACAGCCCAACCTCTATCTAACTAACCCGGCTGCCGACAGGAGGGCAGCCAGTTGCGAGCACAGAGGAGGGAGGCGGAGGGAGGGGAGAGGGAGCCCGCCTCCTCTTTCCCCCTCCCCCCCTCCCCCCTCCCCCGAGGTTGGACGGCGGTAGAGGCTCTGCAGGCGGCAGCGGCGGTATCATTTCGGGACTGGGCGGCTGCTCGGTCGCTTATCTCCCATCCGCTACTGGAAGGGCCCGGGCATGTCCCCAGCCGAGAGGTAGTTGCTTCGCTTATTACCGCCGCGCCCCCGTGCGCCCGCTTTCCTCGGTTCACTCCTGCATCATGCTTGGGCAGAGCCGCCGGGGGTTGCTGGTGCTGCTGCCGTTCTCCGCGCTCCGCGGCGCAAACCCAGAAAGGCGCCCGGCTGCTCCGGAGCAGTTGAGCTCTTTTCTTTCTTTACCGGCTGCTCCGGTTCCAGCGCAATAACGATGAGGCGGCACCGGTACTTGCTGGAGCGCGGCGCTGCAGACGCCCCGGCCGAGGCTGAGGGCGAAGGCTGCGGGGCCCCCGAGGGCTCGAAGCGGGGCCCTCTGTGCGTGTGCTGCTGCTGCCGCCGCCGCCGCCGCCCCCACCGCGACTGGCTTTACGAGTCGTACTATTGTATGAGCCAACAACACCCGCTGCTTGTCTTCCTGCTGCTCATCGTGATTGGCGCCTGCCTAGTTCTGCTCGCCGGCTTCTTTTTCGCCTCCGGGCTGGTAAGTTGCCCGTAGCTTAGAGTGGCGCTCTTTGGCGGGCAATGAAATTGACCGCTACCTCGAGGAAGCGTCCCTCCTGCCCTCCAGAGTCCCAGACAGACTTGCGGGAGGTGGGCTTCCGTTTCACTGTTAAGAGCTGCCGAGTTCTTGCTCCGAGAAGTAATACCGGACCCGCCGTCTGGCTCAGCTTGGGTCCTCCAGGCCTCGCTCAGGATTTACCCCACTAGAGTTTAGCAGAGAGAATGGACTTTAAGGCTTTGCCCTCGGTCTGTTTTAACGGTGCCCCAGTACATGCGGCCCCAAGCGCTGGCCTTTGAGCATTGTTTTTTTCAAGCCCTTCGAAACTTTTAAATACAGAATTTCCCACCGTCTTCAAATATTAAGAAATCAAGTGACCATTTTATTTTATTCTAAGAAAGGATTGATTGTGAATTGGTAATGTCATCCTTGTCATTATTTGAGTTATTGTCTAAAGCTCCGTGTTGTCTAATACTGAAAACATTTTTCAGCTATTGTATTGTGTATCACATCTATGGAAAGCTTCTGGTTTTCAGAATGTTGATATGAAGGCAAACGCTAATGCTGTCATTATATACCTTAATGGTATTAATTTTTTGAATATCTGGATCCAAAGCCAATTAAAAATATATTTGAGGGAAATGCAGTTAACCCTGGGGTTGCTTAAGTTCAATTTCATTCAGTTTTGTTTTACACTTTGAAAAGTTTGTACAGCACTCACTGTTTTAATGGCACTACTTTAGTATTAGAAGCACTCATTCTTCCAAACATATTCAGGTCTGAATTTATTAATTGTACTCCAGAATCTGCGCTCTTTGCTCCTTTTTCATTTTTATGTCTGATTCCTGCACAAGGGCTACAATCAGTTGCAGTTATTGCTGAGTTTTCACATGGTTTTGCCTCTCTTTAAAACAAGGAGTGGCTTCCATGCCCTGCAATCTTTAATTGTTTGAGTTGTTGTTTTTAAAGCTGATTTTCACTGCAGCCTCCTTTTGATTTGCAAGTCAATATTATTTTATGCAATCATTTCTGTAACTTGTATAGTTCATGTAAATAAAAGAGACTATGCAGTTATTTCCAAGGGTAATTATGTGGTTCTTTTACTGTGCTTGGTCCTGTTAGTTGTCAGTTTTGTTAGTGAAGTATACACATACCAGCAATTTGATCATCGGCCTCGTTCCTTGGAAATAAGTCTCATAGATTTCAGTGAAGTTCACAGCCAAGTAACTGCTTAGGCTTTTAGTCCAAATTTAATTCTTCTAATTCATTTGCTTGGTTTCTCTCCTGCTGACAGATTAACCTTGTTGGCATTTGTTGTCTAAGTGACAAGAGTTTTAAAGCTACACAAATCTTTAGTATCCACTTTTTAAAATGTTTTCATCCCAAAGCAGTCAAAAAGACCATCTCTCTTTCTTCTCGATATATATGGCCAAACAGCATGCCCTATACATTGCAAGGCTCTGTTAAATTTTAAGAAACCCCCAGGTTGCAGAAATTGTCCTCAGGAAGATTTCTTAAGGAAAGGTTACCTCTGAATAAACTGGTGAAAAATTAGTGTCACTTCCGTTCAAAGTTTATTTCACTCAAAGACCAGAATTGAAGAAAACAACCAAGAAACTCTTTAAAAGTAGGAGAGCTAGGCTAGATATGAAACTCAAGCTAAAAGGCTAGAAGAGAATATTATAAATATTAATAGTGTTTATTGCTAGTGCCACTTCTAAGTATAAACTGTGTTTCTAGAGCTAAGAAGAAGAAGAGCATTATTTGAATGTCTTCAATGGCCACAGACTTTGGATTGCAGGGGGAACCTAAAAACAGAGAGGATGGAATTAAGTATCCTGGAGAAGATCATAACTGACTGACTAGGACACTGAACAGAAATAGTCAGTGCTACAATCCACTTTTTATATATACTTGCTCTAATTATTTCATGCAATTAGAAACCTTTTTTTTCAAATCGTCTGTTCTATATATTAGATTGACAATATTATAAACTCATAATTTTCAGCAGAAAGGAAAGTATGCTGAGAGATACTTTTGGCCTCATTCTGGTAATTCCTATGCTCACTACTTCTGTTTGTATTGCAAATAGGAATTCTGATAAAGCAGAAGCCTTGGCCTTTGGAGAGTTTATGTGAACATGACTGAATTCTATGCCAGACAATACTACTCAAACAAAAACTGGCATGGAAAGATGGGGATGTTAAGATCAGGACCAGCATGGACATCCTATGCTCTTTTCAGTATGCAAATACTGGGCACAACATCAAAAGTAAGCTCCATGCTCCTCTATTTTAAAAAACAACAACACAGGGGACTTCTTCCTATAGATTGACATAGATACAAGAAGGATTATCCCAAAACCTGATGTTCAGAAAAATAAGTAGTATAATCATTGACTTACTGTAACCTAAAATAAAATTCTAGAAATTTGGGGGATACTTGTTTTCTTTCTATAAAAAATAATATCCTACCTTTCTAAGGCTTGTGCACCACTCACTTTTTGAATGTTTTCATGTTTAGAGTGAAAAATCTCTGAAGACTATTTGATCATTTTAAATAAAGAGGATTGTCTTATTGCAACCAAGACAAGATCTACACTGGAGTATTTTTGTGCATCAGATGCTGACACTATTCTATCAAAATACAGTTGCTCCTCAGGAGGAGCCTATAATTAATACAATATGATGCTAGCTGTGGTTTAAATAGCACCAGCACACATAATCAATCCATAGCATTAGAAATGCAGGAGAAACAGGAGACGTTAGAAAAGTATTTGTGAGTGTGGAGATCTGCACAGAAACAGAGTTTGAAAAAATATGCAGTTGTTCCTTTTCACATCTCTCTCTTTCTCGCTCTCTCCCTCTCCCCCTCCCTCTCCCCCCATAAATCAGAGATCTCTTTAGTTTTTCAATTGCCCTAGTCACAATTCCAAGTTGGTGGGCCGTGTCTGTCAACACAGTCACATTCTGAACTCACTCCCAACAGTAACAGCTCCATACTGTAATATTCAAGCTTAGTTTACTCAGCAGTGCATGGTAACTGAAGTCACTCAACAGACCAGCCATAAAAGCAGGAAGGGAGGGCGGGAGGGATGGACTATTGAGGAACAGCGATATCAGGGAAATTGGAAAATGTCTTGTGAGTCAGTCAGAAGTCCCAGTGATGGGATAAAATGAATGCAGAGATTAGCCCTCAAAAACCCATTCCAGTACTTTTTAAAGATCTGAATTGAGAGACTGAATGTTGCTGATTCTTCTTTCATCCTACTCTATTCCTTTCCATGGGAAAAATACTTTCTGGATTTTATGTCTAACTTGTTAGGGCAATTTAAATGTTTTCCTGACTCTGAATGTGTCATGAGTGCCCTGAACTGAGAAGCTATTGTGAGGTACGGAAACCAATGTATGCATTGGCAGAAGCTCAGCTGGTTTAGAGAGATATTTTGAATGTTAGAGTTTGGTTTGTCTTTGGCATTCCAAACATGCCATAGGAAGTGGGGGCGAGTTCATTTCTTATATATTTAGGAGGCTTTTTTTCTCACTGGTTAATAACACAAATGGTAGGAGGAGAGGGAGAAAGAATTATCCACATATTATTTTGTCCATAACAACAGTTTTCTCTTACAGTCAAAAGAAAAGTTGTCCTTGGTTCTGTTTGCCATTATATGATAAATTGGAGATTTTAGGGTTATTGGGAAATTTCTTGCTTAAACACTTTTTTGTCTGAGGTACCTCTTACCAAGAAACTATTCATGGTCAAACATTTTTTTGGTCTACATGTCAACAATCTCTTGTTTACAATACATTGCATAATATATTGCATTGAAGATAAATTCAAAGTTATTACTTTGTCATTAGAAAGTTTAAAACACCAGCTAATGTTTGTAAATTGTGTGTGGTTATTCATACCACAATATTCAATTGTTTCAATACATTGATAAAGTCAAAAAATAATGTTAAATTCCTTATTTGCAAAATAGTTTGAAACATTACATTTATTATTATGCAACTGCTGTGTAATTTGCAGCACAATTTTCAGTATTTTTAATATTAAAATATAATGAGAACCTTTTTTTGCTTTTTAACAATTTAGTAATCAGTTCAATAATTATCTGACTATTTATTTGGATCTGTAAGACACTTTTCTTAATTTTTTTGTATAAAAATTATTGCAATGTATAAATTTCAGTTTATAATTAATGAAATACCCCATCCCACCCCGTGCAGTTTATACTGATTAAAGCTCATATTACTAGGGATTTTACTTTTGCTCTGATATGCCAAACAAAATAACAGATCATACATAGTAGCCACCTAAAAAATATCTTTCATAAAACCTTTAATCTCTTATAACTGAGCCTGTAAACTAAATATCTATTTAATTCAATGTATTCTACTAGAATAATGGCAAGTCTTATTTATATGCAGAAATGGTATAGATACAAATCTTCTAAACATGTGCAATGCAGGAATTCTGCTTTCTTAATTTGAGAATTTCCCTTTCAGCTTGACTCATTAGAATATTACATTTTTTAACATATAATTTCTTAAACAATTAAACATTTCATTTCATAGATCAATATTAGAGAGGAAATTGCAGGTTAGAAATGTGGGACATTCCAATGACAACTCTGAATATTTTTCTTTTGTATTATCCCATTACTTTTTCTACAACGAAGTACATATCCTACCTTTTAATTCTTGATGCAAGAAAAATAAAAACTGTTAAGGTCTATTTTAAAGAAGAAATGCTTCAATGTTGAGCATATGTTTTCAAGTGAAAAGAATGAACTCCCCCTGCAGGTTTCCAAAAGTTCCTTATTAACTAAGCATTATATATTATTTTTATTTTCAGGAGCTACTTACTGTTCTGTCTGGCCCCTCTCAGCTCATTAAAATCCACATAAATATGTCTTTAAGAGGTTTATTTAACACATTTCAAAAGAATTCACTTCAAAGCACGCTGCTGGCATTTTGCTGGCAGAAACAGCCAAGTCTCATTTATTTACATTTAGATTAAAACATGCTCCTTCCACCCCTTCCAATTAACTCACTCTTTCTTTATCACATTGTCCAAGGCCTCATTATTCTCCCGTAGATTTCCAAAACATCAGAAGACTGAATTCAAACGCACGGCTCCAGATATCAGGCTACTCCTTGATTAACGTTGCTCGTGACAAAGGCGTAGTCTCTCTGTCCCCTTCTAATATAGTTTCCGATACGTCACTTCCCCCCATTACTTCCTTTTCCCACTTAACTGACACCTTCGTTTATCAAACCTTCGGAATCTCGGATCAAGCCATCTATCTTCTTGCTCCAAATCTGACCCCTCACTTTGCGAATCTGACCCAGACTGCCTGTAAATCTCCTCCCTGTCTGTCTCAGCTGCCGGGAGGGGAAAATACCCAGAGGGGCCTGGCTGCTCTTCCTCGGCTGCCGGGAGGGGAAAACACCCAGAGGGGCCTGGCTGCTGATCCTCATCCTCTGATACTTCCCAAGCTGGTCTAGGGACACTCACAACACTTACTTATACTTGAGATTAATGCATTAAAATCAGGAGGTGTGTGGCCTCATCTCCAGCCTAATTTTGGGAGGGTAACTTCTGTAGGCAAACTGTTGAAAGTTCACAAACTTTAATTGTTTCTTTTAATACCACTGTCAACTGAAACTTTTCAATTTTTCAGGAAAGTATAATACAACCAAAGCCATTGAGAATCACTCTCCCACTCCCTCCATCCTTCTGTCTAAAATTACATGATATTTACTGAGAAGTTAATTTTCTAGTCCACACGCATTTCCCAGCATGACATTGGGATTCTGTTTTTCAAAAGGCAGCGCGATTTTTGAAGAGCAGTCTCAGAAAAAAATCATAAAACAGTTTCTCTTTTCTTTCATTCTATTTAATTGTACAACCAGTTTTCAAGCAGGAGAGGATAACTCAGAATGCAATACTTGCTGTGATTATGCTACTGTTAATTTCAACTGGATTTATGTTATATACAATGCCATTTCATTATATTCATGGTTTTTTGGCTTCTCAGAAATTAATTTTAATAAGTTTTTGCATTTCAGAATTATAAAATTGTTATCAACACATTTGAAATAGCAGTTTTTTTCAAAAAGATATTCATAGTTTGCTGACATCAATACATATAAACAATTAGTTGGCATTAACAATATCATTCAGGCTCTCTTCAGACAAGAAAAAAATATGATAGGAAAGGAGAAAACGATTAGACTGTGCCCCTGACACTGCTCCTGGATCTTTACACGTTCCTTGGAATAGCTCATCAAATGCTAGGTGTGCAGAAACTGTTCATGTGATGTGTCAATCTTCCCTACCCTTATTGTGAATATTTGGCCATATTTAAATATTTGGCCATCTATCTGAAAAGGGGACAGGTGAAGACTACCCATAAAGAAATCAGTAGAGCTTACAGTCAGTGCTGGGGTACAAAATATGTGCTATACATCAGGGGTTCCCAACCCGCGGTCCATGGACCGGTACTGGGCCCCGGCATGCCAGCAACTGGTCCGCACAGACAAGCAAATCCCCATCTGCGGGATGCAGGCAGCACACAAAACCATGCCCCCTCCGGTCTGCGGAAAAACCTCTCTCCAAGTAACTGGTCCCTGGTGCCCAAAAGGCTGGGGACCTCTGCTACACATGGCTTCCCTTTTCTTTTTTCCCCAGTATATAGAAGTAAGTTCCTTGATATCTTAGATAATTTTACAAAAAGATCTAGGAGATTCTAACAATTTCTTGAAAAAGCCTCATTGCTGGAGTACTCTGAGCAGAATAAATAAATAAATAAATTGATCTCACGAGACCTTTGGTAGCACTACGATGCACTCCTGCAGGAACTGAATTTGGCCCCCACTCTTGAGGGAAGCAAATGTCAAAATGGACTTGTGATGTCAAAATATAAACTTTGGCTCTTTTCTACTTGCATCATGATGTCATATACCAGCACATAAAAGTTGACCATTTGTTGTGATGTCATGGTACAGATTTTATTTCATCAATTTGAAGTTGTGCTGGACACTCACGCTCTTATTAATTGTATTTAGAAAATTTGTAAAGACACTTCTCTGTCACCAAACTTTAATTATTAGTGAATGTTTGAGTTGACTTTAGCTGCCTTGTTACCACACCTACAAATACAGTCCCAACTATATTTGTGGCAATCACAATTGGGACCAGCAACCCACTTGTTAAACAAAGTGATGGCTAAGTGAAACAACAATTGTGCTTATGATCTGTCTTCAACTTTCTGTTGCTTTGCAGACCTGCAAATGTCATAAGTATGAAGACTGATCACAAAGTTATTTCTTCATCACTGTTGATGACTGTAAACAGTCGCTAAATAAGGCAGTTGCTAAATGAAGACCTTTTGTGTTACAAATAGGTGTAATGAGAGCCAATACCAGGATTAGATTTGTGATATTTTTCAGCTGAAATTTTATCTGGTAATATGATTTGTAACTGGTCATGTTACCACTTGCAGAACTGGAATTAAAATGCAGAGCAGACAACATTGTTATCATTGTCGTCATCATCACCATTGTCGTCCTCATCCTCATAATCAATATTTCCACCTTCCTATTTATAGAATATTTAACATATCTAACACATCTCACAAATACAACAAATAAATAAATAAAATAAAACAAGACAAAACTATATTCAGATGCATACAGTTCTAACAAACCCTTTTAGGGGAATGTATCCAGACCATCCTGAACTACCATTACTTGATTTTATCTGCTGGGTATGATTGAGAAGGAGAACCAGAACTATTATATTGCATAACAGAATTTCCAAGATCCAATCCACTAGGGTATTTAAGAGGACACCATGGTCAATGATACCAGAGATTTCATAAAATTAAGAACGTCCTTGAATTTCAGAACCTCTCCCCTTGAACTTATTAAAAGAAACAAATGCAATCCTATGAATGTCTGCTACAATCCAATTGTGTTTATTCCTGGGTAAGCCTATTCAGGTTTGCAATCCCTGTTAATGAATCAAAAGAATGATAAAATTTCCCCTGCCTTTTAAATAATCTTTTGGTTGTTTTCTTTTGTGATATTCATGTTTATTTGATGACAGATATTTTTTAAAAAAATATTTGGCTGGAAACAATTTTCCTTTCTTTTACAATTAGATACTCTCATTTCTACAACATGCTTAACTAAATCAAGAGGAGAGGACATAGCCTGTCAGGAAAATACTATAATCCACTTGATTATAATAATAGGAGCTCTAAGCTAAAACAACCCTGTAATTGTTTCGGCCTAAACATAGTTCCGCAAGTCAACTTGACCTAGGATAAAAAAATTACCAGAGGTTAGAAGTCCTTCTAATGTCAAAGATAGAGAAATTATGCCAGTTTGGTCTAATGGTTAAGGCACCAGGCTAGAAAGCAGGAAATCGTGAATTAAAGGTCCTATCTTAGCCATGAAAGTTAGCTTGGTGACTTTGGGCCATTCACTCTCTCAGCCAACTCATCTCACAGGATTGTTGTGGTGGGAAAAATAGGAGGAGGAATATATGTTGGATATGTTCACTATCTTGAGTTATTTGTAAAAAGAATACAGGCAGGAAACATACAAACAAATATTTATGATAGAGAAATCCCATTAAAACTGGCTTCTCTAAACATCTCTAATCCTCCTCCTGCAGTTATAGTTGTAGGTTAGGTCTTCCTGCTGAACCTGCAGTGATGGTGTTATGTATGACAAACCCACCACATTTTTTTCTTGTCCAAGGACAAAAACAGAAAAAGTAGTAAGTGATAGCCCCACGGACTCTTTTGTAGTGTCTGCTCCCTGATTGACCATCAAAATTTATGCACTACTGTCACATGAGGAGGGATAGTGGCTTACTCAACTGACCATTTTGTGAGAATGTGGCATGGAAGGGATACTCTGTTCTTTGTGAACATTCAGAGAGCTGAAGATACATTTCTCAGTGTTATAATATTTCACAATTAACCCACAATATTAATTTTGGATTTGGAGGTTAGTTAATGAGTGCTTCTAAGTTATTTTCTGCATTACTTTTGATACTGGGAATTGCATGGATAGGACTAAACAAATTGGAGATCGAGAGAAAGGTAAGGTGACCAAAACTTTTTTATAATGAAAAGGAGGACACAAATAAATTGAAGAAAAAAATATCATAAATAAAAGAAACATTTTATTCATTGCAACAATAATACAGACAACTTGCATGTGCAAAGTTTGCCAGCCGGGTGTTTTGGGGCGTTCAGCAGCAATTCCTATTGGCTTTCGAAAGCCAATAGTGGGAGTAGCACAGCTCATGCAAAAGTTGAAAAAAAAAACCATAAAAAAAAGGTGCCAGAACCTGTTCTGAGCATTCTATGAGGGGGAAAAAAGTCCTGCAGATTAGTCTTCAAATATTGAAAAGGAGGACATGAAGGAGGACACTTTTTGAGGGAGGACAGAACTTACAAAAGGAGAACTGTCCTCCCTAAAGGAGGACGGTTGGTCACCTTAAAGGGGAAAGTTGAACCAGTGCTTCCATTCTTTTTAAATAATCAGTTGGTGTGGTCAGGGCTGATAAGGATTAAATCTTTGCGATTAATCCTGGTAAGATTAAATCTCTGAGATGTTTCTTCTATGTGTGTGGCATTTTTTAACCCGGGAATCCTAATGCATGCAGCAGTAAAACTACAATTTATCATATGCTTATCTTATCTATAAGTCTTAAAGAGGTTGCTTAAGTATTACGTGAGGCAGTTGCTTGTATTTTTGGTGGTTCTCAATAAACAGAAGAACAGGGAAAATAATGAATACATGTGCAGTTTTATAAACAGAGCCTCAGGCATAGTAACTGTGGGATAATTAGCCACTGTACTGCTGCCTTGAAGGGCATACAAAAAAAGATAGCAAGAAGTAATGGTTTTAAACTACAAAAAATGAACTTTAATGATTTTTGATATAATTCTAGAGCAGTGGTGGCGAACCTATGGCACGGGTGCCAGAGGCGGCACTCAGAGCCCTCTCTGTGGGTACGCACACTATTGCCCCAGTCCTAGGCCTTCAGCTGGGTTTTATAAAACCTCTTTGCTTTAGGCCTCCGCTGCCGTGTGCAAAAAAAAAAAAAGGTTCAATCAATCAGTCAATTTCAACTTCTCAAAAAGAAAAAAAAATCTTGCAAAGTTGGAATTGATTGATTGAACTTTTTAGTCCTACCCACTCTGCCGTTACCACTGCAGCCCACCCAATGGGCCACACCTACCTAATTGGCCACACCCAGCCAATGGGCCACACCCACCCGGCATTCAACGATACATAAGTGGGTTTTGGGTTGCAGTTTGGGCACTTGGTCTCTAAAAGGTTTGCCATCACCGTTCTAGAGAATCCTTTCAGTATTGATTTGCTCGCTGAGAAATACCCAGTTGTGGGATTCAGCCGGTTCGCACCGGCGGTAACTAAATTTTGCTGAGTTCAGAGAACCGGCTGAATGTACACTGCTTCCAGAAGTCCATTCTAGGCCTCAGAGGCCCACTAGAAGTTCATGGATGCCACTTCTGGAAGTCCGTTCTAGGCCTCGGAGGACCAGACCTGCATTCAATAACAGAACCAGTTGTTCAGGTCTTTGAATCCCACCACTGGAAATACCTGAACAGATGTGTTTATTGGGGTGTCAGTGCAGTTTATTGTTTTTAATTGAAGGTGTTTTTGTTCCCCAGCCAGAGTTTCTTTTGTAAGGTGGTAGTTGTATAAATTTGTTTCATTTAAGGTGACCAACTGTCCTCCTTTAGGGAGGACAGTCCTCCTTTTGTGAGTTCTGTCCTTCCTTGAAAAGTGTCTTCCTACATGTCCTCCTGTTCAATATTTGAAAACTAATCTGCAGGGCTTTTTTTTTTCTCATAGAACGCTCAGAATGGCATTCCGGCACCTTTTTTTGATGTTTTTTTTTCAACTTTTGCATGAGCTGTGCTACTCCCCTTATTGGCTTTCGAAAGCCAATAGGAATTGCTGCTGAGCATGCCAAAACACCCGGCCGGCAAACTTTGCACATGTAAGTTGTCTACAGCGAAGGCGAATTGGCAGGAACATTGCACCCCTCCCTGCTACCCAACTATACCATCTCCTAGTTAGTCCTGAAGATACCTGGAGGAGACTGGAGCGGTGACGCCACAGTAACTTTCTCTTGATCTTCGGGCCTGCTAGGCCAAGAATGGCTGCGGGCATAAGAGGAAGGGGCAGTGGGGCTGCTGCGGGTGGGAGTGTGAGGGTCAGTGGTGGCTGGCTGCCCCCATACTGTGGGAGCTGCGGGGCCTGCTCTACATGGCTGTGCAGGGTGGGCGGTGGTGCTGGTGAGGCAGCTGCAGGTGGGGTGAGTTGACAGCGGGCTGCCCCCCAGGGCTGGAGCCGGCGCAGCTGGTGCTTTGGGAGCTGTGGGGCCCGCTCTACACAGCGGGGCAGCAGTGCTGGCAGGGCGGCTGCGGGCGAGGGCACAGCATGTAAGCATAATTACAATATAAAATGTTATTATTACGAATGTTTTTATTATGCATTTATCATATTATAGTGTATTCTGTATTATTGTTGCAATGAATAAAATGTTTCTTTTATTTACGATATTTTTTTCTTCAATTTATTTGTGTCCTCCTTTTCATTGTAAAAAAGTTGGTCACCTTATTAATTAATTTCTCACAGATGTTCTAATCTAGATGTTTTCTCACAGTAATGACTGCTGTGAAGACTTGAGTGAGGCCTATCCTTTTGCTTCCCCCCCATCAACTAGGAATTATGTTTTATCTATGGATTTATACATTAAATAGCCTCACTGACATTGCAGAAACCACAACACATGACTAAACTTTCCTAAAGAAGAATTTTGTTAAATTAAATCTATGTTGAATTTTATGAGGTTTGCATTTTCTTGGCTCAGAGTAATAGAAGAATAAATTAGAACACTGTAATTACCGTGTTGTTGTTGATGTTGTTCTAAAAATCACCCTTTGGAGAAATTAAATGGAGAATAAATAATTTTAATGAAATTAGATGGAGATTAAATGGAAAGATTAAAACACGGCTACTTAATGTACTATTTTTATATGGACAAATACTATTATGCCATTTTTGGTAATGTTGCTAATAAATAACATATTTTCTAATGAAAACATAATGTTCCATTATTTTAAAGCATTTTATTTTAAATTTCTGATCATTTATTGTATAGTTATTTTGTACTAAGTTAAAATGGAATGTGTGCATCTACACAGAATCATGAGCTCTAATACTTTAAGACAAGATGTTTTTTGCCAGACATCTGTTCATCATGTACATTAGGTGATAGTAAATAAGATGAGGATATATTGACATCTATAGTACAGCAGACAGGTGAAAACACTTGATCTGCATTGCATGATTCATTGAATCTATTAATTATTTCCATAGTGGATCCCTTGTAGTTATTCTAATAATTTTTTGTGCTTGTGTCAGCAAAAACCGAAAGCTGCAGCCCCATATTCTTAAAGGACTATTTGATATTTTAGAAAAAGACTATTCTGTTATTGCAACCAAGACAGGGTCTAGATCAGCGGTTCTCAACCTATGGGTCGCGACCCCATTTGGGGTCGAATGACCGTTTCACAGGGGTCGCCGGACACCGCGGTCCGCCATTTCGGTTTTTGGTTTTTTTGTTGTTTTTTGTTGTTTTTTTTTTGTTTGTTTGTTTTCGTTGTGCGCGCCACGCATGCGCGGTTCGGGCCGTCTTGCGCGCGCCAAGCATGCGCGGATCGGCCCGTCGTGGTCCGCCATTTTTTTTAATTTTTTTGTTTGTTTTTTTTGTCGCACGCTCGCCGCGCATGCACAGTTCGGGCTGTCGCGCGTGCCGTGCATGCGCGGATTGGCCCGTCGCGGTCCGCCATTTTGTTTGTTTGTTTTTTGGTTTTTTTTGCCGTGCACGCCGCGCATGCGCGGTTTGGGCCATTGCGCGCGCGTGCCGTGCATGCGTGGATTGGCCCGTCACGGTCTGCCATTTTGTTTTTTGGTTTTTTTGTTTTTTTTTCCGTTGCGCGCGCGCTGCGCATGTGCGGATCGGCCCGTCACGGTCCGCCATTTTGTTTTTGGGTTTTTTGTGTTTTTTTTCGTCACGCGCGTGTCGCGCATGCACGGATCAGCCCGTCATGGTCCGCCATTTTGTTTTTTGTTTTTTTTTTCGTCGCGCGCGCGCCATGCATGCGCAGATTGGCCCAGCACGTGCGCGCGCCCGGGTCGGGGTCCCGGCGTGCATGGGCGGCGCAAGTGGGGTCTCAACCTGAAAAAGGTTGAGAACCACTGGTCTAGATTGTACTATTTTTTGTGCATCAGATGAATCACTGCTCCTTCAAAATGCAATTGCTGCTCAGGAGGAACATGTAATTAATAGAGTTTAAGAGTAGCAGTGGCTAAAATAGGAGTACAAGGCATATTCCACTATATAACATTATAAATGCAGGGAAAATGTAGGACGTGCTAGAAAAGTTAAGGAATGTTTATAAAGTAGAGTACTATATTTGTGGGCTCCAAATGCTGCCACGTGCTTTTTGAAAAGCCTATTAAGTATTTTTAAGTATGGAGATGTGCATAAAAACAAAGTTTTAAAAGTATGTGACGGCTCATTTTTACTGGGAAATAAATGTCTTGCCAAGGCCATCTTTTCTTCCTGAAGAGCTGAGATTGTAGCACTCATTTTTCTTTTAGAAATAAACCCTTTGCAGGCAATGATCATGCTAGGTGCAGAGATTTCTTTGTTTTTTTTGAGATACTACTGCCGTAACTAAGCTCTCCAGTTGCTTTTTTCCTGTCAGTACTTTAAGACAGAGTGGGTGCATTCCAGTTCCTCTCAAATAAACATTATCACCTTCTGGGATCCAGGAAATGTGTCTTTTCTGTGCTGCCTCCACCCTCTGGAACACAATTCCCCCCCCACTCTGGATATAGATGGTCACTACTACTGGGATTCTAGAAAGCCCTTAAGACATGGCTCTGTTAATGTGTTTGTTAATGTATATGTGGAGTCTTGTTGTATTGATAACTATTTATTGTTCTGGTTGTTTTAGTTTGGGCTGCCTTCTTTATGTATAACTGTTTAAATTGTTTTACAACCTCAACTCTCCAACTGCTTTTTGTATTTTGCAAGCAACCCAGATTTTAATGGAATGGGTGGCCATAACTCATTTAAGAAATGTAATTGAATTGAATCCTAGGAAGGTGGGTTCAGTTAGTGTGTATTGGTGAATTCTCATTTTTAAAATTTATATTTCTTTTTTAATTTACATTTATTTTTATTCAAGGTCAGGGACACATAGAGCAAATTCCAGATGATAGAATAAAGCTCCCTCTGATAATCTTCCAATTCATTATGGATTTGGAGCTGTTCAGCCTCATCATCACTCCAAATGAAAGTTCTTTTTCATTTCTAAAATGCATCCCAGACTGCCTAGTGGGAGGATGTGCAGGGAAAATCTGTAATAGTAGCTGAAATGTGTTTCAGAATGCTCTTGTGCTGATTTTTAAAATAAGAATTTGGTAAGAAAATTCCATGGAATTCTTCAGTACATGGAGTGAAAACTGTTGATGATATAATGTTGCATATGCAGTAGACATGCTTTCAGCATATACTTCATGCCTTATAGAAGGGAGTGTCATGGTTCTGATAGATGAAACCCATTAAAAAACTTCAAGGAAAGAATTCTTCCTTAAAGAACATTTTATTCAGGAAACAAAGTATCGGCACTACATAGTTGAACCCAAAACTAGATTCCTTTCCCCCAGATACAAAGTAACAAATTGCAAGTCCCACCCCCACAAAGCAGTCATAAATCACATTCTCCAATTAGCCAGGAGTGCGGGCTCTCTCCTCAGCAACTTAGCCCGCCAAAACGTTATCGGTTTATGTCCTTGGGTTCCCACGGAGCTGGATTGTTATTATGGCTAGCTGAGCTCAAGCATTCACCCCATTCCCCTTTCAACACCTAATTTCTAAACAGAAGAAAAAGCATGTTAAAAGCAAAGTAAAAATTGCTGCAATTTCCATTAGTTGTCAGAGCAGGAACATCCAATGTTACAGTGTTGACAGGGAGATTTAGTTTTACTCAAGCCTTGTTGCCTATGTGCAGAGCAAGATGGAAACCTGAATGTCCTTAATATTGGATATGGCCCCCTATAATTGATCTCTACATATATAATACAAGTAGGTAAACAAAGATAGAATTCATATCTATAGCTGTCCCTGCAATGTCCTCATCCTTGAAGATATTTCTATTTCATTGTAAGATCTGTCAACCATCTCAACTTGGTCATTTAGAAAAGAAAGACTCTCAGGTCTATTGTTAATGAAAGTATACTTTACTAAAGCCAAGTGGTTACAAAAGAAGCAAAGCTGGACCTGAGTTTTTCATGCCCAAAGCATATGGTTAACTTTTACCTTGTTCCCACCTTCCCTGGTTTCAATGGGTGTCCAATTGAGTGTTAACAAATCGTTTGGGTAACAATCCCTGTCTTCACAGGCTGGATGGTTCTGCATTCCACAATGTGACCTTGGGATGGCAGGTGGCTCTCTTGGGAAGGCACAATGCATAGTTTCGATTCCTCTCATGCTACCCCCCATCCCACCCTGCAGTTTTCCCCTCCCCACTGAGTATGGCAGGTTGACAACAGGCAATGCATGGCATAGCAGGATAGCAGTCCTGACAAGATCAGAGAAGGGACTTATCTACCTCTTCCTGTGGCAAGATACAATTATTTGGTGCAGCCTACTTGCATTTATTACAGAAATAATATTTAAACAAGGCTTTTGCTTAATCCGTTCTGGCCAGTTTTTAAATGTTTAGTTTCTCTTTTTCATCTGAGATTAAATTTTTTGTTAAAATTTAGCTTTGTACCAGGGAAACTGTCTAGGACAGTTGGCCAAAACATTGAGCTGAATAGCTGTAGTTCCATAGTAGAACACGTATATAGTGCACAAATGTCACATGTTCCATTCAGAGCACTTCCTCTGCTGGAACTTGGAGAGCTTTTGCCACACTTGATATAGGAAACTGGTCTGACTGCTATTGTATGACAGCCTGTATTTGATATAGGATAGTGATGGTGAACATTTTAGAGACTGAGTGCCCAAACTGCAACCCAAAACCCACTTATGCATCGTCGAGTGCCGGATGGGTGTGACCCATTGGCTGGGTGTGGCCCATTGGGTAGGTGTGGCCCATTGGGTGGGCGTGGCCCATTGGGTGGGCATGGCTGCAGTGGTAACGGCAGATTGGGTGGGACTAAAAAGTTCAATCAATCAATTCCAACTTTGCAAGATCTTTTTTTCCCGCGAGAAATTGAAATTGATTGATTGAACCTTTTTTTTGCACATAGCGGCAGAGGCCTAAAGCGAAAAGATTTTATAAAACCCAGCTGAAGGCCTAGGACTGGGGCGACAGTGCGTGTGCCCACAGAGAGGGCTTTGAGTGCCGCCTCTGGCACCCATGCCATAGGTTCGCCACCACTGATATAGGGCATCCTCTTTCACCATGTTTCTCCGAGGTAGATACTGAATCCATTTTATGTTCCTGAGTTACAGATTTTCAGACAATTTTGTTTTAAAAAGATGTTTTGTTGTAAATAAACAAGATAACATTTTAATCTTCATTTTAATAATCATTGATTGATTATGAACCTTCAAGTTGTTATCAACTCTTATTCTCTAGATAGAAACACTTTCTCCATGACAAACTGTCCCTAACCTGGTCTTTCGGTTCTTCTAACAGTGCACATTACCACTGCAACTGAGCTTATCCACCTTGCTCTGATCACTCTCCTTTTCTCTTTCCTTCCAACTTTTCCAGCATTAGAGCCTTATCTAGAAATTTTAATAAACCCTTTATGAAATACAGGTTGACTAATCTCTTTCAATTTATATACAGATTCAATAAACTTGAATAAACACGATGCTCAGTAGATTTATAAACATATTTAATAACTGTATAATATGATTTCCCATTTGAAACAAAGAAAGCAATGGCTGTTAATGCAGATTTCAATATTTATAGTATTTGCTATGTAAGATATAAATTGAAAACAGGTCGAAAAATAGAACATTAGCAACTTTGGAAATGACTAGAATCAATCAAGCTATATAAAAAGAAAAAATCAGGAAAAAGCTGTGGTTCTAGAAGACAACAGAAAGTTTAAGCAGAATAATACATATAAATAACTATAAATAATTAATAAATATTTACACCTGAAATTGGATTGTATCATGGACACAGGGGAAAGCAATTGTTTATGAGGAGGAATCTGTGCATAGTTATTACACTCTTTCTCCTTCTTCTTGTCCTCTGAAAAATAATATTAAATGCTTAGTAGGGCACTAAGAAATAGCTCCTGAATTAGTGGAAGCAGGCTGGAAGCATGGGGAAAAAATGGTAGTGTTGCTCTTTAAAAAAAAAAATTTCAAAGCAGATGTAATCCCTTATCTTTAACAAAACAAGGGCAACATTGTTTTTGTCTCCCTGTCCAATGTATACACATAGACCACATTACACACACACACTGACCCATCTTTCTTCAGCATTTCCATTAGAAAAGCAAAGTCAAAATGAATGTTGCTCTTCATGCTACTAGTATGTCTGTTCTGCTGTCTTGCTGGAGGAACACAGGACTGTCTGCTTCTTTTCCACTGTATAGATTTTCATGGCATCTTTCCTGCCACTTTCTTCAGTTAAGCTTCTGTGACTTGCTTCCTAGTGTGTGTGTGTGGGGGGGCAATTAAATGGATGTGGGCCATCCAAGCAGTCCAATCTTTCTGAATAAGCTGTTTGGTAGCAGTTTTGATCTGAACAACTATTGCTTTTGTGAGATCAGTGACAAGTTACTGCAAATGTGACCAAGCAACCAGGACTGGGAGATTGTGATCTGTGCCTAGAGTCATTACTGCAGCTTAGCTAAAAGGTCTGTGGAGGGGACTCTGCCCCATTTGTGGACTTGGCCACAACTTTAGGAGGCTATATTCCTCCTGGCAGCAATGCATTTTAGCATTTACTTGAAGCTTTCTGGATTAGAGAGTTCTCTGTCAGCTACGGCTACCTAGGAGAGCAGGTTACACAAATAAGCATAAAAAAAGAACTAAATATAGTATTTTAAGCTAGAGGGTCTATAGAGGAGTTTAGAATTTAAAATAAAATAACTACAGTATATGTTCTTTTTGACTTTAAGAAATGATTGTTCTAGAATTCTTACTAAAAAGGGTTTTGTAATTGTAGCACAAATAGTTATAGATGAATAGAAATGTGATTTTTTTAATATTAACACAACTAAAGAGGTAGAGAAGAAAATAATAGGGAAAGAGAGAAGCATATGCCAGAAGTTTATTTTTAAATATATTTGCATAGTTGAAAAAAAAAGAGGGGACAAAGAACATAGTGTTTAAAATAAATATTTGTGAAACTCAAGATCATTTTAATAATGTTACCAAAGCTAAATATGACATATTACAGATTCACATGCTATATCATACATGTAGAAGCATAGTATAAGCTAGGTAAAAGCATTTAAAGCTAGTGATAAATTTGGATATAAATTAGCAAAAAATATAAATAGAAAATAAGGAAGGTATTGCCACATTGCCATTAATACATAAGAAATTGTGAAAACATTTTATCATTGTACATTATAGTAGGGGCAAAAAAAATGCAGGTGAAATGTCCAGATTATTAATTTCTGCAATAGGTAGTATGCCTCATAATGCTGTTTATATTCCCTCTTATAAGCTGATCTATGACTGTTAGAAAGATTTGGCTGATTGATATATCCTCTTATGGCACAAACAGTGATGGTTAAATCTGCAGAGGCACTCTGATTTAGTAGTTCTAGTAGGATTCATATTATTTAATAACGGACTGTTACAGTATTACGTGCTATTTGGAAAACCTCTTTGACAGAAATATTAAATAAAATATCTATAAAAGGAATAACCAGAAATCAGATTTGCTATTCTGAGAGTTGTAGTACTACTCACAATGAGAGAGTGACAAATCAGTTTGGAAATTACAGAACTCATGGAATGCTCTCAAACTGAATTAAAAGCTGCTTACCTATATAAAATTAAGTGTGGTTTGATCAATCCTTGAGGTTAATAAATTTTAAAGTAAATGCAGTATATTGTACATTGTATTACAAATATATAAGCAACAGTTATGTTGTTATCCAGTGAATTCTCTAACCTTTCCTTTCTATTTTATGGAAAAGTATTTATCTAGCTTCATTGCAGATTAAGTGTGAACTCCATTCTTCTCTCCTCCTGCCACTTGATTATAGAAGGAATCAAGCAGATTTCAGTTTAATTTTCATATGTGGCTGTTTTGCCTTATGTGAGAAATGGAAAAGTGATTAAAATAAAATCTAGATTGCAAAATAATTTATCAAAATAATTCAGGGTTTTGTTATTGTTTTGTATAGAAGTTGACAAAAGTTTCTTTTAAATCTAATGTGGGTGGATTTCAGAAAGGGAAACTGCACTTGGAGATGGAAACTGAAAACAGATGCAAAGTAAATTATGGAGATTTTTAGAATTTTTGGCCAAAGACATGGATTAGGCTCACAGTCTTTTGCACTCAACAAAAATCTAATCGCAACCTCACCCCACCCTGAAAGCTAATGTTTGGAAGAGACGTTCTTTACTTCAAGTGTACCATATATTTTTTTGAGCACCAGAAAATGATTTTGTTAGAAAGACAGTCTCCAAATAAATGTTGTATGTATATTATACAGAAAGGATCCCAAAGACTGGTTCTCAAGGACTCCTTAAGCTCATGTGAGGGGTTTAGGTCAGCGTGTAGAAATCTCGAAAACACACTATCCTGACAATAGCTGCTTGGAAATTTCCATCTACAGTTTGCCATGTTTTATGGAAGGAAAGCATAAACTAACTCCTGGAATTCGTGGAATTAGTTTCATGCTGCTTTGGATCCTAGCTTTAGACTGCAAGTAAGTGACAGTGCGTTCCTCAGTGTGTTTATTCAGAATTAAGTAACCCTGAATTTAATAAAATCTAGTTTCTGGTTTATGCACCCGAAAAGACAAACTGTGTAACTACTTTTTTTTTCTCCTAGCAAATGCAGTACATAGTGAAAGGCAACTGAGCAGCGTAATAAAATCTTACATTCATAAGAGAATTCAATTCAAGTTGCAAACCAATAGGTTTTAATTGTTCAAGCATTAGCTAGAAAATATATTGCTTCTCTCTCTTTTTATTTAAAATACACTTTTCTTTATATTGTTTGTTAAAACAAATTGCCCTGTGACACCCCTCCTCTGCTTCACACAAACATAATTGGCCCTTGAAAATGCAATACATGGTAATCTAAACATATGATCAGTCTGGCAAAGTTTTATCAGTTTGGTATTTATTTCAATAGAGGATGGTAAACAATGTTCTTTTTCTTAGAATAAATTGTAAGCTTTCATATTTTCTTATTTTCAGGAAACGGAGGACCATGTCGCATTCTTGATAACTGTTCCTACCGCTCTGGCAATTTTCTTTGCCATATTTATCCTTGCCTGCATAGAACCATTATTCAAAAAGTTCCTACGTGTTTTCTCTGTGGTTGTCTGGGTATGCCTTGTTGCCATGGGATATCTCTTCATGTGGTTTGGAGGAATAATCTGTCCGTGGGACCAGGTAGGCTTTGATTTTTTGTTTTTATACAAAACATTTCTATTGGTTTGAAGGAACACTTGATTTTATTAGAACCTAGACAACCTACGTTCCAATGGGTGATCCTTTCAGAGATATTTTCTTACCAGATTCCTCAATGTCTTCAACACTGAAAGAACTTCTAATGTACTGGCCTCACTGGAAAGACTGAGATACATTCAAAGATGAATGTAACTATATACCACTAAAACTCTTGTCATGACCTTAAGTGGGCTAATTTACGGAGTGTATGCAAAATATGGGACCTATTATTCCTGAGAAAAAGAAAGTTGTGAAAGTTGTGTCTGCTTCAGTGTTACTTGGCTGCTGCTGCAGTCTGTAATCTTTGTTTTCAACATTCTGTGACTGTTGCCCAGCCAATCTCACAATCCCTTGTTCCTTCTCACACCTAGCAACAGCCACTTACCTGCCTGCTAGAAAGGGAATTAGGAAGGAAGAAAGGGAGGAACAAGGAAGACAAAATCTCCATCACCCTTTCCAGTCCATGCCACCTCTCTACATCCTCCTTCAACCTGTGCCACCATGCTGCGTGTCTTCTCTGACCCTTGCAGCATGCTGTGTACCATTCCTGACTCCTGTGGCACTTATCACATATTCCTATGTCCTCCATGCATTTTCTTGCACCACGCCACTTTCTATGTGCCCTAATTGACCCACATAGCAACTCTTACATATCCCATGACCCACATACCCTTCTTGAACCATACCTCTCTCCCTATTCCCTATTCAATCTGCATAGCACCTTTTGTGCACTCCCATGTACACTTTCCAACATACACTGCCCACCAGCACATCCCAGCCAGTGTGGCATCTCTGATACATCCCCATATACCATACCCAACCCACAGCACCTCTTGTGTATCTCCGTGTACCATTGCTTACCCACATCTCCACACATCCCCTCGTTCCCTTCCTTACCTGGTAGCAACAACATATCTGCCTGCTGGCCTTGGGCCTTGCAACTTCCTGCTATTTTATGATAATTTTTATGTCATAACATGACACTTGAAGCAACTTCGTTCAAAAATTTATGCCTATGGTGCACTGTTTTGCCCAGTGACAGGTTTTGCAAACAATAGTTTTAGCTGTATATAGGTGTAGATGTTGGGGGAGGAGTGGATTGAGAAAGTTAACAAGTTAAGACTCCTCGTAACTGAATAGAAAAACTTTCATTGTCAAGAGCCGAAGGCATTCAGTGTTTTTGCTGAATGATAGAAATGTCAAGTTAAGGATGTAGTTTGAATCATTAATAGTTTTTTTCCCCTGATCAGCTGATTAACTAATAAGGTCATTCCATATTCAGGAAAATCAGCTGCCTAAGATACATACAACAAACTGTTTATTCTCTTTGTCCCTCTTTTATTTCAAAATAAAAGTTGGCTAAATTTAGAAAATTTGAAAAAAGAGGAGTGGATTTACTTGAATTATTATTATTTAATTCAAGAAAACAATGTGAGATATTTTAAGAACAATTTTAAAAATAAATATGACGTCAAATTGCATAAAAAATACATAAAAATCTTCAGTTGAGAACTATGCAGGAACAGTCCTGGAAATTTAGAATGGGAATTTTTCTTTACCCTTCTCTTAGAATACTATGTCTTAAAAGTAGCCACAAGAAAGATTATAGGATTGGACTAAAATTAAGATGTATCATATAACAAGGCAATAGCTTGTAGCTCTTCCCCCCCCACCCCAGCTGCTCATCTATTTGTCAAGTGCTTGAGAGGTGGTTAGAGGACTGTGATGAATGACACAAATTGTGGCACCTAAGGCTGAGGGAAGAAATTTAACACTATTACACTTACCTAAATCTGGATCAAACCCATCATAAACTATACCTTAAATGTGTAATCGAGGAAGACTAAATTTTAAATGACAAAGTGTTACGTGACAGAGACAGAAAGAAACAATTGTACTTTTATGTTGGCTATCTGAAGATACTATGGAAAGCAGTGCTCAAATCCAAGTATGATTTGTCCTATGGCATGTATAGAGAAATAATTTCAGAGGAAATAGCATTTTTGGAATTCAATAGAATGTTTTAAAAGGACTTTTAAGCAACCACCAAATAAATTGTTGCCATCAGCAGGAATCTGCTGCAGCCAGCCAGGTAGTAAAAACTGTCTGTCTCTTGCTTCTTTTCAGTGACTCATTAGAACGAGCATGCATTAGTGGATTAAAAATGAAATGCGTCCAGTTTTAAAGAATTGAACTGAAATTCTCAAAAAGGTCAAGAGTGAGGAAACAGCTTACTTTGACCAGTGTAAATACAGAAGTTGTCAGTTCTGAAGCTGACTAGTGACATTACCAAGACTTCACTCAGATATCATAGATTTTATGTATAGATATTTTAAAAAATCAAATATTACCTTTTAAATGTTACGAATAATCCCACAAAATAATTACTCTTTTCCTGTGGCATAAATACTTTCATTGACAATGATAATATTTTTTTTATTTTTTTGCCATTCATTGTAGCTCTGTAGCAGCTTTAGAGTTATTCAGGATATATAGGATTTTTTTTGTACTCAAATACAAATCACAAAACTTGAAATGTGGTGGATTGCAATACTCTGCAACCTATTTTAAAATGTCTTCAGAGTGGCTTATCTGGCATCTATTCCATTTCTTGATGACACTAAGCAAAGGCATGTCTTTTTTTTTTACTTAGATGAATTTATTATTGCTGATTAACTCTTGCTTGTATTGATTATCTTGGGTATTTTATATAGCTAGAATGTTATCATGCGGTCTTGGCTTCTACTAAGCCATGGAGGACTGTGGGCTTCAATCTGTGTGTGTGTGTCTGTGCTGAGTTTGCTGTAGTACAAAGATGGACTTCAAAAGTCTCATGAAGGAGACGGGCCACTAAATGTATTATCTTTCATTTTCCATGTGGTTCAATTCCAAATCAATAAAATTTTAATGACCAGTTCATGGAACGTATTATATTAGAATCTTTCAGCCCTGCATCTGCAATAGGGAATTTATTTGTATAGAAAAGCATTCAGTAATAAGTACTTCTGTCTGAAATGGTATAGACCAAAATAAATTACTCACTTCAGACTGAGCTAGGTCTAAGTATGAGCCATAACATATTTTCTTTTCAATGTCTCTAATATGTAATTCATTTTCCTCTGCATTAAACACAGTTGATAGCAGCCTTAGCCCTTAAAATACTAATCCTATTGGGAAAAAAGAATGTGTTAGTACAGAGAGAGAGAGAGAGAGAGAGAGAGAGAGAGAGAGAGAGAGAGAGAGAGAGAGAGAGAGAGAGAGAGAGAGAGAGAGAGAGATTTGTATATGTACAAATAGGAAGGAGTAAAGTCTTTTTCTTAATGGTGTTTGTTTGTTTGTTTCTTGTCGTACAGTGTTTATCAGCAATAACGATAATAGTGGGTTTCTGTATGGCTAGGATTCCCAACTGGTGGCATGGGTTTTACTCAATCACCACATTTTATGCTTGCCAGATTTCTGGCTCTTCTTGATTTTTTTTCTCTTAAAAAAAATAACTGAGAAATATGTTTCTTGCAAAGTGAAATGCTAGCACCGAATGCCGTCTCTGTTTCTAAAAATGCCAACAACCCCTACATGTTCAGCAAATGAGAATAGTAAGTTGTTGTAGTGCAATACTTCATTTTGAAGCAGAACAAAATAAGCTGGAAGGAAGAGCAGTGGAAGTAATACAGACAGAGGCAGACAAGCTTTGTCTAGACTCCTTGTGTTTTATCTATCTGTGTACATAGGTGGTGTATGGGTAGAAATTTTTCCTATGCATGTGGATTCTGAGTATCACAACTTTGTCTTCAGTGCAGCACATCCTGGAGGAAGAATTGGATTCCAAAGAATAATTTGTTCTTGGGAATTCATCCAGCTTCAGCCTCTTTCTTAGCCAAGTTACTTTTATTCAGCCTCACCAGTTCAGTCTTGTGACTGATCGTTCTAGCTGTGGCAGGGATTGGGTGAATGGGCAAAATCCCCAATATCAGAGCTGTTTACTGTAAGAGTGTTGAAAAATACTCCATATCCAATAGTGTCTAATTAGCCCCAGAGCTTGGATTTTTCATATCTAGAAAGGCTGAAGATTCATCATGGGCTGTTTGAAAAGTGTTAAGAAACCCAATGGAAGTCCTCCTGTTTGTTTGGATTCTCTGATAAGAAGTGAAGAAACCTATAGATTTCTTATCCTTCCTTGTGTCTTTATTGTCAGATGATCCTAGAAGTGCTTCATGACTCTTCAGATCCCAGGCATCAAATATGCAGTACAGGATTACCAGATGCAGGTTTTGTGTTTTAGCTCAGGGTCTCTTTTTTTCACCCTCCCCCTTTTTAATTTTTTTTAAATTCAATATTTAATTTTAATTTTAATTTTATTTAATATTTAAATTTAATTTTATTTCTGATTCAATATTATTTATCATAGCCATCTTACCATTTTACTATGGAATAGTGGCAAAACATGATTTGTATGTCAGAGAATCCTAAGGAAATGTAGAATACCCCAAATTTAGAAATTCATAGTGACACAGCAATAGACATACCATGTATAAGTGCATATAAACCCAGCTACAGATAAGACAACCCTTGATTTTAATTTAAATGTGCTACCTGTGAATAAGCTGACCTGAATTTTACTGGTATTTTGGTTAAAAATTCAAGGCCTCGGCTTATCCGCAAGTATATATGGGATATATAGGTACTTAAAAAAGTATTACCATATAATTTTGTGGATTAGTTTATCCATGGGGATATACAGTATTTTGGTATCTAAAATTCTTGTCCTATCTGCAAGTATATAGGGTAAAACTATTATGGTAGAAAATAGTTGTTGATACTTTATTTAAAAATGGTCAAGCAGAATTTTAAATTTTTTAAATAATTACGTAAATCCCATTTTGAGACCTCTCATCAGTCCTACTTTGAACTGAGAACCAAAATGAAAACCCATGGAAATTGGCAAGGTTAAGGGAATATGTGTGCAGTTTAAGTTTTTTGTTTTCAGCTTAATGTTCATTCTTACTTAAGATTACAAACACATTTTTTTTACCCAAATGTAACTTCTGTCCTTTTTCTGAATTGTATCAAACTTTGAAGATGGCAGATTCCAAGAATTTATGAATGGTTAAGTCTTACATTCCAAGATAAGATAATCATACAAATTATGAGAGCTGTATTATAATTATACACAGTTATAATTGTGGGGCAAATTGTAATATTGGAGATCATAATGTAAATCTCAAGCTACTTAAATAAATAGTACTCCACTCACTATATATTTTTCGATAGAGAAAAATTCTTTTCTCTATCACACAATACCCTTTTCTCTATCACACAATACCCTTTTCTCTATCACACAATACCCTTTTCTCTATCACACAATACCAGGACAAGGGGGCACTCCCTAAAGCTTATAGCTAAGAAAGTGAGGACAAATAAAGGGAAGTATTTCTTCACCCAGAGGGTCGTTGATTTATGGAATTCACTTCCTGAAGGGGTCGTGACAGCTGTCAGCCTTGACAGCTTCAAGGCAGGGCTAGATAGATTCATGGATGCAAAGTGTATTGGTGGTTATTAAAACAGATGTCCATGTGCCGCCTCTATGTTGGTTGAGGCAGGCAGGATTCCCTTGAGTACCATTTGTTTGGGGGTCAAGGGAAAGGGAGGGTTTTGCCTTCTCTTTCTGCTCAAGATCCCCATGTACATTTGGTGGGCCACTGTGTGACACAGAATGCTGGACTCGATGGGCTTTGGCCTGATTCAGCATGGCTCTTCTTATGTTCTTATGTTCTTATGTTCACTATTACAAACCAATGTTTAAACAGCCAGGTAAACACCCCTCAAGATCTTGATATTAGATAAAACAAAGCTAGATTTTTTTTTGTGAAGCATGGATTTAAAAAAAAAAATTAGTAAATGTGGTTGCTTTCACCTAGGACTCTTCAACATTCTTTCAATTGGGAGGGGGAGATTATTTTTTTAAAGGTTGATCTTTAAGGCCTATAGGAGTGTGGGTGTTACTGCACCAGCCTTGGAGCCAAATGATCAGCTTATATTTTGGTGAAGTTGAGTTATCCTTTAAGGCAGAGGTGGGGATCAATGGCCCCTTTATGACTTGTGAACTTCAACATGGCTGGCTCGGGATTTCTGGGAGTTGAAATTCACAAGTCATAAAAGAGCCATCGTTCTTTACCCCTGCTTTAAAGAGTGAAAAGGGTGAATGAAGCTTCTCCAGGGTTTTAGGAGTCAATTTTATATGAATGAACAAATGGGAGAATACCGGAGATGTACAGTAAAGGAACTCTTGTTTAAATTGAGTATTATATATCACTAAGGATTTTTTTTTCTTTCAAAAGATTATACCATAACATACAAATAAAATCTTTCAAGATTTTTCTGCTAAAAACAAGTGTGGCCATTTGCCTGGAATATATCAAATTATTATTATCTGTATCATACCTCTTGATTTGTGTAACTATGCAGGTGGGAGAAGTTGAGCTACCCTGAGGAAAAGTAGCTGTGTGATATTGTGGAGCATTTACCATTCATTGTATAAAATGTTTGTCAAACAGGTCCTACAGATTAATGACTAACATAGTAGAACATTAAAATGCCACAAATAAAAACATTGATTGGGATGTTCCCAAATTTCACGAAGTTTTGCTACGTACCCTTGTGCCATATTTCAGAACATCTCCATGCTGTGACATACTGTACATTGTTTTCTTATTCACTCTTCTGCCAGTATTAGAAAGAGTGTATAGAGAAATAGCAATTTTTTTCAGGAATCACATAAGAAGGCTTTTTTTCTGCTTCTAATCTGTAAAGGCATCCCAGGAGCTAGTGGTTAACTTGTTTTTACATATCAATGGCTACTGGGTGCTTGGACATCCACTACATATAGTTAGTGCAATAAGTATGATAAGGTCCATCAACCAAAGACATTCCATATAACTTACAGCTATTTTAATTCGTTCACAGAGCTTTATGATGTGTAAAAATTAAGTAGATGATACAAAAGGTTTTACAATGGATGTCCTACCTTTTATTTTAAAATCTATTATAAATACCGTTTCACTAAAGTATCATGCAGATTAATGGAATAATGGAATTGCACAAAATATTAACTGAAAATAACTATATTAAATATGCACTTTATGCAATTCTCAGTGCATTTATTCAGGGCATATTGCCAGTTATGTTTTTGTCAATTTCAAGAAGCAATTGAACAGTACATATGGCATTTTTCTTTATGTTACCATTTTCTGACCCCTTTTCTTAAGTTTCTTTTTAGAAAAACACCTTTCCCAACTTGATGCCCTTCAGATATTAGCTAAAATTTATGGCCATTATCTCAAAGAAACCAGGATAGTCAAGGCTGCATTAGATTGTAAACTGGAAGGTAGGTATTAAGAGAGCCAGTTTGGTGTAGTGGTTAAGGCACAAAGCTAAAAATCAGGAGACTGAGCTGGGTGACATTGGGCCTAGGAAGGAGGTAATGGCAAGCTATTTCCAAAAACATTGCCAAAAAAACTTCAATGGAGTGATCATATTTATGTATCTTGATTCATGTTCAGGACAGCAATTTACTAAAAATTCTGCAAACTTGGAATTAACCAGTTCCATATCTTAAAATATTTTGGGCTGGAAAATAAAAAGGGAGGCTCCATAGAAATTACCATTTAGATATCTGCCAAGCAAGTCTAGAAAAGTTTCCTCTGAATTATTCAGTGTCCCAGCATCAGTCCATTGGATTTCAATTTGACTAATCAATGCCAATGTGTCTGGAAATTCCTTAATATATAAATCTCTAATGCCCCATAACATTTTCTAGCAAAGAAAAGTTCTTCAAATTGGAAAAATCATTTATTTAAATTGCTGGTTTGTAACAGTAATTTTTAAAGCTCCTCAGTTGAAAAAAAGAGCTAAGAGTAATTTGTGCCCTCAAAGAGTGAAATTGTAAGTTCAGATGCCTCTGCTTAATCAACATGCCATGTAATGAGAAAACACATTCAACAAGCTAAGGTGTTTTGCTCACCAACAGCTCAATCCCCATGTAGGTAACCACATTTTTCTCTGATCTTTCAAAACCAGTTTTATTCAAATAAAATTCAGGATGCTAGAAGCATTAGATACATGATGACTCATTGCTTTCCTAGCACATTCCCTATTGTTCTCTTTGAACTAAAAGAAAGCATAGATCAGTGAAGAGAAAGGGTAGGTGTAAATACGATCACTCCATAATATTTCCTCAGATAGTTTTATGGGCATGAATGGTAAATCTATCAATTTAAAATGCTACTTTTTCAGGATAATTAAATCTGTTTGTTATCCATTATATGCTAATAAGTGAATAAAGTAGTTCTACTACTTGTTATATAAACTGTAAACCTGAATGGTAAAGTTTATTCACATAATACCTTGAGTTTTGTAATAGTTCATTTATTTATAGGGAAGCCACTTCTTTTTCTTTGGTAACTGAAATTTATCATCCACCCCATTGGCAGAGCCTTTTCATACATAACAAAACCAAATCTGGGTTTGCTCTTAGGTGAATTTTGACAGTAAAGATTGATAGTTAAAAGGGGGATTTGAACATTAAGGATGCCTATTGATGGATACCAGTTTCAAGCAACAGAGACCTGTTTCTAATAGCAGTAATTTGGGAAGTAATAGACAAGAGCTGGTGTTTTCTAGTGTAGGAACCAAATAAATTATTTTGTATTCCATGTATTTGCACAGACAGCCATACAAAAACTGGAACATTTTTGAGTCATGCACAAGATGCAGCTGTTTCAGTATTTGAAGGAGTATATTATGCTTGCATAATACATTTTGTGAAGGGCTCCTTTTGAATGCTTTGCACAGCCTTCCATTTAGCATGTTTTACATGGTACTGTATGTGGTCCATGTATTCTGTGTGAATAGGTATCTCTTCTCCTATGTACATTCCAAAAAAAAAAACAAGTTTGAAATGTAACTCTATATTGACAACCATCCTATAGATATGCAATAGAAGAAAGGAAGTCTGCTTGCAGGAAGAAAGACATCCAAATTGAAACCATTAATCACTAACAGCTATTCCTTATTGCTTCCTCTAAAGCTATCCTTGAAGCTTCAAAGCTATTTTATGCCTGAATGCATTGTAGTGGTTAAGATATTGGACTGGCACTAGGAAGACCCAGGTCTCTCATCATGGACGCTCCCTCATTTATTTGAACCAATCATTTACTGGCAAACCCACTTAACTTTTTGTTGAGGAAAATATGTTATGAACTTTGCCTTGAGCTTCTGAGGAAAGGCAAAATATATGGTATATATCTAATAAATAATCTGGAAGTCCTCTTGGAGTCCCAGCTCCTGCTCCATCTAGTGTACCATTAGTGCCCCTTTCTGGATCAAGAGTCCCTTCAGACTATCATTCATCTCCTAGTCACCTCACAGGCTCAACTAATTTAATGGGCTTCAAAAGCTTCAAGTGATCCAGCCTGCATTGGTATAGGTAGTTGTGGGCATACATCTGTAAGTTTCCATGAAACCTCTGCTTTGCAAGCTGCACTCATTGCCAGTTTGATTCTGGAACCAATTCAAGGTGCTGATCATCACCTAAAAAGTCCTACATGGCATAGGGCCAGATTATTTGAAGGTCCACCTATATCTCATGTTTTCTACCTCGCTGGAATGTACTAGCAGAATTGGTGCACATTGGGATCCTCCAATTAAATAATGCCATCTATTAGGAACCAGGAAGTGGGCCTTCTCTACCATACTGCATGATTTCTGGAATGAAATTTCCCTTAATATCTGTGGAGTTCCCATCCTTTTGGTGCTTCATAAGGCCTTGAAGACCTGATTGTTCTCCCAGATCTTGGGTTGAGATAAATGGACCTTCTTGTTGAACGTGTTTTGGTCTGTATTTTTGTATAAAGCAACCTAATCCTATCTTGTTTTGCGCTGTATTAGGTTTTTATAATTTATTATAGTGTGAGCTGCCCAAAGTTCATTTGGAATCAGATAGTGCCAGAATTGAACTAAAATAAATAAATATAAAATAGACTCCTTTGAAAGAAAAAGTGGCATAAGTAACAAAGAATTAGTAAATAATAATACTAATAATAATGAATATATGGAAAGGGGAAACCTTATATTAACAATAATTGGGTTGGTGCTCCCCATATGAGTGGAATAATTTTCCTCCTAGTCCAGAGGCACAGTCACTAAGATGGTATCACTAGCATGCAAACTTTTGGAGTGATTTTGTACCTGTTTCAAAATGTTTCCTCAAAAAGTGAGGACACAGCAAGTGAATAAACATAACTTGTGAGGTAGAAAATGTTAGCGTTCCTGAAAGATTAAAAAAAAAAAAAAAAACAAAGCTTGATGGCTGAACCACCATTTGCCTTGTTGATGTACAAATTGTGGAATTAGATTAGCATCATAGATGACAAATCTGTTATGACTCTGTGAGAAATTGTATATGTCTCTTTCCCTTCATCTTTGGAACATACAAAATCATATGAGGAGAGCTCTTTTGGTACAAAGAGGTTTCTAGGCACTGGCCAGTTTGCAGCAACCTGGAATAAAAAAAAAGGCAGAAAAGTTTTCTCTGAGGCCTGCTTACCAGGGATAGGCCAAGTGAAAATAGCAAATCAAACTTCAAAAATAAACATGCAAGACAATGTAAATTGTAGGAACAGGATTTTTTAAAAAAAATATTCAGACATTCAAAGAAGTTACCCTTTTTTAAAAAAAACCCCTAAGAACTGAATTTGAATACAGTATCACAAACATCTATCTTTGTTCCCAGGTCTTGTTTCTGAATAATAGTTTGTCTTCCTAATTGCATCTATAGACAGATTCTGGATTTATATATTTCTTTTATTGGGGAAAAACATTCTCTAGAGGTTTTCTTCCCCAAAATTCTTTTTTTTTTAATTCAAATACTGTGTTAGGATTATTTATTCATAAGCACTCAGAAAATCAGGAAGAGGCCTTATATTTTGTCTCAGATCTCAGCTTTTAAATCCATATATTTTTTTTAAAAAAAAAGAAAAGAAAAAAATGTCAGCTGCAATACCAGGGATTATGATTTATCCATGGGAGGGCAACTACTTATGAATTATTTATTGCAAGAAAAACCATTCAAAATATTGAATAAATTCATTAACATTAAATGTTCTAGTTAAAACTTTTTACGGTTGGCAGAAATAAGTACAACACAATCACTAATTACCTTTTTTTTAAAAAAAAAAATAATCCTATTATATGTAATGCTTACATAAAAATAACCAGTGGGAATAATTTATTCCGTTATAATGTATAAGCCTGAAAGAGGCTGTAAGGCTTGAAAACAATGAGGCCATTTCAAAGAATAAAAATGAATTTCAACATCTTTTATATAGACTTTTTATTTTATTCATAGATTCAAAAGCAACATTTAAAAAATCTTTTAAAGCAAGAGCTTGCATTCCATAATCTCTTTTACTTTACACAATTAAATGATTACCATGCCAGAAAGTTGCATGTATATCAGTCTTGTTAAAAAATATAGTTAATTAATAAGTAAAAATTGTTAGCCATAAAATAAAAGATAGAGGGCTTTGTTTCTGCCTGTGTGTCATGAACACACATATACACACATACCTGCATGGGGGGGGGTTGGGTATTTTCTTAACTCTTTTGCTATTATATTTTGTGGCTATTTCTATTTTGTTTTTGAAGAACCCTGAGGGTTCCCTCTCGTCCCATCTGAAAAATCATTCTGTGAGAGTTAGAATTTGCCAGCATGCCAGGGTTCTGGAAAATATAACATCATGCAAAACATAGCTAGAAATCTGCAACTTGCACTAATCCCTTTTATTATTTTAATATGAATTCTTTGATTTAGATATTGCTTGCTCTGGGAATTGCTGCTAAGGATAATTTCCTTCCAGATGATAGATTAAATGCACACACTTATACAGCACTGTTTCTCATGAATCAAGCAGTGAGGATGAAATCACAAATTGAACAGCCAAGGCTATCAGCAGCCTTTAAAGTAGCCTTCAGGAGAAGGCTTAACTTTTTAGACCATATTAAAAGTAGATGAAGCTGTATGATTTACTGACTCTGATTTAGTAACATCCCTCAGCTACTTTCTAGCTTAAGCCTGAAGGATATATGCTGAGTAGATCTAGGCTGTTCACTAACAGAGCAGCAGCAGCAGCAAGCAACTGAATGGCAAACCCAGGCCAGAACAGAGATTATGATCTCCTTCTTGA